>JAUKNK010000138.1:287500-752828 GCA_030765055.1 Mantis religiosa
GAAAAGTACATTTTAAAGAATGATGATATGATTTATTAAGGAGAAAAGATTATTTCTCAAGTACAAAATGATGTTAAAGTTTATCAGAAATGTACCTTTAATAAATAATTAAGGAACTTATTAACCAAATATTTTATTTATAAACAGGTTTACATTGTAAAAATACATCTTTCTGTATCAAGTTCAAGCTTTTATCCTTTTCCTCCACTCTTCTCTATCCTGCCAATCAAATTCCATAGACCTAATTCCCTCATTCCTTTTTTAATATTCTCCATCCATTTAAGTCTAGGCCTACCTTGCCTTCTTCTTCCAAATATGTAGATTTAAAATAGCAATAAGCTGTTGTTTTAATCACTGTAAAATTTCATTTGAATATAAATAAGAATTTTTGAAAAAAGGAGTGTTCTTATATATCAGAAACTGTAAAAATTAAAGCCTCTCATATATATACAGAGAAACAAAACTATTATAGAGTTTGGAAACATAGATACTGTCATTTTAACTGTCAAGTGCTACCAGTAGCAAACCTACCCATAGAAGATAACATTTAGCAGTCTGTTCAAAGAGCATAAAAGTGTGATAGAGCACAATATTAGATGCGATCTGACCTTTAAAACTGCATTGTAAGTACAAGTGTTGCACCTATAATTATAGAAGATACTTCAAATTAAAGAGGGCATTTCACATTATAAAGCTATGCAAGCATCTAATTGGTAATTTTTACCATTTAATCTTCCCTTAAAGATAAATACTTCAACCTTCTTTACAGATGCTGAAGAATTTGAGTTAAAATTATAATGTGGATATGTTGGCAGCGCTGTTTCCACTCGTATGGTGGCTGGCATCTGGTGGTTCTTCACTCTAATCATCGTATCTTCTTACACTGCCAACCTGGCTGCATTCCTTACAGTCGAGAGTATGACTTCACCATTCAAAAACGTGAAAGAATTGGCCAACCAGAATATTATTCAATATGGTGCCAAGCGAGGAGGTTCCACCGTCAACTTCTTCAGGGTAGGTGTCTTTAAGGCCTATGTTGCACCAAAATGAGCTTGTTAAATTTATCATTAACCTACGTTTATTTTCATATTGTTGCTTGAGATTCTTTCCCCTAGAAGAAAGGGATGAAGGATTTCAGCAGTACAATATCTAGCACCTGCTCCACCGCCAATAGGAAAGAATTAGGCTAGAGATAATGGATGACAGTTAAATATGGTGGCGGCTACTGCAATGAAGCATAGTTCTAACAATTCTGGACTATCCTCAGAAGTTCACTCAAGCCCATATGTCCTGTTCGAAGAGAGATATAGTTCTCTATATAAACATCTAATGCATAAGCCACACACCACCAACCATCACACAAGGTCCTGCAACCCTAAAAGATAAAAGGAACTGCAGTGAGAAAGATGAGGAATAGGAAAATATGTGATAGAATATAATCCTCTTAGAATTTGCCTAGAGATTTAGGAAATCCTTGAAATATGGAACCTCAGTATGAACCTCAGATACTACATGTGGCTCATCCTTTATCATCTCTCCAAAGCTAAACACCGGTATTAAATTGACATTTTCTAAGATGTAAGCAAACATTGAAACAAGCAAAATAAAAGTAAACTATTTGCTAATGTTTCTTATACTTGTCTTATGGTCACATATTTCTTGTGCTAACCATAAAATTAAACTAAAAAATTCACCAAATACAGCCTGTAACATCTTAGATTATATCAGCGATCTTGATTAGGCAGTAGCTCATTGGTAATGATGATGAATTTAAAAGATTTAATTAGAAATGTTAGTTTTTGTGTCATAAAAATTAATAATTTTTAATCGGTAATGAGACGTTAATCGTTTTTAAGGATATCTAGTTTTGAACTGTTTATCCCCTTTTATCAGCAAGAATTGCTCATGCAGGACCTGCTGTAGATTTAAATTTTTTTTCATCTTACATTTTTGTATGTTTTGGTTTCTGTTATACATTATGGGAAACAAGGGCAGAAATTCAGGCCAAAATGCTGAAAATAAGCATAAAAATGCTGTACACAATATTCCTAAATTGCTTTCATATATGCTGGTATGTATTTAAAATCATTCAACGGTTTTTGAAGGTATGAGAGCCAGTTGTGTAGCATTAATTTTGCCTCTATTGCTGCTGGTAACAGCATATAAATTGAAGAAAGTGTATCCAAATTTTAGATTATTTTTTGTCCAAAGAATAATGGAAAGTCCAAGCAATTTCACTTTCACATTTCAATTGCGTTAATTTGTGACCAATCAGCCAGCACCAATTGCCTAGCATCCTCCAGGTCTAAATAGCTCATTATTTTGCCAGTGGCACTCACTGGCAAATTCAAAGCTTACAGACTTATGTGGTACATCTGTGACCCAGCGAGACTTTAGTTGTTTATAGCATGATTGTTGCCAGTGCAGTAAAAAGGCAAATCTTGAGTTTTAGTGTTAATTTTCATGTGTAACAGTAATATGGTGAATGACTTAATGTTAAAAGTACAGTAAGAAGAATGGCATCACAATTTGAGGGTAAAAGTGATTATAATTGTGTGATCAAAAACCTGTTAAATCGATCCTTCAGTTCACGTTCTTTTAGTGAAAAATGTCGCATAATTGCAATAGAAAGACCAGCTCTGGATCTTAAACCTTTAATAAGTAATTCACATGGTTTGAAAGACATTTTAGTAGCTCTTGGTATAAGTTTCCTTGGCTGTGTGGTTGTGACAAATTATTAAAACTATTTTCTTGACCATGCCTGCTTTTTTCCAATGAAAAGAATGCATTGACAATAGATGACATCAGTAATATGGATAGTTTTTGCACCTTGAGGGTTTGTCATGAAAATTAAGAAACTCATATTGTTTCCATTGTAATGTTAGTAAAGTTTGGAAAAACAAGAATCCACACTTCTTTGAGTGACGTGTATAAGAATTCAGTTGAAAAGTAAAATGGTGTGAAAAGAATAGATATATAAAGGGGTGATTGTCAAATGCTGTTTGCTGTTTAGCTTGGCAAAAATCTTGAGGTAGTGAGAGTTTGAAAATTTGTAAAACAGAGTTAACTACCTAGAGCTCTATCATCTAATTGCTCAAACTGATGTTAAGTTACAGGAATGTCTTCGGACTGTGATTCTGTTTTCAGGAGCCTCAAATGACATTCAGAATGAACATTATTGAGTGCATCTCTCGTGTTTTGATTAATGAAATAAAGAATGAAGTGAGTGAGACAAGTTTTATATCAAACTACTGATGTACCAAATAAATCTCAACTATCAACTATTGTTCGTCACATCACACAGAGGGACAGGTTAAAGAAAGATTTGTAGGGTTTTCTGACATGAGTAGTGACCGCATAGCAAGGATTTTTTCGAACTCATGCAGGAATTCAAATCCGGCAAAGCACAATTGTATGATGATGCAGCTGTGATGACTAGAAGCATAACAGTTTGCAGTCAATTGTTAGAGGAAAATATAAAGAAGCTTTATTTGTGCATTGCTATGCCGACAAGCGTAATTTAGTTTTGCAGTAATCATCCAGTCAGATAAAGAAGTGTAGAATATTTTTTCACACAGTGTCAGGACTGTCTATAGTTTTTTCATAATGGCCCAAAAGAACAAAAGCTTTAGACACTCAAGTGAACAAATGCATTCCAGCAATGTCTGCCACAAGATGGAACTACAAAAGCATTATGATTGATGTCATTTTCACCTTCAAGACTGAACTTGACACCTTATTTAAATTAATAGCAGAAGATGAGGATAAATGGGATGCTGAAACAGGAGCTTTGCACCAGCCTACTACCAGAACCTCCTAAGCTTTGATTTCAGATTCTTTTGATGTTTCCATTTGTACTTCCTAAGCCTGACTCTTTGTTTAACATCCTTCAGAAAAAGATGTTTGATATTGCTTTCAGTAAACACAAAATTAATGACTTCAAAAACAGAAAGAAAGACTTGCTTGAAAATTTTGACGAATTAATTTGGTCAAGGATAGAATCTGATCAAGAATGCTACAAAACACCAATACCTTCAAAGAGGTTGAGACTGGATAAAGGAGAAAATGACAAAGTCATTATATTGATGAATATTTTATGAGGTCATAGATACTATATTTGGCCAAATATCCAACAGATTCTCAGATATAAGTCAACTACAGTTCCTATCATCGTTCGACAGTGCTTCATACTTGAAATATGACAGGCATTTCCCAGAGGGTGCGTTTAAGACTTTTTCTTACTTATTACGGGCAGTAGTTCAACATAATGCGATTAATAAATGAACCTTGTTATTTGTACTCTTCCCCTGAATTTCGAAATAAAGCAGTTTACGAAGTTCAATAAAGAGTTGCATGTTATGGGACTCAAAGAAGCTTTGCCACAGGTGTATAAACTTCATGAATTAATTTTGACTATTCCTACCACCAGTGCATCAGCAGAACAATCTTTTTCAACACTCCACAGAATACACACTTATCTAAGAAACACGCAAACTCAAAATAGACTTTCATCTCTGTTAATATAATTTTGAGTCGAACTAATACTCAATGCTCCATTTATTGCTAGTATTTACCTAGAAGGCATTTTGTGGATCTTCCTTACATCATCAGCTGTTGTCGACTAATGGACGTTGGTTTGGTGAACTCATTGGAGGCGACAGGTATTTTTTAGACAGCACTGAATATTTATAGATATTTACTTTGTGGGTTCGTAAAATTTAAAGTCCAATTTGCAGAAATTCAAAATGCTCTGTATTTCCATAGAAACACACTTTGGTCAACTCTTACAGTAGCAGAATTATGTAACATATACAAATACAATCTTCCAAGGTCGTCGTCCACAAACAAAAGAGTTCACTTTCAAAACACAGCTGTACGCACATGCAGTTCCGATTACGACTCTCTCACAACTAACCCCAGCTTCCTTTTTATACCTCTACCCATATTTCTAGACATTTCTGGAATGTTCTGTGACAAAGAAGAAATCGAACCTTCAAGTCAGCTATCTGTCTCTATCTGTTTCGGCAAGCTTTTTATCTCCGTGCTATCTTTATCTGTTTTGGCAAGGTTCTTATCTCTGTGCTGCACTATCTGTCCCTTATCTCCGCTCTGCACTATCTGTCCCTTTGTGTGTGCTGGCTGCACATCGTCGCAACAATGGGTTCGCGACAATATATTGTAGATAAGAAATAGTTTGTTTTACCTATTTCAGAGACCTGAAGCTTAACGTGCTGTGATGCTCAATTATTGCCTTGCTTAGCATAAATGTTGCCAACATGACGAAACATTCTCAGCATGTTCCATGTTGACATTCATATCATCCGCCATTTTACAGACTGATACTGTATCTTGTGATCAATAAGAACACTTCCTACCTGATTGAGCCATTAGTTACATTGCTCAAGAAACTAAAGTTGGCTATATTGGAATGTTAAAAAATGTTCTAATACTGCGTGGCAGAATTATCTTCATTTAACACTACTCAGAGATGTCCAAAGCCGGGCTTTTAATGCCATCTGTCTAAAAAATCTTTTTCACTCTTTTAATTATTCCATTGCAAATCTAAATATTTACATGAAAACTGTGGTTGTGTCCTTGGTGATCAATTTAATTACGTCATATGCTGAACAATATAAAGCATAACAATTGAAGTAAATACAGTTCATTGAGACATGTGCCTTGGACATTTTTCAGATAATATATAAAAAATCCTAGCTAACAAAAGTGAAGCACAAATACTACATAAAATATAATTGTATGTCACAAACTTCACTTATCTTTTAAGAAAATGTATGAATATTTCTACAGAATTAAAGATTTGGCCTTGGCAGATCATTTTTATCATTTAACGATGAAGTAAATCCAGAAGTTAAATTTTTAAAGCAATTAAATGGTCCAATAGATTTAATTGTTTGGGAAAAATATGCATTTTAAAAAATACAAGTCACCTAATGAATTTTTAAATACCTTCAATTGATTCTGTCTTTAAGTTAGTTTCATTTTCAAAGTTTGGTAATAAATAAACCAATATTACATCTAGGAACTGTAATGATGACAAAGAAGGAAATGACTGAAGAGGTAATCAACGTTTACGAAACTAGTCTCTTTAATTCTGAGGAAATTTTCATCAATTTTCTTAAAAGATAAGTGAAGTTTGTGACTGTTATATTTTATGGATTATATTTTCAGGTGTTGAACATTACTCTGAGAGTAAAATCCATATTATGCAGTTTAACATAAAAACTCACATTGCTGCATTTTATAAACACTATTTGATTTTTCCACAATTTTGGCCAAATTTCAACTACGGATACTCTTAACTAATGTGATTTTCTCTGAATGTCACTATTGAAAAAATTCTGTTGAAAATTATATGACTCTTCTTGACATAAACAGGACAAAATTTTTGTGCATACTGTGAAAATAACCAAACATGAGACAAGACGAAACAAAGTTCACCTCAAATTCCTTTATTTGTCACTAAAACTGTTAACACAATGCTAACATAAGTCACTCTCTCCTTTACACAAATTCACAGCTTCTGCACGCATCTTTTATGTTTCTTTGCACTTTTGTTGCATGCAGCAAATTGAGAGAAAAGATATTTATCTTAAAAAATAAACATTGCATAATGAAATTCCTTTCTTGGAAGTGTTGAAAACAGTGTTGTTATGATAAATTAACTTTAAAGAGAGTCAATAGTTTAGCACACAGACTGGTAAACATCCCTCTCGCTGCAGAAGAATACAAAACAGAATACAACAAAATAATTGAAATAGCACAAAAAAATAACTTTCCCAAATCATTAGTGGACAAAAAAGTGAACTTAGCAAAAAAGAAGCTAATAAAGGAAACCAAAACCCTCTCAGCTACAGAAACTAATATGATTTTCAAAAAGATTCACTTACCATCCATGGGCCTATGATAAATTCAAAAAAGTCTTCAAAAAACAAAACATTCAACTAACACCAGTCAACCATTTCTCCTTAAAAAACCTAATTTGCTCAAACATCAAAGATGCCATTCCATCTAACAAAACATCTGGTATATATCAAATTGAATGCAATGACTGTAGTCAAATTTATATTGGAAAAACCAAAAGAAATTTAGAAACAAGAGCAAAGGAACACTTTAGAAACATAAAATATAAACAATTAGAAAAATCAGCAGTTGCCACACATTTTTGGGAAAAAAACCACAACATAAATGCAGAACCAAAACTACTGAAACATACATCAGGAAAACAAGAACTATCCACATGGGAACAAATCTTCATTTCAAAAAATAGGAACAAAGTATTCAATTTCGACAACCCCAGAAAGATTTGTTCAGCAAGTTCCTTGAACCGCCACCAGAGGAGACCTGTGACAAAATATCGTCAACTACACCAATGAGAACCAGTCGAGGGCCGGCTGATGATAGAGGCAAAGCCTCTGAAACATGTTCCGGAAAAATTTAAAAGTGTTATTTAGTGTCATTAATCAACTCTCTTTAAAGTTAATTTATCATAACAACACTGTTTCCAACACTTCCAAGAAAGGAATTGCATAATGAATTTTAAATACCAGCACTTGATTCTTTTTTTAGATTTGTTTCATTTTCAGATTTTGGTAATACTGAAAAAACATAATGACATTGTAACTGGAATCCTTGACGACGAAGTGTGTTGATGGACTGACAATGCAAGCAATTTGTTTGTGAAATCAATCTCAATTAATAAGAAAAATTGACATCATTTTCTTAAGATAAGTGAAGTTTTTGTTACAAATAGTTATATTTGTGTAACATTTATTGTGTGTTTAAACAAGATCTATAGTTTTTGTTTAGTGGCTTTTGTCTATCACTTATGATGTACCAGTTATGCAAAAATCATTGAGAGTGAAGTGGTCTTCAGAGGCTTTTACCAAAAAATTCAAGATATGTGTTTCATATGTCATGAAAATATTTTAAACAACAGTATTTTAATCCAAATTGTTAGAGCCATTTTTGAGAAAACAAAATTTTCCAACTAAAGAGGAGTTTAAAATGTACTTTATGGTAAAATTTTGTGTCGTGTGCTTGGAAGATATTGAACATTAAAGCCAAGTTTGCTGTTTAACTGATATTTCACTTTTGAGTTAAGCTGTTAACACACAAGCATACACCTTTTCCTAAAAATACGTTTGTATTGGCTTAGGAGCCTCAAAACATTTTTGGTAAAATCCTGGTATCTAATTTTTGGGTGCAGTACAATACTTCTATTTCTATATGTAATAGAGCAAATAAAAGTAGAATGGTAGATAGAGTCAACATGAAAAATTCAATGCCATGGCCAGGATTTGAACCATGGATCTCCTGATTCAAATCCCTGCCATGGCATTGAATTTTTCATGTTGACTCTATCTATCAAAAACCTTAGCCTATACATGGCTAGTGTGAAGAAATGATTAATTTCTATCAATTAACTAAAAAAATGGAATGGTTTGGACACATTGTGAAAAGAAGGAATTCCTAATGCAATATTTAAATGCATACCTAAAAACAGGGGGAGAAAATGAAGACCATGAAAGCAATTTTATTATTGGTGGTGTCAGGAATGGCAGTAAGCTTTCAAAAGATGCGGGGGATAGAAATATTTGCTGTAAAATGCTATTGTGCGAAAAAGGTACTGTAATGCAGAAGAAATCTAAAATATGCTTACCACTGCCACTGCCCTACATGCCCGCTTTATATTTTTGTTTTATGGAAACCTTTTGTGGTTTCAGGATTCAACAGATCCCATGTACCAGAGAATGTATCAATATATGATGGACCATCAGGATGAGGTTCTGGCCTCCACAAATGAGCAAGGACTAGAGTGGGTCAAGAGCAGGAACTATGCCTTTTTCATGGAGTCCACCTCCATTGAGTATATCACTGAGAGACATTGTGAGGTGGCTCAGATCGGCGACAAGCTGGACTCTAAAGGATATGGGATTGCCATGCGCAAGAGTAAGTGCTGTGTTACCTATTTCTTTGGAGATTTCACAGGCTTTTGATTCTGTGATAGGGTTTTGAGTGGGGGCTTTTCTGCTTGTCTTTCTCACCTATCCATGATGGGATGTCCCTTAGGGGGAGGGATGAGGTAAGAGTGTCCTAAAGATGTTTGAAGATGAAAAGAGCTAGCAGGATTCTTAACAGCTACAGAGGCTCCTCTCCCTCCTGTGGGCTTACACATCCCCTGAGTAGCCTGGGTACTGGAGATACCCCTCAATTGGTAGGATGAGGATTTTCAGTGAGCGAATTCCACGCCATGCATGCCAAAACCCCAACTGACACTAATAAGCTTGGAACAGCCAATCAGGATGAAAGGTGAATTGAAAAGAGAACCGAGGTGAAATGGACAGATACAAAATTACTACTACCTACTACTGCTACTGCCACTGCCACTGCCACTGCCACTGCTACTGCTACTCCTACTCCCAGGGGGCTTAGACCTTATGTCTAATAAGCACGGGCGTGGCGCACCCGGGGTCCCCGAGCTGGTTCTCCCTCACCTTCCTTCTGTTCCCGAGAGAGTTCCTCTTTCTTTCCTCTTCTTCTCTTGTCCTTTTTCTTCTTTCCTCCTACTGTCAGGATTGATAATTTGTTGGCGAGTGGCTATGTCAGGACTTCTAATCTAAACAATTATGGAAAGTTACATTAATGATAATCAGTTACGGCACAGGGGCTTCGGAACCCCAGAATCGGTCGGTGTTGGTAGTGGGCAGGCAGGCTCCACCCAACCGTCAGCAAGCGACTGCCAAAATACTATTCAATTGCCACTTCAGCCCTTGGATACATCCGATTCCTCTGGAGTTGTTGCTCATGATCGTCCACGGACTGACCTTACGGCTTCCTCAGCACCAAGTGGAACAACAACTAATACTTCTGGTGGCCAAATGGCAGTGGACCCGTCTTCAGTGTCCACCTCAGGGTCTCAATCATCAGAGGTTTCTGTGTGTGCTCTGTCTTCCTTACGACAACTTGGAGTTTGCGTTAAACGCTCTAGTGCCGCACTTGTCGAAAATAAGGATGAAGTTAGCTTTTCCGACCTGACCTCTCAGCTCTGTGAAGTGGCTTCTGGACTTGTAGACTTCATTAGCACAAATGTGAATACGAAAATGGACATAAAAGTGAAAACTCAGAGAGTCAAGGTCATTACTGATCTAATAAAAGCTGATGCTGATGCAGGTAGTGGGCCACCAACCAAATCTAAGATAAAATGTAACCCTATCCAATCGCAGTCCATTGGTGTACAAACTGCCCCTGAACTATTATTGGCTTATCTCAATAACCTGGAACCAGCATACCGCTCCAAGGTGGAACAGCAAATTCCTCGGGAATCCGAGCATCTTTCTCCGACATCGATAGCCCTGAAAGACTGAAAGACTTTGTGGATCAATTTTGGCCCCCTTGCACGTTCCGGAATGTGGAGATTGCAGAAGGGAATCCGCTTCAGGCAGGTAACGAAGAGGATTTAGCCCTTATCACCAATGATCCCTTGATGCGCCAAGGCATCAACCGGCTGTTCCGCGAACGCTACCCCGAACTGGTGAACCTAGTCGGCCTGGATGAGGAGTATCCTAATGTAGCGTACTTTTCTTCCATTTCTAAAGTGCCGATGGAAGGAGGTTTCTGGAGTAAGGAACGCTACATTTTCAAGCTTTCTGTGACTACACCTCTCGAAAAGGGAGACACTCTGCAGCTTTTGAGGGAACGCTTTAGCTGCCTGTGTGCCTTGGCCTACAAACATGGGAGGCGAAAGATCCGTCTTCCCCTACCGGCTGGGTGTGACATTCTTGCGACAAGGAAACTTCTGGAATATACCTTTGTAGACACCGACATCTCAGTCTACCTGCACGTCCCTCGACCCTGGAGAATGGCACCCAATGCTGGGAATGGAGGGCCCCATCCTGGATCACCCCTGGCAGCCTCAAGCCCAGACATTGGAGCAGTTATTATTCATCCTGGGACCCGAACATATGCGGAACTGCTAAAGGAGGTTAAGAGCAGTGTCAAACTGGAGGATGTTGGCGTGGAGGTGCAACACATCCGCAAGACCCGTGGAGGAGAATTGCTTCTTACCATTAATGGGGGAGCGGTCAAGGCTGAACCACTGAGGAAGGCCCTTGCACAAAACCTTAAAGACACGGCTGTGCGCTGTACCCGTAGACTGGACACGGTACTGCACATCCATGATATTGATGCCATCACCACAGAGGCAGAAGTCCAGGAATCCATTTCCCGCGCTTTGGGAGTGAGCGCAGCAGATCTGCTGGCCACGTCTCTTCGACCCACTATGACGGAGGGACCGATAGCTACAGTTGTCTTACCTTCAGAGCTGGGGCGCCGCCTTACCCAATTAGGGTCTGTCCACATTGGTTGGTGTTCCTGCAAGGTTCAGGAACGGGTTTTCATACCCTGCTGTTTCCACTGCCAAGCGTTTGGACATCGTGCAAATAACTGCAGTGGCCCTGATAGAGGAAATGCTTGTCTCAATTGTGGGAAGGATGATCGCTTGGCTGCCAATTGCACTTCCGAGCCCTGTTGCCTGATGTGCGCCATCCCGGGACATAGAGTGGACACCCATCACTGTCCTAAGTACCGCAAGTTGGTCAACGCTGCTCGGACCCAACGTCTCCACACAACGACCTGACAACTTCCCAAATGTTAACTGCCCCAGAGATGACAGAATCGGAACCAGTTATGTTTTCTGTCGCTGCTAAACCACCAGGGGCTATACGGATACTGCAAGCCAACATCGACTGCGGCTGCAAGGCCATGGATTTATTGTGCCACATGGCATCCGAAACCAATAGTGACATATTGATCATGCCTGAACCGAACAGAGCTAAAACCAATCCCACTGTATGGACCACTGACAACACAATGGAAAAAAAAAAAAAAAAAAAAAAAAATTTAATAATTTTTCGCTTCACTGTGGTGTTCCAATACAGTTGAATCTCGATAAACACAATGGATGTTTGCTATACGTCTTTACAACAACTCTCTGTCCGTAGTGGACAGGGGAGCAGAAGCAGGATTTGTTTGGCTGGAACTGCCTTTCTGATCTAGTGCTGCTATATTTCTCCGAACATCAACCTTGCCCGATTCCTTAGCTTCCTTCACGACCTACGAGCAGACATGCGTCGTCGCGCTAAAGGCATCATCGTGGCTGGAGATTTTAACGCCAAATCACCTTTATGGGGCTCGCCTGTTGAGAACTCAGGAGGCTGTGCCTTGGCAGAATGGCTTGCTGAAGATGATTTAGTGGTACATAACCAAGGAACAGCACCCACCTTTGTACGACGTGACAGTCAGTCTTACATCGATGTCACTTTTAGCACCAACACTCTCTCTCAGAAGGTTCTGCATTGGGAAGTTTTGGAGACATAGACCCTGAGCTATCACCAATACCTTTTGTTTGATGTTGCTGATGGTTCCCATCCATCAGACCGCTCCTCACGTCTGGTATGGCAGGTTTCACCACATGGACTCCCCGCTTTGGTAATGGAAGTGGGCTGCCTACTGAATGCTCATGATGAACGGACCCTTACGGCTACAACATTCTCCAGGATTCTACAGCAAGCCTCTAATACTGCCTTTCCTCGTAAGCCGGCCAGGCACTTTCATAAGCCCACCTACTGGTGGTCTGCAGATATTGCCAAACATCGACAAACCATACGGTCCAGACGAGTGATGGTTCGAGTGAACAGAAGAGGCAATGAGGCCCACAAACGTCTCTGCTCGGAACAATACCGGACAAGCCGGGCACTGCTCAAGGAAGCCATACTGGCAGCCAAACGTGCTGCTTGGCAGGCCCTCCTGGATGAAATAGACGACATCTGGGGCCAGGGCTATAAACTTGCTACGAAGAAGCTCCTGCCCAGTTACCTGATGATCGCCAGTTAGACGTAGCTCGGACCCTCTTCCCGGCACATGCTCCCATCTCCTGGGCTAAGCACCCTGTGCCTCCAGAGCAGATACCTCCATTCACTGTCGAAGACCTGACAGAAGCTATGGCCAAAATTCGAGTCAACAGAGCCCCAGGACCGGACGGTGTGACCCCTCTGGTTGTGAAGACGATCATCTACAGTTACCCAGACCGGTGCTTGGAACTATTCAACAGCCTACTGAAAACTGGCAATTTCCCATCTGAATGAAAGCAGACGTGACTTCTGTTGCTTGAGAAACCACAGCGGGAGCAGGGGACTAGCACCTATCGACCCATATGTCTCCTCAATGTACTGGGTAAACTCTTTGAACATCTGGTACTAGGACGCCTCATCAATGAAATCGAACGCACCGGTGGATTAGCTGAAGCACAACACGTCTTTCGTATGGGACGGTCCACCCTTACCGCCCTGAGGAAAGTGCAGGAACTAGCGGAGGGCATCCAATCACAGCCCCATGGCCGACTTCCCAAGTGTGCTCTTGTCACCCTTGATGTCTGAAATGCCTTCAACTCTGCACCATGGGGAGGCATTTTATCGGAGCTCAGTTCACGGCAGATAGCACCATATCTCTATAATCTGCTGGCCAGCTACTTAGACGATCGGTTGCTACTCGTAGGCAGTCACAGTCAAATGTACATGACCTGCCAAATGTACATGACCTGCGGAGTCCTGCAGGGCTCATTACTGAGCCCCACCCTGTGGAACTTCTACTTTGATGGAATTCTGAGATCACCTATGCCCCCAGGGGTCACGCTCACAGCGTACCTCGCCCTCACTGTAATTCCCCCTGATGCAGTTTCTCTGGGACTAGCTGGCAATGAAGCTCTGGCAGAACTAGATCGTTCCCTGACCGCCAAGAAATTAGGATTGGCACCACACAAGACAGAAGTGGTACTGCTGGTGGGCGGCAGGAAGGTCCCAGCTATCCACCTCCAGCTTGGCACCTTGGTCATCCGGAGTCAGGATTCCCTGAAATACTTGGGCATACATCTAGCCCGCAACATGTACATGGGTACTCATGTACGCTCTATTGTTACGAAGGCCAGCATAGCCGTCGTGCATTTAAGTAGAATAATGCTGAATATAGGAGGCCCTAAGGAAACCAGCCGCAGACTACTCTTCTCAGTTGTCTCCTCTATCCTGCTCTATGGTGTGAGCATCTGGCAAAAGGCACTTCACCGCAAACTGTATACTACTCAGCTGCTCAGCGTGCAGCGCATGGTTGCGATACCGATCACCAGCGCGTATCGGACCACTTCAACCAAGGCATTACTGGTGTTGGCCAGAATGCCTCCTATTACTTTGTTGGCCAAAGAGCACCTCTTAAGGGAACGGACTGAGACAGGCCGAACTGAGGCCCGGCAGCAGCTATTGAAACAGTGGCAGGAGTCATGGGACATGGATGACGGAACTGCCCACTGGACACGACATTTAATCCGCGACATTACACCTTGGTATACGCGCAGAAGAGGTGGCGTCAACTTCTATCTGACCCAGTTCCTCACAGGACATGGATGCTTTAGGGCCTATCTCCACCATTTTGGGCTAAGTGCCACTGACGAATGTATCTACTGCGGCAAAGTCGATACCGTGGAGCACAGGTTCTTCGAATGTGTTCGATGGCAACATCTGCCAACTGACGGAGTTAAAGCTAGGACAGTTTACGCCTTCTCAGGTAGTCTCCAGCATGCTGACATCTCCTACGAACTGGAACGCAATTTCTCTGCTGGCCCGACGAATTCTATCCCGTAAGCGTCGGAAAATGGAAGACGTTTAAGACCTTCAATGACCATTTGAGACAGTCACTACCATCTTGAATCGCCTCTTCTTGAAGTAATGCTGCTGGGCGGTTCCGAGAAGAAGCACACATATGATTCTTACAGGGGTTTTTTAGTTGGTAAGAATCCAACTTGCCAGAGGCGTCTTTTGTAAGATTTTTCCCCTGTATAAAAAAAAAAAGAAAGAAATACTGCTACCGCTACCGTGACCACGGCCACGACTACGGCCACGGCGAAGACCAAGGGAATTTTAGGTAATTGTTTACTTATTTTTTATATTGTTTTTTATTTCTTTTTCCTTTTTCCTTTTTCCTTTTTTTGATCATATATGTACATATATTTTACAATGGTCAGCCATCCCGCTCGGTGCCACACACTTTTACTGAAACCCGTCATGTGATGAAGATCCCATACACATTGTAAAAAAGCCTGTATGCTGCAAAAATCTAAAAGTTCATGCTCTGCTGCGGTTCTTTATGACATGACAAAATTTGTTAGCTTAACTTCATTCTATATACCTCAACTTCTCATCTAGGGTTTCAGCAAAAGCTGACCACACATAAACCAACTAATGTGGCCTCTTAACATCAGCTAAGGCAACTATAACATTGCTCAAAAGACCAGAAACAGAAAACAGCCATTATCTTCATAGCCTTACAGAAAAAGCAATGTTGCTACACTTTGTCTTTTTATGTCAGAATAAATATCTAGTGTTTGAAAGTAGTGAGTCGGTAGTTCAAACACAAACATCACTCAAATTATCCTTACTTGGACATGTTTCGGAGAACGGTTTGTCCCCATCGTCAGCAGTTATCCGACTGGTTGGATCCGTGGTTTCCTGAAGTGATCTGCTTGTCTGTGGTGGCATCTGTTGGCTGTGAGATGGACTTCCAAAGAGAGTTTTCAGGCGGCAATTCGAAATTTAAAGTATACTCTTTGTTTTTTATAATTAGCAACTTTTCCCAAACATTGACTTCAGCTGCATTACTGCCTGGCTTTAATAGTTTTATATTTGGTACAATTTCATGATTGGTAGACCAGAAATGGTGGGCTATTGCTGATTTTTCTATTTGTTTGTATTTCACATACCTCATATGTTTCTGTAATTTAAGTTGCCCACCATTTCTGGTCTACCAATAATGAAATTGTACCAAATATAAAACTATTAAAGCCAGCCAATAATGCAGCCGAACTCAATGTTTGGGAAAAGTTGCTAATTATAAAAAACAAACAGTATACTTTAAATTTTGAATTGCCGCCTGAAAACTCTTTGGAAGTTCATCTCACAGTCAACAGATGCCACCACACACAACCATATCACTTCAGGAAACCACGGATCCAACCAGTTGGATAACTGCTGACGACGGGGACAAACTGTTCTCCGAAACATGTCCAAGTAAGGAAATTTTGAGTGATGTTTGTGTTTGAATTACCGACTCATTACTTCCAAGTGTTAAATACATCACTGTTTCTAACCTTTTGCTTCAAATAGTATCTAGTGTGTTTAAAAAATTCAAATACTGCCTTGTGGTAAGAATAGTGTAACATACAAATTTTGTAATGTTTATTTGTGAAAAACAATTAATTCTGTTGCTTAACCTATGCGATAAACGCCCCTCCACAAAACAAAGAGAAAAGGTGAAAGAGGAAGGGAGAGGTCAAAAGGCTGCATTTGAATTACTCTTAACATGCCACAGTTTTCATTAATTGCCATGGATCGGAGGGAATAGTTTGCAGCTGCTATTCTATAGGATATGGGTTCAGTTCTCTGGAAGAGTGCCTATAGGAAAAATTTTTATTTTCCCCTTCTTTTATTCATATGTGTAAAATAAGATTATGCATGCAATAATCATCCAACATATGAACAGTTATTAAATTATAGATGAGTCGTATTTATTACACATCAGCTTCACTTATGTACCTATATTGAGGACATGTTTTACAAACTGTTGTTCGCATCATCGGCTCTAATGTCAGAAGACAACTCCACATTTAAATTCATCATAAAATTAACAGATGGCAGCAGGAGCTCCAGAACTACCCACACCATTGGATCAAGCTTTAGTCGCATTAGAGCCGATGATGCAAATGATAGTTCGCGAAACATGTCCTCAATATAGGTACGTAAGTGAAGCTGATGTGTAATAAATACGACTCATCTATAATTTAATAATTATTTCGCTTCACTGTGGTGTTCCAATACAGTTAAATTTCTATATATGACCCGTTATTTTAGGTCCATCACATATCACTATTAAATTGATTTTTATGGCACTAATACTTATTGCAAAATAAAATGTATAAGCAATACTATTATGCGGTCGCAAAATTTCACTTGTGAACTAGAGAAATTAGTCACATTTTTAGAAGTATAAATATGTGACAATAATAAAAATATGCAATAAGAGAAGATTAGCTCTGATAATATAGTCATAATAATTGAAATAAGAAAACTAATGAATGTGTTCATTACAGTAAAAGCACACACATATAGAAACTGAATAACTGTTTTTGAAATTTACCTTTTGTGTGCATTCCTTGATGAGACAGAAGCTCTAATGCTTTCCACATATTCAGAGTCTTGGGAATAATTAGTTACAATTCTAGAACTAAAGCACTCTTATCAGTTTCACATGCAGAACATGTAATTGTGTAGCATTCTCGTATTACTAAATAAGGGATTTTTAACTAGAAGATCGCTCCATAGTTCATATTCAGAAAGTCCCAGGTTTGATTCCTGGTGGCGGCCATTGTGACCAATCAATTTTCTGTGGTTGACAAGAATACTGGGATTAGTCTTCTACACACCTCTCTTCCATTTCCTCTCATTTCATTGCCCTCTTTTATGACTTCAAGTCTGTGCTAGTCAACGATGGGTATGGCCTGCAACTCGGAAATTCTTGAGTCCATCATAGGATGGTCATATGCCTCCACTGCTGGGTCGAGCTTTCCTTGGTTCCCTCTGGAGACGAGCCATGATCAACCTCCAATAGGGTGGTAAGACTGCTTACAAGAGCCCTTCAGCCAGGTGACCAAGACTGTGACTGTTAGATAACTCTGTGCGTCTCTCTCGCCTGCATTAGCCCCGTTCCATAAGCCCAGAATTCTTCTGCAGTTCCTTCATCTTATCTGTTGCTGCCAAGGATATATTCACAAAGGATCCCTTGTTGGTCAAGATGCTAGATTTCACCTCCGCTACCTGATCTATCTTGTCCTACTAGTTTTATATATGCAATATAAATAATTACAAGCTCTGCTTCTGTACACTCAACAATGTGTAGAACACAACACATTGCACTGATATTTGAACTTGTGAATTCTATGTACCTATCTAATGACCTGTTTATTCTTTTGATTGTTTATTAGTTCTTTTTTGAGGCTTTAAAATAATGAAAATAGTAATAACACTGGGATACAAAAAAAAAAAAATTAATGTTTCCAGCACTTCATGAGGCAATTCCTACTAATTTTGGGTTGAGAAAAACAAATATGAGTATGAAACATTTTTATTAGCTCTAGTTTCTATGATATACACAAGGTGGAAGTATTACATATTAACGGATTGAGAGAAAAGGATACATTTTAATTACATACATGCTAACAAAAATGAAAGTGCATTTGATTTTTTTAACTGGTAATTACATGATAAGAGTTCTAAATTGCTGGAAAAATACTTCGCAGATAGTCGTGTCTGAAGAGAATCATGTTGTGACCTATTGACTTCGTCATCTTTTAACTTGCCTCTTGTGATGGAGTTCCGCAGAATCCCTGTACAAAGACCAACAGTAATCCGCAAGCATTACTTCATTCCAACGACCCTGATATCTTTGTTCCATAACAGAAATGTCTTGATGGTATCTCTCCCCATGTTCATCACTAACAGCTCGACAACTAGGAGGGAAAAAGTCTAGGTGGGAGTGGAGAAAATGGATCTTAAGGGACATGTTACATCCAAGGTTACAGTATTTTTGCAGGAGCACTGTCATCAAATGCTTGTAGTTGTCATCTCTTTTGTTGCCAAAAAATCCATGAACAACACCCCTGAAGGCTTCCTAAGCTTCCTTTTCTTTCCCCTCCAAAATTTGGTCAAATGCAGGATCCTTTACAAGTTCTCTTATTTGTGGTCCGACAAAAATGCCTTCCTTAACTTTTGCATCACTTAATTTCCAAAATTTCTCTCTGATTGTGTTTTGTTATTTGACAGGTTGTCCAACTTCCCAAAAAAATTCCCCCAAATTTAAAATCTTCACTCTAAAGTATGAAATGTCACTTTATCTTCAAAACAAGAGGTATTCTATCATTTTTATGGTGATTTTTGAATTCAGCTGATGGAAATACATGAAAATTCACTATTTTTAAGCCCGAAACATTTTCATTGTTGCCCAGTGTGATGAGAGTGGTGTTACAAGAAGGATTAACAATCTCTGCAAGTATTAATTTTTAATTGCACGTTAACACTATGTTCCCTATCAGCACTTATAGTTTACAACTACCCTTTGCATGTAATCAGTTTATAGAACATTTTCTATGAGACAAATGGAAATGCAGCAAATGATCATTGGATAATCTCTGATGGTTTTCCAGGCCCCATCAGATATGTGTATGTGTCGTAGATTTTTGTTGAAACCCAATATTTGGCAAGGATCCTAGGCACATCATCAAAAGCCATGCTGTATAGAATGAGGTTACACTATGTACCTAACAAGCTGTGTCATTTCTTGAAGGACCTTAGCAGAAACTGTACATTTTTTATCTAATCTGCTAATCATGATCTGTATAAAATCTTCGCAAACAATCAGTGTCACAAAAGCCTGTGATGGGGACTAAGAGACACTCATGTTGCAGGAGATAGAATGCACAGTTTTCTTAAAGAATGAAAGTTAAACCATTTATGCAACATAATTCCTAAATTTCCAGATTGGTAAATTTGTTTAACATTTCATGCCCATTTGCTCTATCTGTGTCCCCTAAGCTACCTATTTAGGCAGTGTTTCTATGCTACATTTGAAACAGAAAATTTTGTTTGAAACAAAAAAAAAAAAAAAAGCTGAAGATAATAGCGAATTTTGTAAGCAGCAAATTTGTTTATGCTTAGAATAGGTATGAAATTACTATCATTACCACTACCACCACTACTAGCACCACTATACCATGACCAACATATTACCATGATGGCCTCTACTACTACGTTTGTATTTTCAGTATAAGGTAAATCTCAATCAATAGAAAAACTTTAACCAAATAACTCACCTAACATATATTTGAATTCATACCCTTATGAATGTGAGAAAGAAACACCACCGCAACATCACAGAGGTGACAGGTTTTGACATTTCTGGCCAAAGTAATGAGAAAAACTTATATGTGTTTGGAGGAATTTAGTAACAGTGACGTCAAAATTAATCTCAGAAACTATTTGTAGTTGGTTTATTAATACTCATCACTTACTTGTTTATATTTATGAGAGACTAGTTTCAAAGGCATTCGCCTCCATTTTCAATCTCTTTCCAACTGGCATCTGTTGTTGTCTGCTCTCTCTCTGGTGGTGGAACTATGAACTTCTTTGTCAAATTATCTACTGGTGGGATTTTAAAGTTCATTACGCGATCCTTATTTTTCCATATGAGTGATATAAAAGGGTGATAAACTAAAATAAATTGACAACATGGGAGAACATTACAAATTACCAAACTCATGACAAAATCCATGCATTCCAATCACTGTTTATTTTACGTGGTCCGCCACCTCTCTACCTCAGATTTGTTAGCACATCATTGAGCATATGAGTTTGCCTAATTTTCAACAGTGAATTGCTATCTAGTAGGTGTTATTAAGTGTTTTAGTTAGCAAAGAATAGTATAAGAAGATGTATAAAGACTAAAATTGATGACTACGTTCCTCATTTTGTAAAAGGACGTGAGTGAAGTTACAAGTTTTAAAAGGTATGACTCAATTTTAGTCTTCATACATGAAATTAGCTTCACTGTTAACAACACTTTTATTTATAACTATTCAAAATAAGAAGATGTATTTAATATTTAGACCTAAAATAGTGGCTGTACTCAAAACAACTTCTCTGGGAGGTGTTCTGTGTAATAAGTAACTATAATAGCATCACAGCTAGACTGTAATTCAGATTTATAGTGCAGTGCAGGTTTCAGAGAGGAGTTTATCATTGAAGGCATTAATATGAAGTAATGTAGCATCAAAATATTTTTAAAAGGAACTCACTTCTAGAATATACACGGTGTTCATTTTTATCTGTGATTTTACCACGCAAAATTTGACGTCATCAATAGCATCGCTGATGGAGTGAGTTTATATACGATTACCCTAGCGGCTTTCAATTGTATTTGATGTGCTGACAGCAGCTTTGAGGCCTCCCTCTACTGGCAGGTAAATATACTATTTGAGAGGCGGGTCTGCCCGCGTAATATAAAGGTGTGTAATTTCGCCTGGTGCGTAGATATGATACCTGTTTTTAAAAAACTCTATACTGCGATGCAATGCACTGCAGGTCTAATTATGCAACCATAAAAGTATACCATGAAGAATATAGGAAATCATAAGTCAATGAACACTTATTTCACAATGAACATCTGTTTTTCTGTTATAGTAGACATATATGCTTATTGTAAACAGTCACATAAAATAGAAATATTTCAATTTGATCTCAATTCTTTTCTATCACCCATAGTTTCCTCACAATGTAACTTCATTACAAACCAGAAAATTAGCAGAACATGTTCTAGGAATGAAAAATAAACTAGTGTTACAATATGTACAATGCTTTTATCCAAGTCTAAACAAGAAAATATCTCTAATACATAATCTTATGTGTCTATTTTCTTATATTTCCTTTCTCTCTTCTCCTTAAACACTGTCTGTATTGTGATAAGGTATGCTTGAGGCCTTTGTGTCATAACATTATTTA
This sequence comes from Mantis religiosa, assembly GCA_030765055.1. Classification (NCBI taxonomy): domain Eukaryota; kingdom Metazoa; phylum Arthropoda; class Insecta; order Mantodea; family Mantidae; genus Mantis; species Mantis religiosa. Next base: position 309,169 of record JAUKNK010000138.1, read on the forward strand.
TTGCTTCTAGATTGTGACCAGTCGCTTTATAGCATCCAGTGTCTCTCATTTTGCAAGTAACTGATCCTGTATCTTGGAATTGTTTGATGTACCTATTGGTTTTAAAAGACATAAGGATACCAATATTAATAGACATTTTATTTAAGCGTGAGAATGTGAAAAAAAGTTTATATTGTATACTGATAAAACGTAAGACGTTTATGCTGCAAACAAATGTACGTCAGTTTGATGGTACCTGCACAATTTTGACAACACTATGCTCTGAGGGACTTGTCTGAATGCTGGATAGCATTGCATAAACTCCTCTATGTAGTGGTTTAAATTATTTCTATTTTGCACCAATTTTAATGCCAGTACGAAAGTAGCATTCAACCATGAAGATGCAGTGCTCTGTGTTCATATCAAGGGGAAGCTGGTTCTATTAGTTACCAGTGCAACCACACTCAGAGTGCTGTAATTTGCTTACTGTTCTGCAAAAATTACTGCTTCTTCTCTGTAGAGGGCACTATGATTTCAAGATAGCCTCACCAGTCAACTATGATGTCATTCTTGCTCGATTGGAGGGTGAGAAATAACAAATATAAATGAACACCGTGTATATGTGGCTTAAAGGTAAGTTTAGTAAGATTAACCATTCAAAGGAAATTAAAATAACTGTATAGCATTATAATGAAACAGAAATTTGTTGACATCTTTAACTCAAGCAAAAAAATGTAAATCTTTGTATTCTAGATTTACACATACTTTCAAACTATGTGGCTGTGGTACGTGTAAATTGACATATTAGGGAAAAAATTTAAAGTAAAGATAAACTGAATGTTACCTATCTGTTCCAAATAAATTGGGATCATGCCCTTTCTAAGAAGAGTTTTAGAAATAAGGGTACACACTGGCATAGAAGAACTTTGTGTAAATAAATTTCAAATGCAAGTATTGTTTATACAAAAATATTAATTTATAAATCTCTACAGAGAAAATATAAAAGACAGTTCTTGGTAAGTTTTCACATTTATTTTCTCCTTAAATAAAAGTTACTCATTAACTATAAAAATTTGCAGAACCTTATATGCTTAACTTTGTTTTACAGATTCTACATATCGTAATTCTCTAAGTACAGCTGTACTTAAGCTGCAGGAATCTGGAAAACTGGCTAAAATGAGAAACCGCTGGTGGAAAGAGGAACGAGGTGGCGGAAAATGTGCTGTAAGTCCATTGTGTTAACAAAGTTTGTTTTATGCTATAAAATCAATATTTGTTCCATTCACATGACTTTCTGTACTTATTCTTCTACAAAATTTTCTTAGAACAGTTTATTCTGGTATCTTATCACTGTATAATTCAGATAAACTTTTATTAAACATTTATACATTTTTGTAGTTACGAAAAAGACACTGTTAGCCCCATTTTTAACGAGCAGAAGATATCTGATAGCATTCAACTCTCTACTCTGCATCGACAAGAGAAAAATGAGTGATTTGCCACTGGTGAAAGCACATATATTAAAAATTTCAACCCTGTAATAAGGAATATCTTAATAATGGTTAAAGTGACGAGCAATTTATTTTAAATAAGTTGCATTTTTAAGAGATTTATGTATTGTTTGTGTAGTAAGATGTCTCATGGTCTACCAATGGTGACATGTCATTAGAGTGAAGAGGACTTCACTGGATGTTGCAGAAATTTCAAGTTATCCTATTTATTTGTCATGTAATAGCCTTAAATATTTTGTATTTTAAGTCCTAATTTAATATTCAACATGACTGAAATTTTAGTCTTTCTCTATTTTTTCAGTGGCCACTGTACAAAATGTATTTATGGGCATTGAAATGATCCTAAATTTATTGCACACCAAACAACAGAATAATTCACAGTGCATACCATATCAGTCATAGCTTCCGTAGTCTTGATCACTACTATTAATTTTACTCTAGGTGACCTTGTGATTGTGCACTATTATACACTTTATACTATTTTCTTCATACTGTTAAAGCAGTACCTAGGTTTGAATTTGCTTGTCTCTCCATTTGTAATTTCAATGTGCTGTACAATTTGTAACTTTGCAGGATTATTGGCTTCTATCCAGACCTTGTAAATGCCATAGGTTGATTTCCCTGAATTCCAGGTTCCTGTTAGTGGGGTCCTACTGTAATACGAGGGTGAGTCAAATGAAAACCTTAAATTTGTAATAGCAAATCAAAATTGCGCGCTGTTATCCTGTAAGTTGGTAAGCGTGCTACAAAAAGCGTGCAGAATGGCCTGTAGATGGCAGCATAGTGCAGTTGCACACATACCGTTGCAGTATCAGTATAAAGATGGTTGCCCCACTTACAACTTGCACCAGGGAAGAACAGCATTCTGTTGTTCAGTTTTTGCGTAGTGAAGGTGTGAAACCAATTGAAATTGATCGACAAATGAAGGTTCAGTATGGTGATACATGTTTGTCACAGCAGCAAGTCTACGAATGAAGTTCGCAAATGGTGTGACTTCAGTGGAAGATGCTCCATGTCCAGGTCAGACACAACGAGTTGTGACTCCACAGAACATTGCAGCAGTTGAAGCCATAGTGAAAGAAAACTGCCGAGTGACCCTGAATGACATTGCAGCATGTTTACAGATTAATCATGGGTCAGCACGCCACATTGTGCACGATGTGCTCCATTTTCACAAAGTGTCTGTAAGATGGGTGCCACGGCAGCTGATTCCTGAAATGAGAGAATGACGTGTTGATGTTTGTGAAGACTTCTTTGGCACTTTGAACGGAAAGATGATGGCTTCCTTGCAAGAATCGTTACTGGGGGTGAAACCTGGGTTCACTTCCACAAACCGGAAACAAAGAGAGCGAGCAAGGAATGGTGCGATCCCTCATCACCAAAACCAAAGAAGTTTCGAACAGAACCACCAGCAGATAAGGTTATGCTAACTCTTTTGGGACGAAAAAGGCATCATTTTGGAGCATTACATGCCTAAAGGGAACACTGTCACAAGTACATCATACACAGACCTCCTAAAAGAATCATCTGTGGCCTGCAATCAAATCAAAGCGACGTGAATTGCTGTCAGCAGGCATCCTTTTGCAACATGACAATGCAAGACCGCACACTGCCCGTACAACAGTTGCATATATCACAGACCTGCATTTTGAGTGTCTTCCTCATCCACCATACTCACCTGACCTTGCCCCAAGTGATTTCCACATGTTTGGTACACTCAAAGACACAACAGGAGGAAAGAAATTCCGTTCCGATGAAGAGGTACGCCACGCGTTGCATGAGTGGTTGCACGGACTACCAAAAGATTTTTTTTCTAAAGGCAATTATACACTTTGTAATACCTGGAGGACTTGCATTGAGTGTGGGGAGATTATGTTGAAAAGTGATACAGCTTTGTTCTGCTTCTGTACAGTAAATAATATTTAAAAAGATATTTAAGGTTTTCATTTGACACACCCTCATACTTGTTCCTGATTCAGAATGATGCTTTGGATATCTACCGAGTAGTTATGCTGGCCTTGCTTATTAGGTGAGTCATGCACCAATTGAATACCTTGCCTATCATTTCTTGAGGGCCCCTTTGAAAGCATTGTCCTGTTGTTTATTGTCTTTGCTGTACTCTTTTTATCGGAATCCCTCTCTGCCTCTAGATTCTTGTCCTTCATGTCATACAAAATTTCATGTACATCCCCTCTTGGAGGGTTGCCATCATTTCTACCTTTTTGTCCTCATTCTCTCCAAATTTCCTATTTCCTACAAATTGTTTTCCTGGACTGGGAATTTACTTAACATCAAAATATTTGTTTTTGGAGGAAGTTTCTAGAATGATCATCCCAATCTTCATAAAAAACTAGGTCAACTTAACTCATTATATCAATTGATTGGAACAAGTGGCATATTATGCATGCATTGAAGCTAGAGTAGTTGGACAAACTTGTAAAATGGCATTCTTTGATTTCTGTGTTTCCACCTCTGGAGACTTTGGCCTCCACTAATGCCTTGGGGTGCTAAAGCTAAATGTTTTAGGGTTTTCTGCCTTGACTAGGAAAGGAGTGGATGAAGCATAATGTGAAACTTACTCCACTTTGTTCACAGCTGGAACAACATTAGCCTTCTTTGTGTTCAAGCTGAATCTGCATGCAGATTGGTGTAACTTAGTAGTGTATTGGTTGTGTACTCCTACACCAATAGTAGGTTGACAGATGCTTATAGAACAATTCAAATTTATTTATATCATGGAATGTAAATAATTATTGCTTCAATCGGTAAACAGATTAACTGATTAAATATCAGAATAAATAGAATAAGATGTACAGGTTTCCAGGCTTACTGGCCGTGGTCTAGTAGGAACAACTGAAGTTCCGGATGTTTTGCCCGTCAAACTAGAGTTTGCCATGACTCCTCTGAGGATGCCCAATGCATGAATGGGTGAAACGTCAGGAACTTCAGTTTTTCTTCCTAGACTACAGCCAGTAAGCCCGGAAACCTCTACATCTTAATGGGATTGACGCCGGCCATGAAAGTGTAAGTTGTTACATCAGAATAAATAGAACTTTAATACCTATATGACATCAGATGAATTGAAAGTAAGCATGAATACTTAACAAATATTGATGTATTCTTTACAAAAGATATCTTCACAAGATACTTATGTACTTGTATGAGCATTTTTTGCATTAGTTTGTCTATGTGAGGCAAATCTTTTGGAACTTAATGATAACAAAGATACAAGATGTAATTGATTTACTTTTGATGTCTTCTTTGAATTTACAAGTTCATTTTCTTAAACATCTGTTAGCATGTATAACCCTTTCACCGATATGGACGTCATATGACGTCCAAGTTAAAAGGCCCCAAACCGATATGGATGTGTATAGACGTCCTGCGCATACATGCATTTAATGTGTATTTAATAATAATTCTTTTAAACCTTATGTGTTACAGTAAATTTAAATAAATTCTATAAGGAGTAAAAGCTTACTTTTAAAAGTTTTTTCTTGAATGGTACACCTCAAAACAGGGATAAACACACAAGGGCACATCTCCACATTCACGGCAAATCATACTAGTTTCCTTTCGGACACCTTTCTTGCGGCACACCAAACATTTTCTGAAGGGACGCGACTTTTTTGCTGTGGGTGGTACCCTTTTAGGAAAATGTTTTCCTTCAAGTCTGAGGGGTGCTGGGGTGGTGGATTTTTTACCCCCAGTATGGAGAGGTCTCTGAATTTTATACTGCTCAATTAGGCTGCGAGCTATTGATATGCGAAAGTCCAGGTACGTCATTGTCTTCCGTGGGTTTAGAGCTCTCCAAATTACTAAACAATTGTATATGGTTATATCCAGCTGGTATAAAAATACTTTTTTATACCATTTGATTGTTTTTCGCAAAGAGGGATATGCGTGTAATACCTGATCTACTAGATCCACTCCACCCATATGCATATTATATTCCTGGATAATATCGGCCTTGAAAATTGACATTTTGTTACGAGCATCAATTTTTCCAGTATGAATCATCAAAATCTTAGAGCTGCAATTGGATAATGCTGTAACAACCCTCCTGTCTTGCCAAGCAACATAGGTCAAGGGTGGGAGCTGATGCACCTGCATTTCTCCTCTTCTTAGAGCCTTCGTATTCACATCTTTTGGCAAACCAATACGATTTGAGCGTACTGTTCCAATTGCATTTGTTTTTCTTTTGTGTAAGGCCATGAATAATTTAGGGGAACTGTACCAATTATCTAAATATACAGTCCTACCCTGATCAAGTACAGATTCCATCAGGTGCATTACTATGGAACCAGATAACCCCAAATCTTTGTCTCCGGTGTTATCAGTCCCTTGGCCAGTGTATATGCAGCTATTGTAAAGATATCCTGTTTTACTTTCACATACATCAAAACTCTTTATGCCAAATCTGGCCCTCTTGTGGACAACATGGCGCTGGGGCGGGTTTTCTCCGGGATCTCCGGTTTCCCCCGCCATCTCATTCCACCGGTGCTCCATCTTCATCTCATATATCATCAGTGTCATCGCCTGCGGTGCCGTATGTAGTAAAAGCGGGCGTTAAACACGACACATTTCTGGCCCTCTTTGTTTTGATGTATTGTTTCCAACCTAAACGGCCCTTCCAAAGCATCAAGCTTTCATCAACAGTGATCTTTTCACTAGGCACATAATTTTCTTTGAATTTTGAAATAATGTAATCAAAAACTGGTCTGATTTTGGATAGTTTATCATTCACATTTTCTGTGCAGGTGAAATGAAGGAAGCGCAAAATGGAAGTAAACCTGTTATTTGACATGCATTTCCCAAAAAATGGGGTAGCTAGCATGTCATCTGTAGACCAGTACATGTCTAGCGTAGGTTTACGAATAACACCCATGAGCATAATTAGACCAAGTAGTCTGTAAATCTCATTCATTGTTACTTCTGTTCACTTCTGCAATCTCCTCTTAGGTCCTAAATTGCCTTTAGCAATCAGGTCTTCCTTCACCCTACTCGCATATACATTTGTTTCCGAAACAATGAGAGACAGTAAGTCAGTAGTAAAAAATTTTGTGAAAATGTCAATTGGTTGGCTGTCAGAAGTTAGTTGAGTATGAGGTTGTACACCAGAGGTTGTGCTCGTGAACGTATGTCTATTTGTGTTAAAGTTATTTTGACACCTCCATAATGTTCATTCTTCACGAACACCTGTCGGAAATGAGTCATTTTCCTCCTCACTGCTACCTATATCCTCAACATCCCCCTCAAAATCTGAAAACTCGCCATCAATGTCCAAATCACTGTCTAACAGCAAAAAGTCTTCCACATTTTCTGATGTAATATCAGAAGCCCGCACTCGTCCTACACTAGCTAATTGATTTGCTACATTACTAGTTGAAGCCATGATTAGCACTGAGAAAACTATTTCAACTGTGTTTTAGCTAAAGAAATTGCTTGGAACTCTGATGCAATCTAAATTACTATGTGAACTGAGCGAAGAAAAAAGTTACGTCAACTAACATAAACTTCCGTTGTGCAATTAGAGAGATGCTGACGGAGTTTTCTTTCCAGCGTGTATAATGCAATATAAACAGTTATTATTACGTGTTAGCATGAACTGAAACCTAGAAACCTTGAACCCAACACTTCGTTTATTCAGCTGATATACATATATAGCTTGTAAAACAAAAGTACTCAGAATTAAACGCATTCAACGCAAAGAATGGCTTTCTTTACAGTGATACAAATTAATGAAATTTCATCGCTTTATTAATATAGTCTCTATTTTAATGATACCGCAGATGTATACAGCTTTTAATGGGCTTTTAACCAGTTTTTGTTTCCCTGAAATAACTTAGTAAATACGGAAGATACGAATATTTATTTATGAAGCATTTTTGCAGCATTTAACAATTTAAATGTCTTGTTCTGTTTATTGGGTATCCGTTCCCAGCCATGCAGGGTTTAAATGGCCATCGGCGAAGCGGTTAAAGAGCTGACAAACAACCATCAAATTTGCAAAGTTAGTAAACATATTTTTGGGTAGTACTTTAAAGAATTTGACACCTTCTGTAAACATCGTATATCTGTGTTGTGTTTGAAGTCCATTATTTCTAATTGGAACGATGCAGTTGCCTCAATTGCTTGAATGGAGAAAATGTCATAGAATAATTGTCTTCCCAACTCCATGGGTTTTTATCATAAAATCTCTCTTCAAAGCTCCTATATAGAATGCCTAAAATAAAATTGTATTTTGCACAGCTTTTCAGAGATGCAATGCATTTTAAGTAGAAAAGTGAAAAAATAATAATGTATGTAAATAATTAATGTAATATGTTATGAAAGCAATTGAAGTTCCGACAAGAAAGGTACACTCCTTAATTTGTCAGCTACTCTATTTGCTACATCCTCTTGCCTTAATTAGTGTTACTCAGAATTACTTGCAATTCAATCTTAGTTTACCTTCTCAATCCTTCAGTCTCTCTTCTAAACTTTCAAATCCAGTATTCATTTGTCTTACTGTACTCCATTCTTCCTAATTTTTGCATATTTGTTTCCATTGTCACCTATTTCCTCTGTAGTATTTTCTTGTGTCACTCTTAAGTTCCTACAGCTTAGTCTGTACAACTTGAATTACTGCTTTTACATATTCCTCTATTTTATCAACATTCTTTTGAAAAGTTCCTGCATTTTATCATGCTTTTGAATATTATTCTCTTAACTTTTCAACATGCTTGTTTAGCAGCTGTTCCATTGTTGCTATTAGAGTAATTGATTTTTATATCATTCTTTTACTTGTTATCTGCCCTGCAGCCTTTTATTTCACTACTCTCATTTCCTCCCCCAGCAACTTATCTACACTTTAGCTCCTGTATTAATTTCATCGTTCCTTAAACTCATGTTATTTTTCTATGTTGTAGTTACCTGCATCTTACTGATGTATTGCACAGTTCCATTTCAAATAACCCAGTAAGCTTTCCACTTCTTCAATACATTCAAAGCACCAACATAAAATAATTGTTTCATCTTTCTTGCAATACCTGACATCCATTGTGTTACCTATATCTGTACAGCTACTCGGACATCCCTCATGCTGGCTGGTGATTTCCACTCTCCACTATTAGTATCATTAAAATGTTGCTAGTCTCCTATGCGAATGCAGATTTTCCCTGGGCACTTCTCCGGTGTTCTGATGCTGTCTTTGGCAAAGTAAATTCTAGTCAGGTTTCCTTCCTGGGGTGCATGTTGCCTACTGAGGCATCCCTGTGTCGTCATTATCCTTCTGGTGTTAATTGTATCTTCATGCTACATTGGGTGCTATATATGCGGCAGGATCGTCATCACCATCTGTCTTGGCTGCTCGGTCAATGGGATGTTCATGGTGCCAGCCTCTGTATCAGGATCAATGGGAGATAGCTTCGGTAATCTCAAAATTTATATGAGGATTACAGGAAATCCTCAGTGTCCAATAGGAAAGAAGACAAAACTTTATTATCAGTCCTAATTACTTCATTTCATCATCATCACAGTTGGGACATGAAATTCATTTCAGAGCTCTTGGAAAGTTATTAAGGAAATTTTCTAAGACACTAATGGAGTATGGGCTTCTTATCCACAGCATCCACATCTATGTGATAGCTATTTAATACCCAACATATCAAAATCTGCCTTTTGCTTTAAAGTTATTTGGTGTGCATCCCTTAATTTGGAATTTGGAATCCTTTACTTGCAACTATGTTTTTTTTATTTTATACTTTGTTCACTGGTACTTTTTGACCAACCTATAATTTCTCCCTAGTGCTGTGGAACCACGACTCTATTTGTAACCTCTTAGTTGCGAAAATATCACACCTTCATATATGTGTACAACAAGAGATACCGTCCCATGTTGCAGTAAGACAATTCTGTGTCTTACTGTTTTGATGCCTTTGAACCGTTATTTTATGAGAATACTTCTTGTTAAAAAATCCATCTCTTTACAATACTTTCTTAACAAATAAAACTTGCATGTTCATTTTCCTCACAATAGCCCCTGAAGTTCTCTTCATTTTGAGCGAATTTTGTAAACCATAGACAAAACATTATTGCACAAAAAATATAGATCTTATTGAACCACACAATTTGTGTGAAACACTTTTTTTTTCCAAAGAGAATGGTATATCAAAGCCATCACACACCGATTAATGCTTAGAACATTTGTTTACCCCTTCAGCGTACTGTATTTTCCCATTGCCATTGGACCTATTAGGACATATGTAATGAAACCATTTTCACAAACCTGAAGTAGACAGAAGAATAAGTGATTCTAAGAATTTTCTGTGAGCAGAAAAAGTTGCATGTGTTTAATTTGTCCTGGGATGTCATGGAAACAGCTAATGTATCATGTGTGTGTGTGTGTGGGTGGGTGGGTGGGTGGGTGGGTGGGTGCGTGCGTGCGTGTGTAACGCCCGCTTTTACTACATACGGCACCGCAGGCGATTAATGTATCATTGCCAGCATATAGACACATGAAATCATGAATTATTCTGTCTTCAAGTCTTTTGTACCTTCAATGAATTGTATACTTAAACTATTTTTGTAGTTTTGTCCCATTCAACATGAAGAAAAGTTTGTATGAAGAGTTTGCAGTAGCTCTATAAAAGTATAAGTTATCCTTATCATTTTCTAAACCTCACTTTCTCATGATTTACAGGATTCTAGTGGGAGTGGCAACCCCAGTCCTTTAAGTTTGGCAAATGTGGGAGGCGTTTTTGTAGTGCTGGTATGTGGATCAGTCATGGCATGTTTCTTTGCTGTGTTCGAACTGTTGGTCAACGTATTTGAAACTTCCAGACGGGAAAAGGTTTGTATCTGATATACATTTACACATTAATATAATCGAGAACACATATACGTATAACATAATCTCCAAAACCACTAAACGTATCCATATTATATAGATATAAAATTCCTATTTATTCTGAACAAGTTTCAAGGATTTCCCATGTTTTGCTTACACTATTGTTTGCATGTAGTAAGTAGATAAGGTAGTTTATAAACACTACAATAAAAATATTGTAATTTCATCAGAAATGTGTGTTCTCATTATTAAAAGGGGACATCTGTTGTTTGCCTGTCTGGAACAGCGTAACTCTTAAAGAAATATTGGACAAATACAGAATTTTGTATTCAAGTTTGGCATTTTTGATGGAGACAATGCAAAAATTTTAAAAAGTTTATTTCCCAAATTACTCTTTACATGGAAATGGTTTTACTATCTTATATTTTATAAAAAATAAGTAAGAATTGTCTGAGATGTTATAAATAAAATAATATATTAAATTGTGTGCAAATTGCTTCGTAATTGTAAAAACTATTTGTAGTCAGTTTATTGACACTTGTCACTTATGAGAGAATGTAAGCTTTCACGGCCGGAGTCCATATTACAATTAATTATTTCTGGGCTGTTTTGCCGTGGTCTATTGGCGTAAGAACATCCAAACGTTTCATCCACAACTGCGGTAGACATCTTCAGTGATGCGGTCAAAGTTTCCTTGGAGAGAGTTTAGCTGCATCAGCATCTTATATTGATAAGATAAAACCAGAAGAAAAGTCAGGCATTTACAAGATTAAGTGTAAAGACTGTGAAAAAATTTACATAGGGAGGACGAAAAGAAACATAGGCACTAGAAAGAAAGAACATTTTAGGCACTTAAGATACAAAAATATTGATAAGTCTGCAATAGCAACTCATTTCTGGTCTGAAAATCATGAAATTGAAGATAGCACCACATTACTAAAATGCGTACAAAAACATAGTGAACTTGTCATATGGAAGAGAATATACACAGAAAAACATAAAAACCAAGTAATGAACTTTGAAATCTCACCAGAAGAGAACCTTACATTAAATTCATCACAAAATCAACAGATGGCAGCAGCAACTCCAGAACTACCCACACCACTGGATCAAGCTTTAGTCGCATAAGAGCCGACGATGCGAACGATGGTTCGCGAAACATGTCCTCAATATAGGTACGTAAGTGAAGCCGATGTGTAATAAATACGACTTATCTATAATTTAACAACTACAAATAGTTTTTACGATTGATTTTGACGTCATTGTTACTTAATTCCTCCAAACACACATAGCCTAGGAATTCCCTATTATCCTCAAGTACTTTATGTAACTGGTAAATCATAAGTAACTGGCAAAATGTCATTCACAAGATGTGTAGAATGCTTTAAATTATATTACTACTATCTTATCATTTTTGGCAATAAACCATCACAACATGTACATTGCTCATGGTTTGAATTTTTAAATGCTTTTTTTTTTAAAATGTTGCCATTGTTCATTTCTTTGTTGTAGCTGCACAAAGGTCTGATATTTGTCTATGCCTTCAGTGATTACAAGCATCCATTGTACCTTGATTAACATGAGGTATATATAAAATAAATAAAATTACTCTAAGAATAGTTTGTGGAAATACAAGGTCGGTTCAGTATCTACCCGTAATAATAATGAAGACGTTATTTTTTTTCCAACGCAAACTGTTTATTCCTCAACATAGTTTTCTTTTTGAGATTGATTATGATTGATTATGAAGTAATAGGACTGTTGATGAAGGTTTTTTGTAATCTTGCTTATTGGACTCTGAGGATTCCTTGTAATACTTATATAAATGCAGATATTACCTAACCTTATCTATTATTGATCCTGATACTGAGGCTGGCAGCATGGAAAAACCACCAACTCAGCAACTGAGACAGATGGTGTTGATAATGACGATGCCTGCCATATATATGGCACCCAATGTGAGGTGAAGATAATGACACCGAGAATGACTCAGTGGCTAACACCCACCCAAGGAAGGAGGCATAACATTTCGGCTATTTTTCAATCATTCTATAAATAGAATTTGTCAAACTTTACGAAATACATCTCTCAACATTTGATTTAAACTTGTTCCCGTGAGCCAATTGTTCATGTTTAGGTACATTTAGAAACTGTATGGCAGACAGATCGGGCAAATTAAATGAGTGCCGCACAAATCATAATGTAATTAATGCTATCTAGTGGTGACAAATCTGGATCTAATGCATTGTTATAGCAAAACAGCATTTTCTTCTTCACTAAAAACAGTCCTGTCTCCAACTGTTTGTCGTATCAGGACAATAATTCAGTGTGCTGTTGTCCAGTAATCTTTTGTATTTCAAGAAGTCAAAGATTAAGGCATCCTTGACATTCCAGAAAAATCATCTCTGTCATCTTTCCAGCTGCTTTTATCTTCTTTGGAGCAGGTTCAGCGGAAGCAACTCATTGCTTTGATGGTTCCTTGATTTCTTGGAATGATAAATCCAGTTGACAGAGACATATTTGGCCACCCAGAAAGTTCTTCATTTTTCACTTAAGTAGCTCTATTCAGATTTTCAAAGCTTAAAGCTGCACTAACCTGTTGTTCAATGTCAGTAAATGCGGCAACCATCCAGCCAACAACTTTTTTATCTCCAGACTAGCATGCAAAATATGGATTACTGTTCCCTTTGACACACCTATGGCTTGCACCACTTTGCAAACTTTCGTTTGATGATCAGCCAGAAATATATTGTGGACTTTTTCAATGACCTCCTTGGTAACCACATCTATCTGGTGTCATGGGCTCTCCTCAGCAAAAACGGATATTTGACCATGTTTAGAGAAGTTGAACCAATAAACTGTTTTCATACATTGTGAAAAGGTCCTATACACAACATTCAGTTTTGTTTTTATCTCCTTGCAAGTTTTCCATCCAAGAGTAAAAAGGGTTTCACTGAATGATACTGCACCTTTCCATTTTAGTGAAAACATGGATCATTAACTGATTTTTGCCAAATCTAAAGTAACCTATGAATAAGTACCAAGTGTAAAACATATGACAGTACATGATGGTAACACTCATTTGTCTTAGCAACACCATATATTTCAAAAGACTGCCGCTTATTGTACCACCCTCATATAATATGCTACACTGTGTAATGAAAGACATGTGAATATAATGGACATTATTATTATTATTATTATTATTATTATTATTATTATTATTATTATTATTATTATTATTATTATTATTATTATTATTATTATTATTATTATTATTATCATTATCATTATTATTATTGTTGTTTTTGTTGTTGATGTTGCTGCTATGGTTATTGTTGCAGGTGTCATTCAAAGAGGAGCTGATGTCAGAGTTACGTTTCATAGCACGGTGTCATGGCACAACAAAACCTGTTCACAAATATCACCAAGACGAAGGCAGTGAAAGTCACACGGTTGGAGAAGAGGGTAACTTTGTGGGTATCTACGGCTCAACTCCATACCCCTTCAATGGCAACAACATCAAAGAACCTTTGACATAGCTGAAGGATAATCCTTTCATATTAACTTTTATCAGTATTTGTATGTTTTATAAATATTAATTTAGTGACACTTAATACTTAAATTGGATCCAGATGATTTCTTGGTCATTTGTACAGATAGTTCTCTTCATAAATATAAATTTGAAAATTATTTATACTTATTAATACATTTTGCAAATATTATTTTCCTATATAACAACCTATGTTTTAACTTGTTTTATTATAAATTTGACTGTATATATATTGATTTTGTGTTATTTCATTATCATTTAACTTTTACTTGTAACTTAGGGGCACAATGAAGTGTGCAAAGCTTCTTCTTACCTTCAGTTCACTCACTTGAGAGTTGAACCAAGACCTCCCTTATCTCTCACAATGGCAACACTCGCTGTGCATCATAATTGTCATCACAACCTCACTCATAGAATCCACTGTATTACCAATGCATTCTTTATGTTGCACCAGAAATGCACTCACTATCTGGCACACTTTTTTATATATATAGGTGCTGGATTTTTCAGGAGAGTCCAAGTTATTCGTGGGCAGGAAGAAAGAAGGTAACAGAATAATCGCACCATTCTTGGTAGCACTTTCGGTGTATACTGGGTGATAGCACTCCTCCGTCTACTTATTGCTTCAACCAGCCATTTAGTGGGTTTTGCCGCCTACTATGCAATAACTCGCATCCATAGCTGCTTTACGATACATGTTATTTCAAAAGATGTCAGTTTTTATTATTGCTTTATTAAAATTGAAGCCATTATAGGCTCAAAGTATAAACTTGAAAGAAGCGTAGGGACAGTGAAGCACAAATTAGTACAAAAGTGAATCGAGAATATATTGACACATTGTTTCACTCACACTGTTTATTCACAGGACATGTTTCAAGAGCTCTTGCTCTGGAATCAATACAAATAACACCTGAAGAAATAGAAGAACTTTCACAACTTACCGAAATTTGTACCAATCAAAATTTTTTCAGCTTTAATGGACAGATCTATAAACAAAAAACGGGCCTAGCTATGGGCAACCCATTGTCTCCCTTCTTGGCAGATTTATTCATGAGTGCTTTTGAAACACATATCACAAAAGCTTTTCCAAATTATTTCAAAGTGTGGTATCGCTATGTTGACCACATTTTTGCAATAGTACCTAAAAAACTCATACAAGATGGTCTTAAACTTTTGAATATACAAAATCCAGCTATAAAATTTACATTGGAAACAGAAGAGGATGGTGTGCTCCCCTTTTTGGACATCAAGATCAAAAAAATGAACAACAAACTCACTTTTGGTATTTACAGGAAACCGACACACACAGATAATTACATTAAGAACAACAGTTTCAACCCAAAATAACACCAACATGCCATTTTCAACAGTTTAATCTTTCGGATGATCAACTTTCCACTAAACAGAGAAGATTATCAAGAAGAATACCTACACATAAAAAAAGTAGCTATATCCAACGGTTTCAACCCAAATTTAGTAGACAAAACAGTTAACAGACTCAACAAAGCTAAGAAAATAAAAGAAACCACCACCCTAGAACCTACAGGAGAAAAAGAGAAAAAACTTTTTAAAAAATTCACCTTCCACCCATCAGCCTATAACAAATTCCAAAAAATCTTCTCAAAACACAACATAGCTCTTGCACCTCAAAATAGGTTTAATATCAGAAATTTGTTAAAAGGCCCTCCCAAAAATTCAATCACTACCAAAGAAAAACCAGGAATCTATGAGATCAAATGTGAAACTTGCCCTAAAATTTATATAGGAAAAACAAAAAGAAATATTAACATCAGAACTAAAGAACATAAAAGAACATATGAGAAACATTAAAAATGGTGAAACAGAAAAATCAGCAGTGGCTTTTCATTTTTTGAATACTAGACATGACATCAATTTGGAAACATCTCTAATAAAATATGTTAATCACCCCATAGACCTTTCCATATGGGAAAAAATCTTCATTAACAAAAATCGTCATAGAGTCATGAATTTTGAAACTCCACCACCGGACATCTTTGCCAAGTACATCACGCCATCTATTGACAATACGGAGAAAGAAGAAACCACTACAACTTGCACTAGTCGAGTATCAGCTGAGGATAGGAGCAAGAGCTCTTGAAACATGTCCTGTGAATAAACAGTGTGAGTGAAGCAATGTGTCAATATATTCTCTATTCACTTTTGTACCCATTATAGGCTATTAACTGTTCCTGCAATCTGGTGGAAACAGGCATAAGTTTTTGGTAGGAGCAAATTAGCCTTCACTTTTCCTTCTTTCCATGGAGGATGATTGATATTTGTCTGTCTCTCTCTCTCTCAAAAAAAAAAAAAAAAAGAAAGAAAGAAAGAAAGAAAGTTATCTCCATGGAGTGACTGTTGTCACATGTTTCTTCTCTTTAGTTAAAATGGTTAAAATGGTTAAAATGGTAAGCCTAAAATAAGCTCAGAGCTGTGCTGTTTTTGGGATATTATATTAATAATTCTTATTGGTTACTAATTAGTTGAATGTAAACCTAAAGGTCATCAATGAATTATTTTTAACACCTAACCTAATTCATAATAACTAGACAGTTTAATCATATGCACTGAAAATGTCTGAAATTTGTTTGCTTTTGTGCTGTGACAGCATTAATGATTTGCTATATAATTTCAAAATTCTACATTCACATATACAAAAATGTACACATAAACTTGTACACAAGAATGTTTACATATTAAAACAGATTGCTCCCTTTTGGAGAAAACTAAAGCACTGGTGCTTGAATATACTGCAAGCTGTTTAAGTTTTATTATCAATGGGCCCAAACACAACAAATTTTGATACCTATTTGCACCAGTCTGAAACAATTTTAACTATTCCTTTCTTGGAAGTGTTGAAAACAGTGTTGTTATAATAAATTAAATTTAAAGGGAGTCGATTAATGACACTAAACAACACTTACTTTTAAATTTTTCCGGAACATGTTTCAGAGACTTTGCCTCCATCCTCAACCGGCCATCAACTGGTTCTCATTAGTGTGGTTGACAATATTTTGTCATAGGTCTCCTCTGGTGGCGGTTCAAGGAACTTGCTGAACAAATCTTTCTGGGGGATGTCGAAATTGAATACTTTGTTCCTATTTTTTGAAATGAAGATTTGTTCCCATGTGGATAGTTCTTCTTTTCCTGATGTATGTTTTAGTATTTTTGGTTCGGGATTTATGTTGTGGTTTTTTTCCCAAAAATGCGTGGCAACTGCTGATTTTTCTAATTGTTTATATTTTATGTTTCTAAAGTGTTCCTTTGCTCTTGTTTCTAAATTTCTTTTGGTTTTCCCATTATAAATTTGACTGCAGTCACTGCATTCAATTTGATATATACCAGATTTTTTGTTAGATGGAATGGCATCTTTGATGTTTGAGTAAATTAGGTTTTTTAAGGAGAAATGGTTGACTGGTGCTAGTTTAATGTTTTGTTTTTTGAAGACTTTTTTGAATTTATCATAGGCTCATGGATGGTAAGTGAATTTTTTGAAAATCATATTAGTTTCTGTAGCTGAGAGGGTTGTGGTTTCCTTTATTAGCTTCTTTTTTGCTAAGTTCACTTTTTTGTCTACTAATGATTTGGGAAAGTAATTTTTTTGTGCTATTTCAATTATTTTGTTGTATTCTGTTTTGTATTCTTCTGCTGTGAGAGGGATGTTGACCAGTCTGTGTGCTAAACTATTGAAGATTGCCTGTTTGTGGGATCTTGGGTTGTAGCCATTAGCTTTTATGTAGTTGTCTGTCTGTGTTGGTTATCTGTAAATGCCAAAGTTTAGTCTGTTTTTATTTCTCATTATTTTTAGATCCAAAGATGGTAAATACTCATTTTTTTCTATTTCTACAGTGCACTTCATGCTTTTTTCTTGGATATTTAAAAGTTTTAGTGCATAACTGATGTGTTTTTTTGGTACTATTGCAAAGATGTCATCTACATATCGTTGCCAGAGTTTGAACATCCAAGGGAAACCTTTGGTGATCCTTATTTCTAATGCACTCATGTACAGATCGACCAGGAAGGGTGATACTCTAGTGCGCGAAGTAATGCTCTCGCGACGTCCAGAAATGACAATGCGTATATGGCTTCATGCATCACTCGGCACGTCCTAGAAATTTACAAGTTCACTCGCGACTGTGATTCAAACTAGCCCTCATGTCACGCGCGCAGCAACGGGCAAATCCTAAGTCTCGCGCCTAATGTGCGAGTTACACCAACACAACAGTGACGAGTGGAGAGGGCGACTTGCATAAATAAACTTGCCATTCAACAGTCGTGGTGTCTTCTGTGTGATAATACCCCTACACTGTCAGAATGCACCCACTCCCTGAAATCCAAAAGAGAGAATCCATGCAGACATACCCTGAGAGAAACCCCAACCTGTTGTAAACCTCCCATCCGTAGCCCTAACCCGTCACATATCCTATTATGTGAGGTGTTGAGTGCCGGCAGGGCTTAACGAGGTACTTAACGGGCAAGTACCGCCTCATACTTTTAAAACTGAAAATATAAAATAGTGTGTATAATGTCATCTCTGCTTGGAAACATTATGAAACCTGTAGCAGTATGAAAAATATGCAAATATATGCAAAACTTAACATAGAAACACAGAGGAGCATGAAAGTTACTGCAAAACTTGATTTCATGTATAAGTAAAAGCAAACTAAATCTGCATTTGCATACAAAACTAATGTCTTAATGACATTACAGTGTGGCAGCTTTGAGAATATAATACTATAATTTTAATGGCAATGATGCTGCAACATATGAAGAGATGCGCAGTGGTGGCAGTTATTTGTTTTCTTACATGTAGAAAAGCAATCCTTGCAACTTATTTCTCTTAGAACTACCGGAGAGTCCTGTATAGAGTATGTTCATCTTGGCAATTAATGGTCTGGCTAATAAATAAGATGTGCTTGGCACACTACATTGTGCTACGGCATATCAGAAAAGATGCTATCATAAGAAGAAAAGTGTACTAATTCAGCTGCATACAATGCAATTTCCTTTTCCCAAAGATATAGACATAATAATTAGGTTAATTAATGGAAAGTAATCCAGATATAATAATATTTCTATTAAAAAGAAGCTTCAAATTAAATTCAAAGTTAAACTTAAAGGAGCCATGCTAATAAAAATATATATGTTCCATAAGCTATGTTTCGTCTTCTCAAACACTGCCTTTAATACACAATAGCAAAAATTGCATTATTCATCTATTTCCTATTCCAAAGATTTATTCTGGCTGGAATATATGCTATGGAATAAGAATCTAATTAAAAGATATAGCCATAGAAATCATCTGGGATGACTTTCATTAGAATTATTGGTTTTAATCGTATATTTATGCTGTTGTATGATTTAGCACTTGTAAATAATTTATGTTATATTTTACTCTAGGAAGTCTGCACCAGGGGAAGACAGGTAGTGGCGGTGTGCCGTCAGCTTCGTTAGCTCTGAACACCAAATATGCTCACAAACGAAAGGCAGGTTAGCATGTGATGTCACCGCGCTGATTTCTGCTGCCCAGTGGAAAGGAAATAGTTTGATTTGTTAGGGTTCCGACAGAGTAGGAAAGACAGGAAACGTATCGGGTATTATTAATATGTACAACGTACATCTTGGGTGTTGTAATATTAATGATGACTGCTTTATTTACACAGTTGTTCACAGTTTATAAACAATTACATTTTGGCTCTGTGCTATGAGAAAATATATAAAACTTCAACTCATAGTTTATCTGAAGGTCAGGCATTGTTATAAAGTAAATAAAATAAAACATAAAGTAATTTTCTCTGCAAATTACAGGAGACCCACTCATAACAGAATTATGTGGACATTTTCTGACACTTTCTGTTTCGTTTTTCTTTAACTAGTTTATCAATGTCAGGACGTAATGGCTGGGAAATTTGTAATCGAAGGCTGCATGTTAGATTGTGATCCGACAAGGAGCTTCAGGGTTTGGACTTGGCTAATTTCATAACAGAAAAAACTTGTTTGCACACATATATTGAGCCAAACATACACAACGTCCATGCGGCAAGTGAATACAACCTCGAAAATCTGGTTTGGGGGGACATTCTTGTAAAAATGAGCCAACTCTATATTTGTCCTTCAATAAATCGTCACATTGTAAATTTAACAGCTCCACTAGGTACGTGGTAGCTACATTGTTGTCACCAAGTGTGCTACACCACACTGAACCGTCGATTCTGTACACACAGCCCCATTTATATAGGCAACGTGGTGCTACACGACTCATGCCTGACATCACACGCACTGCACTCCTCACTCCTGGCTGAAATACGTCACAACTGTCGAAGCTGTCTTCCTCTGGTCTGCACTAATATACCTACTGAAAGACACAGTTTGATAGCTTTCTAAATAAAAATTTAAGATTATAAATTTGACTTATTATCAAATCCTTAGAAAAAGATGCGCTTCACCTGGAACATTTCAGGATAGCTCCCTCTGTGGTCAGTCTAAAGCTCTGATAAATATTTGCCATCATCATTTGCAATAAATGGTGACAACACTGAGACTGACATCATGGACACCACGTAAAATAATGATTATACTTGCATAATTTGCCATAGGAATAATAGGTGTCCCTATTATTCCTATGGCAAATTATGCAAGTGGCAATTATGCAATTATTGTGGCTGCAGTAGCACAGCAATCCAATGAACTGCAACATTTAGCACCATGGACTCCACTTGGAGACCACGGGGATCAAGGTTTGTGCAAATGATCACAAATATTGGACCCCTTAACTTCAGCCTCTTCCAAAGCCTTATCAGAAGGTCCATTATAGAACAGGGTCCCAACACCGTTTTTACTGATGGCTGGCTCACCATTGCCATGGATCAGCTAAATGCCCGGATTTCAATTTGGAACTTCACAATTAGGAACCACAGAGGCATGCCTGTGGAACCCTAGAAAGATACAATTTCACTGTACATGTTACAACGCCATGCACCATCACCTTTGGCGAACCACATTAGCAATCCTTAAGGGCAAACTTATGCTGAACTAACCTCTGATTATATAGAATAAAAAGAAGTATTTCAGAAATTGGAGTGCCATTGTTACTAAATTTAGGCAAATGAGTCAACCTTGTATATACTTTTCTCCACGTACAAGTTTTTTGATGAAGACTAGTTTCTGGGAACTTCTTCCCTATCGTTAGTTCTGTGGTTGACTGATGATGCATCTGGTGTCTGCATCTGGCTTGGTGTCGTGCTGCCATCTAATGTTCTGGTAAGTTTGATGACGTTATCTATGGCGGGAATTTCAAAATTCATCAAGAGGTCATGTTTCTTTGTAATAAATATGTTTTCCCAAATCTGTAGTTCCAGAGGTTTCTTTGCCTGTTTGATCAGTTCTATTTCTTGTTTTATGTTGTGATTCTCAGACCAAAAGTGGTGTGCTATGGCCAACTTGTCCATGTGTTTGAATTTAATATTTCTGAAGTGTTCTTTCATTCTTGTTCCTAGATTCCTTTTGGTCTTACCAATGTATATCTTGTCACAATCCTGGCAGCTCATTTGGTAAATGCCTGATAATTGAGTTTTCGGTGTGCTATTTTTTAGAGGGTGGTTTAGTAGGTTGCGGATGTTGTGTTTGTTCTGAGGGGCTAATTTTATGTTGAAGCTCTTAAATATCTTTTCAAATTTTTTGAAGTCTTTTAGATGAAATGTAAATTTGCCATATCTGATGTTTGGGTTTTCTAGCTGTTTTAATGTGGTAATGTCCTTTAGTATTCCATAGTTTGTTTCACAGATTAATCAACATTCCGCTAACAAAAACAGAATATGAACAGCAGTACACTTGCATAAACCAGGTTGCCGAATTGAACAACTATAACACAAATTTCATCAAAAAATTGATCTACAGACACAAAAGAAACAAAAGCTTAAAGGAGATTACCACGTTAAAAAACTAGAGAAAACTAGAAAAAACTAGAAAACTAGAAAAAACTAGAAAACTAGAAAAAACTAGAAAAAACTAGAAAAACTAGAAAAAACTAGAAAAACATCAGATATGGCAAATTTACGTTTCATCCAAAATACTTCAAAAAATTTGAAAAGATATTTAAGAGCTTCAACATAAAATTAGCCCCTCAGAATAAACACAACATCCGCAACTTACTAAACCACCCTCTAAAAAATAGCACACCGAAAACTCAATTATCAGGCTTTACCAAATGAGCTGCCAGGATTGTGACAAGATATACATTGGTAAGACCAAAAGGAATCTAGGAACAAGAATGAAAGAACACTTCAGAAATATTAAATTCAAACACATGGACAAGTCGGCCATAGCACATTACTTTTGGTCTGAGAATCACAACATAAAACAAGGAATAGAACTGATCAAACAGGCAAAGAAACCTCCGGAACTACAGATTTGGGAAAACGTATTTATTACGAAGAAACAGGACCTCTTGATGAATTTTGAAATTCCCGCCATAGATGACGTCATCAAACTTACCAGAACATTAGATGGCAGCACGACACCAAGCCAGATGCAGACACCGGATGGATCATCAGTCAACCACAGAACTGACGATAGGGAAGAAGTTCCCAGGAACTAGTCTTCATTAAAAAACTTGTAAGTGGAGAAAAGTATATACAAGGTTGACTCATTTGCCTAATTTTAGTAACCTCTGATTGTTACTGCTTCTCCTTTCAAGGCACAGTCTTCCACCAAGCCCCTCGCAGTTCCTTCTGCTCCAGGCATACAAATTGGAGCAAGTACATTTAAATAATGGTGGAATGCCAAACATTTTGTAGTGTCACTGCATTGAATATTCTGACAGACTAGGTATTACCATGACAATGAATGGCTGCACTGTGGCTGAGTGGTTCAACCTTTCGACTCTCACTAAGGCTTTGAACCCAGGTGACTGCAAAGTGAGATTTGTGGAGAACAACACGGCACTGGGGCAGGTTTTCTCTGGGATCTCCGGTTACCTCTACCATCTCATTTCACTGGTGCTCCATCGTCATCTCACGTGTCATCAGTGTCATCACCTGCAGTGCTGCATGTAGTAAAAGCAGGTATTAAACACTACACACTTCATTTATCATGACATTCTCAATCCAGGGGTAGTGTTAACAACCTCTTCTTCATCAAATTTGGCAATTGATTGCTGCAAAGAACAACACCCCCACAGATTCCAGATTACATCAAATACACTGCACAAACGTGAATGGAATCACCTCCAGCTGATTGTTAAAATGAAAATAACGATGACAGCAATGAGAAATGGGACTCAGTGCATAAAGCACATGTATTTCATTTTGTCATTAACAATTAGTGATCATATAGTTTAGCATGGAATGCTTTAGAATGGCCTATGGTTGTAAGAATCCTATGAAATGGGCAGAAGTTTTCATTTATCTGCTAAACGAGGTAGTAATGAAGATTATGTTTAGTCACTAGCATTCTCTATCTAAGTCTACAAAGTATGCTACATAAGCAGGCATATTACTCATCCTAATTACTTGCTACATTATATAATATTTAATATATTGTTTGAAGATTATGGTAGACGGTGCACATCTTTTTCTTTGTTCCATTTATATCCCACCTATAACTGCAATGGTCATATTGGCAGCCTTTATCCTTTGGAACATATCAAAGGTGTTAACTTGTATACGTTGGGTTTCAATCATTAGATCACGCACACATTTGCACTCTCATTCATACTTCCATACTCTGGGGAAGATGGGGATTATCTTGGTTGGAGAAAAATCCCCAATCCCCCGTGCAATTAAACATTGAACAATTGAGCCGGGAATGGATCCCGGGACCCCTCGCACTGCAGGCACATGCTCTACTGACTAAGCTATGGGGCCAGCCGCGCATCTTTGATGCTCACAAATTTCTCAAAGGCTTTCTCAAAGGCTGAGACATATATTTGCATTTATTATAACAGAAAGCATCGTTATTTACAAAAATATAGGTTGTTACTTCTGATGCTGGAAGTAATATGTCAGTGTTACATAATATGTCACACAATGTCTATACCTTAAATGGTTCATTTGTTCCATTTATATAGCACCCTTAACATCTCAAGTTGTATGAGCAATTTTTGCCCTTGGAACAAATGCTTGTGAGCAATGATATTGACCCATATTAATTTGGGTGTTAACGCTGGAATGATGTATTTCTTTTGGATTTAAACATTGATTCACACATACATTTTTTGCCACATTCATAGCTTCAGAGTCTATGGAAACTAATGAGTAATTGCAGTTTAAGGAATATTTGCATTCAGGAACTAAATCCGAGATCTCAGGACATGAAAGTCTGATCATCATACCATAGAAGTAGTTTCCATGTTCATTTCTGTGGCTGAATTTGTAAAGACAGCTAATCTTTATAAATCAATCAGAAAATATGGGGCTACAGATGTTTTAACACATCTGTTTCAGTGTGCTGACTGAAGATGCGAACAAATGTTCGTGAAATCGATCTCATCAATTAATAAGAAAAATTTACATCATTTTCTTAATATAAGTGAAGTTTTTGTTGCAAATAGTTGTATTTGTGTAATATTTATTGCTTCACTGTAGCTAGCTTCATTTTTTACGTAAACATCTGTTATCGTTTACTTATAATTGGTAAATTAATCATTTACATTCCACTATTTTGCCAGAAGGTTTGTTTAGAGTGATGAGTAAGTGAAGTGAGTGATGAGTGATGAACAGCTTAATACAGCGTAAGTAAATTTCAAAACTTACAATTTTCGTCACAAATTTTATCTTTATAATAATTTGCAGTCTGTAACATTTGTGCAACTACCAGATATTTTGAAATTAGAACAATGCACACTCCTGATCGGATAAACAAGTTACAAGCATACTCTAGTGTACTACTTGGCTCCTGGATTAAACATTTTTGGTTCCATATCAAAATCACTATCAACACAGTGGTATATATAGCATCCATGTAAGCACTGGAAACACTGTAACAGTTGCAAAATATAATACTTAGCTCAAATTTCTCTCCATTATGTGTCTAAATCTTTTTGCTGTGAAAACATTAGCAAGAGGTTTGATACATCAACTGTTACTAGTTTCCTCTCCTTTAATCTCCTTTGCTTCTGGACAGTCCTTTATCCATCTAGTGCTAGCGGTTCTTGTCAGCAATGTGGACATTGCTACTGAATGCACTTGCTAGTATTCCAGAAACACTGAGTGCTTTAAAATTCAGTAACAATTCCAATAATTTCATGTGGTTGTGTAATTGCGCAACCAAAATTAATATTTTTCCACGCTGTTGTTTGGCAAAGAACTTAGTTACAGAATGGGCGACTGTAACAGACTTCAAAATAACTGCAGTCACAACAAAACAATAGTTTCACCTGTAATTTCCATTTTATTTTATTTTTATTTATTTGTCTTAACGTTCTCCAGTGTTAAGTCATATAAAATGAAGAAATTGGTGCAGTAATGCTCAAATGAGCTCAGGATCCATAAAGCTTAGAGTTACCCGACATTCATCTTTCAGATAAGGGAAAGCCCTGAAAGAAAAAAAAAACCTTATCCAGAAAACCTAAATTTGAACTCAGGACCTCTTGAACGTGAGGTAGACGCGCCACCACTTGTGCTACAGAGGCGGGCTATGCCTATGAGATGCATGAAACCATACCTGGTTTATGTAGCTTTAATAATTTAAAAAATTGGTTAAGCAGTTCTTCTAGGTCCAAAAGAAAAAACAAGTACTTTGGACATGCGCAGGTGTGGACGATCTGCATAGTATTCATAAATCACATAATAGACATTCTTTCACAGTGGCTCATATTTTGTCTTTTAAGAATTCAAAGAGGTTAGGGAAATGAAGAATTGAATTCAGACTCAGTGATCAGCATAGGATTCCCACTGAACCACATAATCAAGAACGTAGGAAAAACAGAAAGAGGCTTGTTAGTTTGATATGTGTCAGTTGTTCACGACGAGTCTCGAGCTCAGCTAACAGAGGCAACTATAAGGGGTGTTCAAAACGAAACAAGCCGGAGTCTGGTATTTGCAAACCGGTTTCAGGATGGTAATATCGTGGCGTGTGTAACGTAGTGTTGTTCCGACCAGAACGTGGAAGTTCACAGCCCATCGCTGGAGGGCACGCATGCATGTCACGTGACTATGCAAACTAGCAGCAGCAGTATGCATCAATCATCCAATGCTGCCAGTCGTATTGCAAACAGTGAAATGGAGGCGTCAAAAGAACAGCAAAGATGTGTTGTTCGTTTTCTGACAGCGGAAGGAATAGGGGAAGTGGACATTCATCGATGAATGCCACTGCATGTTCCTTGCAAGGGTCCAGGCGTGGCACAAGCGCTTCAGGGAAGGACAGGTGTCGTTAGCCAATAGTGCATGGTCTGGAGCACCACACTGCATTACCGATGACATCCTCCAGCTGGTTGTTGCACCCATTACCCAATTCACCAAGTGACAGTGAAAGCCATAACCACCGAGGTCGGATGGAGCATCGAAAGTGTTCACACCATCATGAAGGAACGATTGCTCTTGCGCAAAGTATGTGCCCAATGGGTGCCCCACAGTCTTCAACCACACCAGGAAGCATATTGAATAGCCCACTGTCTTGGTCATCTGCAGCGCTATGCTAGAGAAGGGAATGTGTTCCTGGCAGGAGTGGTGGCTGGAGATGAGTCTTGATGTCACCTTGAACCAGAATCAAAACGACAAAGCCTCCAGTGGAAGTGTCCAGGGTCATCACCACAAAAAAAAATCCAAGACCATCCACACAAGTGCAGGAAAGATGATGCTGACGTTCTTCTGTGACCAAGATGGCCCCTTTCTGATACACTTCCTGCAGCACGGGACAACAGTAAATGCCCAGTGTTACTTGCAATCCTTGATCAACCTTGGCAAAGCGATTCAAATCAAAACGACCAGACTACCTCACCGGTGGGGTCATTCTGCTGCACGACAATGCAAAGCCTCTTACGGCCAACACAGTCACAGCACTCCTGTAGAAATTCACATGGGAGTTTCTCGGCCACCCTCCATACAGTCCAAACCTCTCTCCCTGTGATTATGCCAGTTTTGGTCAGCTTAAAAAAGCTCTGAGGTGCAAACAATTTACCTCAGACGACGTCCAGCTGTACGTGCGGAGCTGGCTCACATCGCAGCCCCGGGACTTTTATGAGACAGCCAATCACCGCCTTGTGTCACAGTGGGACAAGTGTCTCAACAGCCAGGGCCAGTACTTCTAACATACAGGTACTGGTTTTTGTAATTATGTCTCTGGCTCGTTTCTTTTTGAACGCACCTTATACATAGAAATATTGAAATGTGTTTCCTATTATGATCCTGAGTTACAATCATTGTTAAGAATGTGAGGATGTTTCTAGTGGGTTATCTCCCGACATCCAGAACGACTTACTATCTTTTACATTTCGGCATGTAGTTCAAGAAGTGTCCGAGGTAATTTCCGCTGCGCTAATATGTAACACAGCGACCGACATAGATGAAAGGCCAGTCATCGACAATTCTGAAGTACGTGACAAAGGAAGGAATTATTCAGCAAAAGTTTCTGAATTTTAAGGATATAAGTCAGTATAGTACAGCAGATGATCTCCTTTTGCATGCGATAAATATCTTGCATGATTTTAATTGTAAAACCAAATTGGTGGCACAAACGTATGATACTGTTCCTGTAAAGACAGACCAATACAGAAGCTCAACCTGAACTGAGAGAGTGCTGAAAGGATGTAATAATACTCCTTCATCGTTATGCACATTGACTGAACCTACTCATACCGCAGTCAGTAAGCTATCACTCCTGTGAAAATTTTGTTCTTATCTCTATGCCGTTTCGATACTTTTTTTCTCGTAAATCAGCTGACCAGATTGTGGCATTGGATAGTGAAGTAGAGAAAAGAATACCTTCAGCTGCTGCTACGGATGGAATTGTCAGAGTCGACTAACGGAGAACGTTCAAAATCACACTGCTGCTTTTTTATTGTTTAAATGTCTTAAGTAATCATTTTAAATATCTCTAAGGAAAGAAAGATGGTTGAACAAGTGCAGCCAAGTTTAAAGCTTTTTTTAAAAAAAAAATGACGGGAACAGGTACAGGTTAAGGTGTTTAGAGAATTTCTGGTTTTATTGGCTTGTCCTGTGGAACAATAGGAAGGGTTCTATTTGGTTAAATGGGTTTTAGATCTGCATTTGTTCCAAGTGAAAAATGTATTGCTCTGGAGAACGCAAGATTTTCTTCCTTATATAGATCCATCTCTGCTCCTTTAAAAGTATACGTACTGTTCAGCAACGCAAAGAAGCTTTCTGAAAGGAATGCGCCCCTTCCACCGTGGGACGAGAGTGAATGTGTGTGACAGAGAACGCATGCTACACACGAAGCAGAATCGTTAAAGAAACATGCGCCATGTTCACTCTGTACACTAAAATCGAGAGGATCCATTCACAAAAGTAGAAGCCGTCAGAATGTTTTTGAATGGTCTGTAACTGAACTGACATGGGGTGACATAAGCTACCGAGGGACGGTGTAGGAACCTTCTCCAACCCCCCTGGGTCTCATCCCCCGGAGACTTTCTCTCCTGTGGTATACTATAAGTACGTCCCTAGCCAGCCTGTCCTCGCCGTACTTTCAGCAGTTTAAAAATCTTTTAAAATGGGCGTCCACTTCTTAAAAATCGAGGAATGTATTTAGAAAGAACCAAGCAACCCTCTAGGTCACAGTCGGTAACGGTTAATAGTGATACAGATATCTGCTTTATGGACAGTCAAAACTTACCGGCTTTAATGGTTTATATTTTGTTAAGTAAATGTTTTTAATACCTACCAGAATATCGATAAATATTCGTTTGTTGGAATTATCCTGAGATTAGGTGGTTGTGCATAAAACTGTGTTACTACTTGTAAGATATAATTGAAGCTCAGTGCCTCAATTTCCTGCAAATTAAACACAAAAACATGTCTTGTTATCCATATCTGTCTTTTTTGAGTTTTCAGAAAGAAAAGCTTTAGTAGGAGAAAAATAAGTGTGCCCTTTAACCTTTTAACCTTGATGGACCACGCCATGCTCTCTTTTAAGTGAAATTTCTTACATAGCAGGTTATGATTTTACTCGACCTTGCCAGTAGTTAAGAAAAGAAGAACGAATCGCAAAGATAGTGTGTACTTAGCCTTGAAGTAAATTTGAATATGTACTCGATTTTATATCACATACTTTTTCAAGATGTGCAAAAAGACAGATATAGTCTGCCTCTTTTCTTACTCAGATATGTAAATAATTGTCTATTATAAACCATTATCTACTCTTTGCGTTCCTTTTTTGAATCCTGCCTTGAATACCCATATCCTTTCTTCTGACACCGCCCAATCCCTTAACCCGTTAGTTAATATCCCTAGTATACTTTACCTATTAAACATAAGCTTGTTTCCCTGTTGTTCCCTGTCTTGTTTTCACCTCCGTTTACTTTGTATATTTATACTACCATGTTTATTTTCCAGTACTAAGGTATCTTTTCCTTTCCTTTAATTTTGTTTATCACATTTGTCATGATTTCATCTTTTTAAATATTGCCATATTTTGCTCAGAAGTTTCCTAGAACGCGTCTAGGTCAATTTATAGAATAGGAGATATAGTGCTATAAATACTCAGTAAGTGATTAGACAGTCTCGCTCATAACACAGAGCGCTGTCATTCTGTTCCGATACACACATTGACCTCTGCATCGTAAACCCACACAGACTACATTTTGTAAACAGTGGACCCTCCCATACCGTTCGTATACAACACACACTAAACTAGATGTTACTTACTCGGGGTTCAGGGTGACATCTACATCTTTAGGTGTTGGAAAATAACACGTTTGTGGCATCAGCTATTTCAGACACATATCGTGTCCATCGGTTTGAATTGTTCAATACTTCTGTCATTTTGAAATAAATATGCATTCATTATTACTTACGTGTAAGGAACGTATTGCACTGTGCAGCGAAAAAAAAAAAAAAGAAATTCCACCGGAAACATATTTAGAAACCACTGACAGTAAATTATGCAGTTTTAGATAAACGTCCATATGTGTGAGTAAACCGCGCTACTCAAAACCACAGAGCCACTTAAAGTACCAATATTGGTACTCAATTATACCATCTTCCGAGAATGCAAAAAAAGACCTTTAAAAAGATCCTATCATTCAGGACTAACACTTACACGAAAAGGTTTTAGGAAACTTTAAATATATCTTTAAAAACCTGGCTGTTACGGTTTTTATTAAAGTCAATTAAAGCGGAACTGATAGCTATCATATAGGCGGCACCTCCTAACATATTTGTCTATCAGTAAAACCTGCAGTATATGCGGGTTTTTTTTTTTTTTTTTTTTTTTTTTTTTTTTTTTTTTTTTTTTTTTTTTTTTTACTTAAACAATATTCCAATTATAAAATCTATGCAAATGTATATCTCGATTAACTTGAAGTACAGGATGAGTATTTATAAAAATAATTTGTAACGAAATGTGTAAAGCAATTATTTGTCTAAATATTTATTTGGATTAACACGAAGCAGATAGAGAAGTAAGCCTCAGAATGAAAAATTCGTACAACTATACCAAACTAACCGATAGTGGGTAGTGAGTCATGTGAATGTAATCTATAAAATTTCTGCTACTGCACATTCATGGAAGCCATAACCAAAGTTAATAAAAGAAAAGTGTATTGAAAGTTGACCACTACTAACCTTAATCTAAATCTGGATGAAACCAAGGCCCCCTAGAAGGACATTTTGTTGATTGTGTGGGCATAGCAACCAAAATTCTCAGTGATTTTGATACTTCACCAGCTAAGTGTAACGCTTGCTTTTTAGGTTCAAAACACAAATTCTTGCGTTAAACTCTTTAAAACGAAGTAGTAGCTGTATATTTACAAGTGCCACATACGTTCAGTGCTAAGTTAATGGCGCAAAATACCTTATAGTTGAGCGCCCTTAAACACAAATCATCAACATCAGTGCTAAGTTACGGTAAGAAGAGATCCTGACTCTTGAAGATGTCATCTGGAACAATGGATGTTGAGAACTACTCGTTCAGATGGTGAAGCAGCTGGTGATGCCTTCCTTGGAAGATTGTATCAGTGAGAGCCTTTAACATCAGCTGTAGCATACTCTCCTCAACTCCGATATATTGGGAGCCACACTGTATTTTGCTCATGGAGCACCAGAGGCTGCCCGGCACCTATAAACACGTCGCAGGACTCGAGCTGACCAGGGACAGTAATTCCTTCTGCTATCACTGTCACAAAGATACAGAAACCATCACACTACTTCACCCAAACACAGCCACCTCAACGTGCATTTCGTGGTCAACAACTCTACTTGCAGCATCCACAAGTCCACCTATGTGCTCGCCGATCACCAGGGTGTAACCACCTATAGGTACATAGTCGGAGAAGTGCCGCTGTCTTCCAGGTTTAAGAATACCAGTTTACCCACGACATTGCTTGATCCGTACGTGCAAGAAACTGCCCTCAAGAGCAGCACTAAAATACCATTAGACCAACAAATGTACTTCATATAGTCTTATGTCAGATCTGGTTCCATTTTGGCTACGGAGATGTTGGGAAATCATCAATTTTTGTGGTATGCACAGTCA
Organism: Mantis religiosa; assembly: GCA_030765055.1. Classification (NCBI taxonomy): domain Eukaryota; kingdom Metazoa; phylum Arthropoda; class Insecta; order Mantodea; family Mantidae; genus Mantis; species Mantis religiosa. Next base: position 340,706 of record JAUKNK010000138.1, read on the forward strand.
GTTAATAATATATCAGTTTTTTATTTCGAGAAGGATAAGACTCGGTTCTAAAGCATAAAGTGAAATATGTTTTGATCTTTATGTATATTTGAATACGCCTATGGACATTTAAATTCACTTAAAAGATATTTGGCTGTATTATCAGGTTTCATGCTCATAACAATAGATAACTTTTCTGGATGGATGAATGTTTGACAATAAAACATATGTAACAAAATGCCTGTGACATTTTTATATGTATTAGCTAATACTAATAGAAATGAATGAATGAAATGGTTTAATTCCTTGTGTTTAAGAAGTTGTAGAACGTAGGTTTATTATTATTATTATTATTATTATTATTATTATTATTATTATTATTATTATTATTATTATTATTATTATTATTATTATTATTATTATTATTATTATTATTATTATTATTATTATTGTTGTTGTTATTATTATTATTAATTAATAAAGATCATTATGAAAAGGTTATAAAATGGGCATTCAACTTCTAAAAGTCAAGGAATATGTTCAGAAAGAGCCTGGCAAACCTCAGCGTGACTGCAAGTGGCTTATAGATATCTCACCCTTCTTAGTAAATTATCCTTTATTAAATGTAGCTTTTAATACTTGAATGTCAACATAAATCTATCCTTTTTAGAAGTAGCTTCAGGTTAGAATATGTTGTGAATAAATGGTGAAGCTCATTAATTTATTCCCTGTAAATTAGGTACTTATTTCAGGATGGTTATATGCTCGTGTCTGCTCTAAAATGCTAATTGGGAGTTTCCTTCCAGGGTTAGCTCTTCTTACAGGATTATTCGACTACGCGCCTAACAAAATGTGGTATTTTGGATCTATATCTGACATATCAGCCCTGAATCCTTCACTTTCTCTTTTTATGCCGTTAGATATGGTCCTTGTTCCGGATCCACTAAACTGTAGGAATAGTTCAACTTAAGTGCACACACCTCTCTCCCGGTAAGACCTTGTTTGCCCACCAACAATTAAACATAATCGTATAACCTGGATGAAATCAATGTCTCATTGGCTGCAGAAAATGCTTTTATCCTGTTTGACCAAAGGCACAAGAAGAGTTTTACCAATTGTATGTATGTTCCACCAGAAATGTGCATTCCTTTTAGCACTCTGCCTTTGTATATAAACAGGTCTGTTTACCCCAGTAGATGCGTATCGTTCACATTCTCTAACTTAAACTTTGACACGAAAGTTTTAAATGCAGCAATATGAAACAGTTTGCTTGGAATAGCCTTCTTTGTTCCAAAATTATTATGTTTCTGCCAAATGTAGTACATTTACATAAACGTCTTCTCTGGTTATCTTGAATACTTCATTTATTTGTCTTTAAATACAATGAACCTGCTGCCTTCTTCCCCTCCCAATTACCCCTCCCTATTCGCGCTGCCGTTGCATCCGAGCACGGGCGTGAGTGATGCAAGAATTACCCGTCTCTATTTTGTACGCACAGAGTTGGAGCTAATTTACAGAAGAAATGACTAACATTCAAGGAGCATTGAAACGTTTTCATTTCATATACGAAAATAAACCTTCCTCAGTGTTTAGTGAAGTCACAAAACCTTTGAAAATTGTCATAAGAACGCCGAGGAGACTGCGGAACCTGAACGTTGGTTTTCCACTCTGTAAAGAAAAAAGAAAAAAAAAAAAAAAAAAAAAAAAAAAAAGCTTTTAAGAAATACAATGCCAAACTAGAGATGCAATGCTTTAGCAATGCTGTTAATGAATAAGGCCCGTATCAGTAACATGCAGGATTTTGATGAAATAGTGATGGAAAATTTCATTAAATTAAAGAACATATAAATAAACAAAAAGCGTAATTCATGATAAATTGAACAAATGCCAAATACGAGAATTAATGTCTGTACATGCAGTGGTGTGCGCGTGAATATGTGAAAATAGGAATTACACTGGTGTGGTGGCAGCTTATGTTTGATTTGTTTGAGCTTGAATGATGTTCTTATAACATCCTTTTATATGTTTCATGCATATTAATATACAGCTTTGGGCAAAGATTGTGTAGGGTTTCTTGTACTTATTTCTGAGGTATATATCACAAAATGACAACCACTATTTCCGTGGGTTAAAGCGGTAGAATTTGGAGAAAATGGTTCTTAAAATATACAGGTGTAATAATTTATTTTTCTCAATACTTAGCAAGTAAAACCGTTTCCACGCCCCCCAAACATTCCGGCCACAAGCCGCCACTGGTACTCACCCCTTTCGAAGCGGGTAAAAGCAAGGAGACAAAGCATCAGAAGGAGTCTAGCAGAGGAGTATGACGGGTGCAAATTTAAGGTGCGTGTGTGGTGGAACCGTTCTCATCGGTGGACAGTATCAATAAATAGTACATATATGTTAAACTGCTATTAGTCATCGGTCTACTGGTACTTCCTCTCGTCACATTGCCCTGAATTCTCTATACCCAGCATGCGGAAACGACCAGAGAAGAAGCCCAGCAATAAGAAATCAACTTATCAACCCCAACAACCACAAAAATAGTCGATAAGATTTGCAAATTCCCTAAGGTTGCCGCAAAATTAACAAGCGACCGGAAAACGCCTCAAGTGTGGACTTCTGGGATTCTTAATAATGCTGAGAATACGGAACTTGCTGTAAATGACGTTTGCTTAGTTAAACTTTGTGCCTCTCCTATCATTACAGCTTTGATTTACCTGCTTATAAATTTATTTATTTATTTATTTATTTATTTATTTATTTATTTATTTATTTATTTATTTATTTATTTATTTATTTATTTATTTATTTATTTATTTATTTATTTATTTATTTATTTATTTATTTATTTATTTATTTATTTATTTATTTATTTATTTATTTATTTATTTATTTATTTATTTATTTATTGTTATCTGAAAAGGTTCCCAGAGCCATACCTCATGCTAGGGAACAGTACAAACATCAAACAACAGTACAATTTACACAGGTTCAAGAACAAAAGGAGTATCCTATATTTTATACTATGCCTTTTCATTTGAAAATGTGATTATTCGCCTACATCCTGCTTTTCTATGCTGTCACATACCATTACAGTGCAAGATATTCATTTTAACCTGCATCACTTTCTGGGACTGGTATTGGCACTGTAACTGGACATCATTACGTACAGAACAAAGGTGGACATTTTTGTCCAGATTGTGCATATGGCCTTCTTCCTCTGCACATGCCCTCTCTTTCACAGCAAAAGAAACATCTAGGCAGATTTTCAGTAATTCGGTAAATATTTTCTTTTTATGGTGAGGAATAAAATTTGAATTTAAATTTCAGGACTTCCTTTTTAGCAAATGAGATATTGAATATCGATAAAGTGCAAGCCAGCAAAGCTTTTTATACACCATATTACAATTGTAGCACTGTTCACTATGCTTTTTAGTCACAACGTAGTTCTGGACTATTATGTGTTTCGAATGGAAAGAGCTCTCGCCTGTAGTGAATCAGATGCGTTAGAACCTTCACCGTTGCCAACTCGTTATCCCCACTCTTTTTATATCTCCCTCTCTCTCGCACACTTGCGAGTGCTCATGGCGCTAGTGGTAAGGGAACGCAAACTGAATTTTCCAAAGTTTTATAATAATGCGGTTGTTGAAATCACAATTACAACATGGATAACCGTATATTACGCAAATGGTTTAAATAATTAGTTTAAAATGAATTATAGTTTATGAATTAGTTATTTTTCTAATCCAATGAAAATACCAGCGGTGCATCCATATAGCTCTGAATGTTACCTACGTTAAGAGATAATTCCACATTGTAATTGTCTTCAACGTCTGAGTACTGCAAATTTATAATGATAGGTTCCAAAATCTCGCTTCGTGCTATTTCTTTCCAAAAGTCGTCTTCTTGTAGTTTATCTGATGTCTCACGCAGTTTTCCCAGTCTTATTGTGTTCCTTGCCAATTTCTTCGTGAATAAGTCGTTCAACTTCAGTCAGTTTAAAATATTATTTCTGTTTGCAACATAATTTGAGCCTACATAAACTCTATTGGATTGTTCTAGCAGTAGTAAGGGGAGAAGGAGATGGATCGCGTCTCATTGATCCAGCTGATACACTTTTTCATGGAAGAGTAGCTGAATAATGCTGCTTTGAACTCTAGAATAAATAGAGAATACGAACCATTCATAAACAAAGATACAATGTGACCAGAATTGTTGTCCCAGACTAGCAAGATTTTAATAATTAAAATTAATTTTAGTGTTGACATTTTATATTAAACTCATTAATGATAATTGCATTCATTTTAAGTTATTCAGTCAGAGTGGGATACGCCTACTATTTACATTTGTTGTAGTTTTCTGTCCAAGTCCACAACTGTAGCTTACAATCTGAATGTATGTTATTTATTTTGAGGATGCAATAAAAAAATAAGATTTCAAATGATTATGTTTTCAAAAGCTTCTTACTGTAACACTAATTTACACCGTTCTGATCGTATCTTTATTTCATCCATAAAAACATGATGCATATGTGACAAGATTCCTGTTTTACTATTCAGGTATAGCAAGCCACTCACACAAACTGTCATATACCGTTAATTTTCTTGCTAACATTTCTTAACTACTGACCAGCTACAGGAATTGGGCCAAAGTGGTGAAGAATGTACGAGATCATAATGAAAATACGTAAGGAAAAATAAAGATAAATGTTCATTTAAAAGAAGTAGCATGCTGTAATGTCAATATTAAACTCTATAGTATAAATGCAGATAATCCAAGTGATAATGTTTTGGTTGAAGAGTTCTGTTCTTAACTTGGCCGTAGCTAATCAAGTGCTTGCCCCATCCGGTAACATACTTGTTTATACTTCTTGCTTTGTCACAAGAGTTACCAATATGAGTGCTAACAAAGGCAGGCATGCTTGTGCAGTTTGGAGTTTTTGGATCTAAGCTGCAAAGTACAACTGAGGTTTCTCTTACTTTTTTATTTACGTCCCACAACTTGAAGTCATAAAAACCTTATCCAGATCCGGATTCAAACTCGGGATCTTTTCAACGTAAGGTAGACATGTTAATTACTACCTACGCTACACAGGCATGTTGTTTATAAGAGCAGTGAAATATCGCAAATATGTGAGGAGTTTCCAAATGGTAGATTGCTAGGGACCCTGTCCTCTACAATCTCGAAATTAGCTTCTAGTGCATTCTCCGTCGTCGTCGCCTTCAGGGATTGAACGGCTTATATATTCTCTGTTACTAGAACTAAATAACCTATATTACAATCTGTGATTTCAATGTTCTGGAGTAGAATGTCTTATAATTTTTGTTACTTAAACTGTATCACTTGTATTAGAATTTATATGATTCTGTTCCACAGTAAGTACACCTATTTGGTTTATTTTCGTCTAAAATGTTTATAAAACCTGATTTTTTAGTTTATACAAATACGTTGTAAATATTCAAATAGATATAAAACGCTCATACGGTTTTCTTTTGAAATATTTAAAACAAATCGAAAAATTGTTTCATAAAATGCGATTAGGCTCTCAGCGCCATCTAGTTATTACAATGGGTGAACTATCACCCGCTATGCAGAGACCAGCGCTACTGGTGGCGATCGAGTTGGAGATTGGAGTTGTAAATATCATATCAAGCATTTCAATACAAAAGCGTAGCATTATTATACGTAATCTAAAGGTCATTTTTCAAGCAATGTGATGAAAAAGTTCAAGAACGGCCGTTTCTTTTATCTATATATTTAACTCCTACTCTCTCCTTATTTACTTGTTGCCGTTCGGTGTTTACTCACCAAAACGCCAAAGACCTAGGAAATACTCGATCCCGTGATCATCTGTGCCACGAAACATCAAAGTTGGCACTTTAGGGTACGCGGGCTTGCGGACCGGGTAATAAAGAGCCATTTACTCGAACATTATATTGTATCACCTTGGGCCAAAAACATTTCTCTTGTTGAAAAGTACGTTTTAGGTTCGTCGCGCTAATGTAATTTTTTGATATCCCTGTTTATTAATCAATTATCACTTTTTAAATGAAGTTCAACTATTGTGCAGTTGGTTTACGTATTACAGTTTGTCATTTTATTTGTAGTTGTAGACGCTAGAAAGGGTCGAGTGGACGAAGTGGAGCGTTCCAACATACATACATAGCGAGAGCTTCTGATTAAAATCCAAACATATATTGCTATTTAGTAAAAGCAAGTAAATAGCAATAGATGTTAATGTACCTGATTATTCTAGAGGGATGGTGAGGAGCTCGTCGTCACTCTGTCAAACGTCCTCACCATCGTCATCGTCACTTGCGCACTATCAGTCACTTGTCACTTTCACGCGTTTAACACAGACGGCCCACTGATCTCAAAGGCAGTCCTCAAGGTCGTCTGCCATACGTAAACAAACAAAAGAATTCACTGCCAGTGATTTTGTGCTCGTGACCTACTTTCTTCGCGCACCGAGGAGAGGCTATACCCAAACGTCACTTGCACCTTCTGCTGGCGCTGGAAGATGGGAGACAATGCAGCACGGCCATATTTCGCAAACTCGGCTTTAGTAAATCGCATACCTTAAGATATATAAGCACTTGCTCATCTTACCTTCTAAGAAACAACAGAAATTCTTTACTACTTCATGTTCTTTACGTTTTTACTCCTACTACTTTGATATCACAAATGTTTTAATTTATGGGAAAATAAAAATCTGAGGTTATGCCATTGTGGCTTGTAGCACCTGAAAGCGAGTTTGCCGGTTCTCGTGGCCATGGTCCCTAGTGTTTGGCACTGGTGGTCTGTCACGTAGAGGACTGCAGTTCAAATCCCGCCTCGGCAGGGTATGGGTGTATTTAGTCTTGTAAATGTTGTGTATGTAATGGCAAATAAACAGTAAAACAGAAAACAGCTCAAAATAAATCAGCAAAAAGAATAAAAGAAGGTAAACATGGTATAATGTGACTCGCCGAATTGTTGTTCATTCACAGAATGAGGCTGCTCTGTTTTTTTTTTTTTTTTTTTTTTTTTTTTGTTATTTACGTCCTCCAACGTTAAGTCATGTCAGACGATGAATGGAATGGGTGAAATGATGCTCAAATGAGCCCGGGGTCCGTGGAGCTTAGAATTACCTGATATTCGGCAATCAGGATAAGGGAAAACCCCGGAGAAAACCTTATCCAGGTAACTCACCTTGACCGAGATTCAAACTCGGGACCTCTTGAACGTGAGGCGGACACGCTACCATCTACGCTACCGAGGCGGGCAGGCTGCTCTGGTGGGTGCGAGGTCGTGCTGCTCACAGGTGAACGTATTGCACTCATCACAGAACATGAGGTTAATGTTATAATTATAAACAACTTTAAATATTCTGGTCCAGTTTGTTTCTCTTCGCTTCCAACACACACACGCACTCACGTACACGCACACGCACAGAGTTTAGTCAACAACGCATTCTAATCATCTGCCAGATATTCTGTCTCAAGATAGCTGCACTATGAAGCTCTCAATTACATTTTCGAAGATTCCTTCTTTTTCAATGTAATCGTTTTCAATTTTTTTCAACATGCAGACAACATTTTTCCACTTTTCTTCAACAATATTTGCAACCCGTTGCTCACACAAATTCATGACATCTTGTAACTTAAAAGTTGCGTTACGATCTGCTATCCATTGTTTGATGTCGGCGCAAATAAGTTCTATGGGGTTTAGGTCGGGTGAGTAGTAACCTCAGCACTGAATGGCCGTGCTGGGATATGAACTCGTCGATCACGTACGCTTTATGTGATGGCTATGTGCCTTGATGAGGCTGTAAAGCTCTACTTTCAACATTTTTTCTTGAAAGGGCACGTTTCTTGCTTTAAGCCATTCTTGCATAGCTCTTTTTGTGGAGCAGCTTCTAGGAGCTTTATCGATCTTCACGTTATGATATCGAGCATTATCTATCACTAAAAGTGATTTAGGAGGCAAATTAGGAATTAGTTTCTCAATTAGCCATTTTTTATAATTCCTCCCATTCATCTCATCATGATATTCTTCGGGTTTTTTATTTGACTGGAACATCAAAAATGCTCCAGGAACAAACCCAATTGTCCTCCAGCATGGACTATAATGACTTGGTCCCTTTGCAATAGGAACTAATAAACTAGAGGTGCTGTCGTCGCTCCAGTTGTTTGGCCTTGTGTGAGTGCTATGAAGATTAGTTTCATCTTCATAGATAATCGGCCTTCCTTCCTTTTATGGCACGTAAATATGACACGCGCCAATCTTTTATGTCATGTCTTTCCTGTAACAAGACCTTATTGTTCCTTGTTTTCTTCCATCTGAACCCCATGCCACGTAAAATAATCTTCAAACCTGTGCTTCCTCCTTTAAAGTTTATTGAATTCTGAAGTTTCAGGAGCAGACTTTTGACAGTCGGCACAGTTTTCTCCTGAATATAAAAATTATAAATTGTTTGGCAAATTACACACCTATCAAAATCATCAATGTCAGTGATCCTTTTTGGTACAGGATGTACCTTTCCAGGTGTTCCACAGGAGGTCCCTTGTTCCTCACATTTTGCTCCTTCTTTAATTATTTTACGGACTGTTCTTTCAGGAACTTTTGTTGCCGCACTCACGCTCTCTTGTACTTTCTTCACTAGTATTAGAATGTCGCCAGAAGCTGCTTCCCGATTCATAAAGAGATGGAAAATGTGTGTGTAGTGTGTAACGCCCGCTTTTACTACATATGGCATCGCAGGCGGTGACACTGATGATACATGAGATGAAGATGGAGCACCGGTGGAATGAGATGGCGGGGGAAACCGGAGGTCCCGGAGAAAACCCGCCCCAGCGCCGTGTTGTCCACCACAAATCTCACTTTGCTGTCGCCTGGGATCGAACCCGGGCCGCCTTGGTGAGAGCCAAGCGGTCTAACCACTGAGCCACGGTGCGGCCATAAAGAGATGGACATTATTAACAACTTCACGTGTTTGGCTGTGAAGTGTTTTCCCACCAAGTTTACTTTGAATTGGGGGGCGTTTTTGTCTAAATAAGTATATATATACATATATATACACAGTGTGATTAATAATCACATTTACAAAATGTAATAAAATTTGTAAAATTTTAACGTGTCGACGACGAAGCGTTAGAACACTGATATTACTCGGCCAAACCTCTCCACGATACTGACCATTTCAGTGCACTGCGCATGACCGAGAGTGTAAGCTCGGCAACTGGCTTTAGACTAGTGCGCAGACGGTCCTCAGAGGCACAAAACCATTGTCCGACCTGTACAGTTCAAAGGTCCACATAGCAGCACACTCAATTGACAACTACAAATTGCAGCTGAATCAAATCACAGCATGTGAGGCTTTTTATACCCCAGCAGTTGTTCTAGAATGCAGTAAAACGTTGGATGACAATCACGATGGCAGCTCGGAAATTCCAGACTATCTCTGTCTCTTTCTCTCTCTTGGCAAACGTTCAGCGCTCGCCCACGCACCGGCTGCTGCTTGCGGCCGCGGCACCAACCAACAATGCGATCGGCGACATTATTATTGGATTTACGTGATTTTGGCGTAAGAACTGCTGTGAATAGAAGCGTGTGTATTGTACTGAAGCAGTGCAAATCCAAAGCAGACTATAACACTTGGGCAATGACAGTGTTTGTAGTTTCTTCTGGTGCAGTGCCACTAGAATAGCTGTTGTAACTTCTATGAAAGGGATCATATTATACTGAGTAGTGGAAGCGGGACCAGAATATTGCAAGTTAGACTTGCTCCTTCATTCATGTTGACAAATATCTCATATTATGTTTAGTTTATTTAGACATTTGATAAACATTACCGCATGTTTTAATTTAATTGAAGCTATGACCTGGAGCTTAGCGTAATTCATATTGCAGATATGGTCCAAAAGGGAAAACTGACAGGGTGGAGGAGGTGGGATGGACAAGACATGATGCTCAAATATCATTAAACAAGATAATATATGGTTTAATGTCGGTCAAACTGGTTGCAGTGAAATACATGTACCCAGGAATACAAGGAATACATAGATAACCAACCTGGCAAAGGCGATAATGTATGTGATACATGCATTTGAACTGTAAAACTTACTACTCTGTTGCTTCTGTGTCTTTACTTGATTTCATCTTGCCATATGCAGTGTTTGGAATTAACAATTAGCAGTGTTATGAAGTGAATGAAGGTACAAAGGTTTTGAAATTAGCTTTTGCAGAGGTGCTAGGTGATGAAATACATAACACCTCAGTGAATATTTTTGTTCAGATATGTAGATACCTTGTATGTTTTATTGCACTATCTATGTAATGTCATACAACTTTAAAGTAATTAACAGATTTAAATAAATGTCGCCGCAATTTTTAGGTATTATACAAGATGTATGAAAACACACCTGGTTCTTTCACTTTCTGATCTGTTTTTATATTTTACTAAATTACAAACTAAATTAAGGTAGTTAATTTTATATTTTTAATTGTTGAATGTACTAGCTGTAATTTATAATATTCTGGAAACTTGGATATAAATATCACATAACTTAGAAACAAAACCAGGAAGGTAGGGCTCATTTGCCCCGTACTCCGCTAGATTGTTTATTGTCATGTAGACACGCTTTTGTTACTGAGGTATGGCAACATATTCTTTCATTAGAGATTCCCGCCATTTCTCCCGGTGTACTCCACTCTAGGGAATAATGTGCTAAGCAACACAAGGTACTAACTCCCGACATGAACAGGGGGAGCAGTGTGGTTTTGGAGCTCGAAAGTTTATAATTCTGATTGGCTGATTCAGGTTATGACAAGCTAAATGCATTGAACGATAGAACCTTGTGCTGACTTTTGGTTTAAACAAAGAAACAAAGTTTTCCTCTGATGGATTTCACCAGGAACAAACGAGAGAGATAATATAAATTTGTATTATTTGTTCGTGAATATATTTGTTTGTAATATTGGCTTTCTCAGTCATTTTAGTGTAATTCGTATCAATGAGGTAAACGTTAAATATGTTTATCCGCCACCATAAGAAAATATATATTATTACGCTATACTTAATTACTGAATAGCAGGCTTTTTTGTTAGACATGAATAATCTCTGCAAATAGTCGAATTATCTCTCCTAGAGTCAATATAGCAAGTCAAGCAGAAGAATAAAGCTACAATTTGTGAGGAAAAAATATTATTTTTCAGTAACACCTACTGTAATGATGTATCAAAGACATATTATAATCTCTTTGACTATCAATTACTTCGTGGATAGCCGTTCTGCTAGTAACATGTAATAATGATGTTGGTAGCATGTAAATGTGTCTATGTTGGTAGTGAACAAACGACTGATATTTTGGTAACAGACGCCACGACGCCACATAAAGTAATAAATTTTAGTGGAAAATACTTACAGTGTTCTGATCTAAAGCCCATTCATTTTGCAACATTAAAAATAACAAAATAACAAGAATACCTTATCCACTGTTCAATTTTTCAGTTATCTGTAAAACAATAAACATACAACAACTAAAATGTAAGGAAATATATTGTATAATTCAAATAATTTTTAGTGTTAATATTTTATATTATAAGCATTAACCCAGTTGAGGGCGCGCTGGTGTATAAGGTATCCCAGTCTTACATTTTTGCATATGACAACATTGCTAATGGTTGCATCAATCTTTTATGCTTGCTATTTGTTCATTGTTCTTTTGAACGTGTGTTCATACAGTCACCTCCTGTTGTGCAGGTGTGAAAGGTTGTTTATAGTCGTGTTTCTTTAGCATTGTAGAGCTGGGGTATAATGTTCCCCACGCACCTGTCCACGTGAGTAATCTCATTTTACTGACTTGTTGTCATAATTACAAACATGTGGGTTTGTGTACGTGCAATAATATTAGTAGCTATTATACTGTAGCATTTTCCCATAGGAAAATAACTCCAGGGGAAACGTTGAAGCTATTCAATAACCTGCCAGAAGACGATCTAATAGACAGCGGCGAGTCAAGTGAAGAGGTAGTAATTGAAAAAAAAAAATGGACCACAATGCTGATTTTGAACAAAGTTATGTAGAGGAATCTATGTCTCTTTCTTCTGAAAACTGTTCTTCTGGTAAAGATAGCTATTTCAAACTGAGAAGAGTGGAATTTTCGAAGGGAGGTGAAATAAAGAGGAGGAACATAGTAAAACAATTTCATGGACCGAAAAGTTCAGCAAGAATTCCTAGAGATGATGTCTCACCTTTTTACGGCACTGCCGATTTTAACTTAAACTCTTAAAAGTGTGACATATGGGGCTACTTTCCATCAGACTATTACTAAGTTCTTTTTTATCTGTTTGCGTGCTTTTATATCAGAAAACTGTAACTCATGCATTCCGTTTATACGACAGTGTAACGAATTTGTTCAGATTGCATTCAAATCCAGTGTGTCTGAAAACAATTCGTAACCTTTTTTACAAAAATTAACTGCATCTTAATAAAGGAAATAGGCCTAAAATGTAATTATCTTTACATTTTAAAGTATACTAATATGACTAAAATATTGAGAAACGAATGTGGGTATAGAGTACCCCACGTGACCGCTCCGGTTAAGAAAGTTAGCGCACCGCTCTTGCATTCATTTCCATTTATTCAGTCAGAATGGGGTTTCACCAACAAATGTTAAGACTTAACACGAGTTTAGCAATGGTTAAAACAAAAATTGCATTTCACCAACAAGTGTTAGCGTAACACTCGTGTTAAATCTCATGTTAAACTAACAAGCCGAATTTCTGATGTTAAGTCCTTAACAATTGTAAATAGTCAAGATGGCGAGCATGAACTCAGCTGTTGATGTCGATTTGCTATATTTAAGACCGTCTAAATGGCATTCATAATAGAGTACGGCTCAAGGAGAAATGATTTTGAGGAACTATCCAAAGAAAATTGTTTTACGGGGGTATAGACTGTCGAAACATGTTGCTATGAAGGTTACTGCGGAAGTACAAGAGAGGTTAGAGCATGCATCGAAAGGAATATGGCGATCTCGCCTTTGCTTCAAGTATCAATAACCTTGCGATTTTATAACTCACCGAATTATGTGGATAATACACTGTCCACCTGCCGTCTTGAAACGTTCAAGTCACTTGTCCTTCTTCGCACCTCGTTTTAAATTTACTTAATAATGAGTTAGAATATGCATCGAAAGGAATACGCCAATCTCGCCTTTGCTTCAAGTATTAATAACTTTGCAATTTTATAATTCACTGAATTATGTGGATAATACATTGTTCACCTCCCGTTTTGAAACGTTTAAGCCACTTGTTCTTCGCACCTCGGTTTAAATTTACGTAATACTGACAAGTTATTTGGTGCTTGTAGTAGTGACACATGCATTTGAATTAAAGTGGTTTCCAATATTTTCCCCGCGACATCTTTCTATTTTACATTCACTGCATCTGTCTTCTTATTTTCCACGATATCCTTACACTTCGTCACCATTCCAATTAACAATTCTTTCTCCGTCGATGAGAAATTTGTCTCACGGCTTTATTTATGATTTTGTTCATCCGCCATTTGTGCAGACGAAATTGAAAACAAAAGCGCATCGCAGCTCATCCATAGCCTTCTATAGCTGTGATATTTACAAGTTTCTTGGCGTTAACACAGGTTTGTTAACATTTTCAGAAAACAGGTTGGTGAAATGCGCGAAATTTAACATTAGTTTTAGCTCTGTGACAATTGTTACGTTACATTGATTAACGTCGATTTTAACACCTGTTGGTGAAATCGAGTTTTCTGGTTTGAGTCCAGAATTGAAACTATAAACTTGAATGTGTGTTATTCATTTTGAGGTAGATAAAAAATAAAACTAAGAATTATTAAGTTCTTAAAAGCTTCTAACTGTAATAGTGATTTACAATTTTGTGGTCGTATCTGTTTATTTCATCCATAAAAACATGATACATATCGTAAAAGATTCATGTTTTACTTTTCATATATAGCAAGCCTCTCACGCAAAGCGGCATATAACGTTAATATTGTTGCTAACGTTTCATAACTAATGCACAGCTACTAGTCGGCCAAGATAGGAATGCACTTGAAGGAGGGCAGCACTGTTTTGTATACTCCATGAAGCTCTGGGAACCGCGGGGAGTGAGGGGAAGCGAGGGGAAAGGCGATACTGGGAATGTACAGTCACGCAATTAAAACAGTACACGCCTGCTGATGTCTTCGCGTTATTTCTCGGAAGCAGCACGTCTGGGAATGTTTGTTTCAGGTCCCTCATTTGCTATATCCATGTCATTGCGTCCTTTTGCTTCAATATTCATATTCTCAAAATAACATTCATCACGATTGCAGTCTTTATCGTCATCATCGCTGCTCTCTAGACCCACGTTTATAATTATATCTTCAATTGTTTCCTTCATTAACCCATCTCGGCGCTTAAAATCTTGCTCAATTCATTTTACTTGCCTGCATGCTGCTACCCAATAAATTTGTTTTATTTGAGCTTGCAGCTTGTTGTCATAGCTTTCAGATTACTCAAAGTAATCGAAGTACTTGTTTGCTGCAATCTTTGTTTAATTCCAGACAGCTCTATTGGGTTAAAGTCACAGTGCTACGGAGGAAGGCGTAAGACTGTAAAATCCCTTTGTTCCATTATTAAATCAAGTCAATAAACAGGATTTTTAATTAATTTGAACTCGGGACCTCTTGAACGTGACGCAGACCTGCTACCATTTACACATAGCTATATGGATACGCTGCTGCCAGTTTCGTTAGATTAGAAAATTTGGTAGTTTATACATAATTATTATTTTTAAACTATATATTTAAAACATGTGCGTAAAATACGAATGTCCATGCTACAATTGTGATTTGAACAACTGCATTATAAAGCTTTGGAATATTCAGTTTGAGTTCCCTTACGTCTAGCGCCAAGAACACTAGCAATTGTACGAGAGAGAGGGTAATATAAAAAGAGTTTGGGTAACGAGGTGGCAACGCTCAAGGCTCTAACGCATGCGATTCGCTACAAGCCAGAACTCTTCCAATTTGAAACACATAGTAATTACTCGAATGTGTGAAAGAATCACAGTATTCAAGTGTTAACTTACGGTATGCGTGCGAAAACTGAAATAAGGAAGTGATGCGCATTTTCCCAAGTTAAATTCTGTACTTACGCTAACTGAGAAGAGCGATTGTAAGGAATATTTGCCGTTCCACACAATAATAATCCCATTGCACTAGGTACCCCTTAAGTCCAAATAAATACTTTAGATCAAGCTTTCAGGAAATAACACTTAAATCTACGTTTAGAATATTTAGGGCACCACATTCCTTGAATGTGACTAATTCTATAGATCTACCATTGGAGTTATACCTCCAGTGTCACCAACATAAGAAAAAGGAATTGTGAAACAGCTCTAATCTGATGGGCCTCTATAAAGGTCTTCCCAGTGGAAGATTTCATAATCATACTGCTAAAATCTGAAATATATTTTGATAGACAGGCATGTCTAGAGATCAATATTGTGACTTTGTGGGTTCGTAGAATTAAAAGTCCGAGTTGCAGATATTGCAAATTTCCATTATTTCCGTAGAAATACACTTATAGATTACAGCAGCATTACGTTACGTACACAATCAGTGTATCAAGGTCGATGACAATAACAAAGAGCGGTCAGTTTACATCAGTCCAGCAGTTTACTACTTACAACTGTTCGCGACTCACTCTGTTGCATGTCTTTACAACAACTCTCTTGTTACACAACTCACGACTGGCGTGTCACAATCTCTTATATATCTCATTCATAAATTCGAGAGGTTTCTCGTACAAATCAGAAACAACTTTTTCTCAGTCAATCAAGATATCACTAGAACCTTCCAAACGTGAAATCCTATCTGTGCCGGTAAGCCCTTTATCTTAGCTATCTTCATTTGCCGGCTATTTGTGAACACTAGCCGCGCTATCGCTAACTGCTTATGCAAGCTCTTTATTACCCTGAAACACTATCCAGCGTCTGTTATCTATTTGCGCCGAAACTTTAATGCTCGTTGCCGCGACAATATTGTCAGACTTATGTAATGTAACCAGCCTTACATGTTGCTCAAAACATTACATCCAATATAATCTGGTTCGCTCTGAAGTCACAAAAAGCAAAACAAAAGAGAAAGGTGAGTAACGTTACTCAGCAACTCAAGGTTGCCGATCAATAAAACTTTATATTTGGCGTTTATATAGTGGAATAAATATTATAAATTTTGTGTGGAGAAGTCATGTATTGTATATTGCACAACATAAATTTATTTCACAGCGATCAAGAACTAGGTAAAATAAAGGACACAAAACGGGTTATCTCTGTTTACACTGCCCGCCTCGGTAACGTAGGTGGTAGCGTGTCTACTTCACGTTCAAGAAGTCCCGAGTTCGAATCACGGTCAGGGTGAGTTACCTGGGTAAGGTTTTTCCGGGGTTTTCCTTTATCCTGATAGACGAATGTCAGGTAACTCTAAGCTCCATGGACCCTGAGCATAATTTCGCCCATTTCATTCACCGTCCTATACGACTTAACGTTGGAGGACGTAAAATTAGAAAAAAATCTATGTTTACGTTGTTATTTGTAACTTATTGCTATTTTAAATAAAAATAGAAACATACATAGCTTCAACATACTTAGTTCACATGTAACCATAGCTACCGTCCTTCTGGCAGTAACTCTAGCACCTTTATCAAATACTTGCATTGTGTCTGTGATTTTCTTTATTGTTATTCATTACAAACGCCAGTACTGAATCTTATAGCAATATTTTCTTGTTCCAGATACTGCTTGCTTCAACATGCAGCTTGTTTTGGCGTTGACGAAGTGTTGCAATTCAACATAAACTTATAAGCTTTTTAAATAACTGTTTTAGTTACCATAGTTTATCAATCGCATATTTTAGTATTGTTTATTGAACCCTATATAGACTCGTCATAAAACCTAAATTAGTACCAATCATTTTAATGTCACACATGTTAAAATCACAGTTTTCAGCTTCTCGGGCCAGGTAACTGCGGGTAGTTGGAATTTATTGCAAATAACATGTTTTATATATTAAGCAGACAATTACAAAGTTTCCATTTACTATAATTAAGTAAATAAATAAGAATTAGCGTTTCCCGTAAAAGCAGTAGTAATATAATACTTAGGCTGTACAGAGGGCACACTGAAAGTAGCCAGGGCCACGGAGGAATGCAAGACGGGGGGATAGGGTAGGATAGAATCGTGCGGAGGGAGTCCGGTACTGCGACCAGTGTAGGGTATCCCTGGGTGGAAGGATGAGGTGAGAGGAGACAGAGGGCAGCCGTCCCAAGTAATCATGGCTGTACAGAGGAACAGGGTCCTTACTATGGACCAGGTTGGAAAATCCCCGTCAGTACAACCGTGATCCTGAAACGGCCCACCAGAAGACGGTCCTACCGGAGAAAGAAGTGCAACCTGCCGTGCAACGCCGAGACTTCCTCTGAGACTTTTACCCTGAAAGACACCACCTGGTGAGAGACGATGTGAAATGATAACGGAGATGAAATAGAGGGACAGGAAATTCGGGGGATGTATTTAACCATAACCGGAAAATAACCTCGAAAAAACCCATTGTTAACATAGAACAGCCATGGGAAGGACGGGGAGTTTCGGGGACAGCGGAACCTCATGACCTTTTAGAAAAGTTACTTACCAGTCAGGAGAGCTCCTCAATCCTCATCATAGGGCTAATTGCACCACGGACTAGACTTCCGAAGTTGAGAAATCCCCACGCCGGAACCGAACATCGAATCCTGGTCCCCTTTGTCTAAGACAGGAATGCCACCACTGCATTGTCATTAACTATTATAAACACCTCACTGAGTTAATCATATCGCATTCTCAGACGACACCATCTTAGCAACAAAAACCTATGAACAGTGAACATACCACAGAGATGTACGGTTTAATAACATATATACTTGAATATTGAACATAAAGTATACATTGTATACAGGCAACATGAAAAACAAGGCAGGAATAAGTATATATGTTACAAAATCTAACACTCCCCCTCAGACTAGTAAGTGTGTATATGCCAATAGAGTTTGATAGTTTCGCTTGGCTACAGACAGTACGTCTCGACAGTGCCATACATTAAAGTATCTTTTGAACAGCTTTTAGTAATTGGTAAATTGGCAGTAATTAACCATTAGAAGAGCTAGGTTGTACTTATATAAACATTTGTCATTCAGATAATTTTAAACAGAGTAAAATAATATTTTTCATAATTACTCTTTAACAATAATTTTAAAAGCACTGAAGATATTAGTTCGTCCATTAAGTTCATTAGCAACAGTGTTAAATAATTTGATGATTACCATTATACATACGTTTCTGGAAGCAAGAAAGTTTAGCGGTGGGATGCTAGCTGTAACACTTCTCTAGTGCTTATATCATCGTTTGTTATACATGAGAACCGACAGTAAAATACAACTTTAGGATCGAGAATATATACTGTCTGCCTATCACAGAAAGGCAAGGCAGAGGTATGTGTAACGTAATAAGTTTTCCTGTCCGCCTGAGGTTTATGTTCACCCTCCGGGTAAGATATGGATGCTAGGTTCATGTAAAATAAGTAGTGTTGTCACATAACTTACCCATGCGTAATATCCATTACCGCGGTTACTGAAACGAGCATTACATCTGACAGCATGGGTGACTCATATGTACTCTAATACATTCATTTAGTAGTAAACTGATCAACTACCAGAGCAGATGAGCTGTAGAAGGCCCTCTCTCTCCTCAGACACCGCTTGCCTTCTTGTGGCGGCAAGACAATTTCTATTACCGCGGTTACTGAAACGAGCATTACATCTGACAGCATGGTGACTCATATGTACTTTCATATATTCATTTAGTAGTAAATTGATCAATTACCAGAACAGATGAGCTGTCGAAGGCTCTCTCTCTCCTCAGACACCGCTAGCCTTCAATACCCATCACTGCAGTTACTGAAATCAGCATTACATCCGGCAGCATGGATGACTCATAATATGTACTCTCATATATTCATTTTGTAGTAAACTGATTAACTACCAGAGCAGATAAAGATTTTTCTCCGACGAAGATTCCTGATCTTCCCCAGAGTTTGGAAGAATGGAGTACGAATGTGAGCGTGATCTAACGATTAAATCCCAACAAATACGAGTTAACACCATCGATATGTTCCAAACGAGATAGACCGCCGATATGACCTTTGGGGTTAAAGTTAGGGTATAAATGGAACAGAAAGAAAGAGCTAGAGCTTTGTAAACTTGGTAGAAAGCACTACAATGGGTTGCAAAGTTAGACAATTCAAATTACCTTAAGCAATTAAACAAGAATTTTTTCCACAGAAAAACCGCCAGATACCGGGTCTAAATAAACAAAATGAAGTTATGGAAGAGTCAGAATGAATGTCGAGGGAAATGGGAAAACCAACAGAAAACACACTCATTCACCCCATACGGTCTCGTGGGATAGAAAAGTGGGGCAAGCATCTAACCATACTGCCACGTCGTCTGCAAATTGACCATCAATAAAAAGGTCTCCACAGTACTCATATGACTTACTCTCCTCAGTCTCGCACCAACTATTCTTGCAAACTCTTTCTCCCTTTACTTCACAGTAATACATATAGATATTTGTACAAATACTGTTATTACAATTTTCTTGTAAATACAAGGGAAACCTGGGAATTGAGTAGGTTTTAAGTGATAGTCAAATATTTTAACATAACTAATGTATATATAATGACTTTGAAATCAGTTCTCTTATACTCTACGAAAAGATAAAGGTATGGATAACGACTTGCTATATCAGAAAAGTGGAATTGTTGAAAACGTCAAACAAATACCAAGAAACATAATACTTTCTTGTATTTCTTACAGTTTACCTGTTGTGAGAAGGCATTCACAGTAAAGGACACGACTGGAGAAATAGAAAATGAACTTCATTTGGTACTAACATATCTGTATTTTGATTCGGTGTGTCTCACAATGTGTACTTTTGATTAAATGTTGCTATCATGTTCTTGTATGGAGAGAAATACCTTTATAAGTAACAAGTAAAAGTCGTGTAAATTTAAAATAATAGAGCTTTATTATATTTTGTCATTACCTATTGTAGGTGCAGAAGGTATTGAATTCCACCCAAAAATCGAAACATATATCTACTGAAAGTAGTGTTTTATGGTCCCCAAATTTAGAGAACAAAAAAATCAGTATTAGTTAAAGATGCGTCTCTGTGTATGTTTCTGTCTATTAAGAACGCAGCTCTCAAAGAAAAATCAGATAAATTCTCGATTTGGTACACAATTTCAGCATCAAATATGAGGTAGCACAAGAAAATGTCCATTCCTGAATCCTTAAATAACGATTTTGTTCATTTTTAAAGAAGCAGCATCTAACACGTAGCTCATATAGCCTGGGTAGATGGCAGTGATAGTTCCTCTCTGTTCTATAGATGACAGCGTCAGCTTTATTTGTCTTTGTTGTGACCAAAGTAACAAATTATAGCTTTAGTAACTCAAAACTAAATGCGCTATATATTTAGATTCGTATTAATATTATTCGTATTAATATTATTTATCGTTGTAAATAAATATGTTGCAAATAAATATGTAAATAAATATGTCGTGCATAAATATGCATGAAAGTAGCCAGTAACAGGAATAAGTCCGATCAAGTTAAACATGCCCTCTGTATATACCTCCGCTCTTGTCAGCTTACAGGCGTTAGAAACTTACTACTGCGAAGTTACGTATTTGCTGAGAACATTACTAAAATTAGTTAGCAAACTTTCTTGATAAATGCAAATATTTAATGAAGACTCTCAGTTATTAGGAGCATTTAGAAGCGATGAAACATTACTATATTGGTGGTCAACCACAGATTGTTTCCTAGTACAGACCAAGAAAATAAAATATCATCTGGCGTTTGAGATATGCTTATAATAGTAATCCACTGAAATATACACATTAGTTCCTCCATGCACTCTTCCGCAATGGCATATTTCTACACAAGAGGAATAAAGAGATGTTTTAGTTAGTGCGGTGTTCAACCATTTGATGCACAGTGTATGTTTCAAGGAAACGTGTGCTTCATTATTTTGTATAACCTTTCAATAGTGTACTTTGATGTATATATATATATATATATGAGGGCTGTTCAATAAAGAAGTTCCATCGCGTAGAGGGTCACGGGTTCGAGTCCCGCCCTGGGCATGGGTGTTTATGTGTATAGTGTATGTGTGAAACTGCAGAAAACAGATAGGTAATTAAACGGAAACAATAAAAACGGTTAAATAAGGAAAAGAAATATATATATCTATATGCATAGATATATTTTTATGTAAAAAATTAATAAAAAAAAGAACCATCACATTTTTTTTTCGACAACTACCTTTACTCATCCTGATAATTTTGATAGCCCTTCTCAAAATAGTCTCCCCTGAATGAAAATGAAATGAAATGTGTAGTGTTTAACGCCCGCTTTTACTACATACGGCACCGCAGGCGGTGACACCGATGATACATGAAATGAAGATGGAGCACCGGTGCAATGAGATGGCGGGGGAAACCGGAGGTCCCGGAGAAAACCCACCCCAGCGCCGTGTTGTCCACCACAAATCTCACTTTGCGGTCACCTGGGATCAAACCCAGGCCGCCTTGGTGAGAGCCAAGCGGTCTAACCACTGAGCCATGGCGCGGCCCTCCCCTGAATGCGATGCACTTGTACCAGCGTTTCTGCCAGTCTTCAAAGACATGCTTGAAACCATTTTTGAGAAATCCTTCAAAATCGCCTCCGCAGCCTTCACCACTGCTTCTGATAATGGATAATGCTTCCCACGAAGGCGTTTCTTCAAGTTAGGGAATAGAAAAAAGTCACATAGGGCTAAATCCGGACTATAAGGAGGGTGAGGGATGTACTTCACGTTGAGTTTTGCGAGATATTCAGCAACAACATTGGCAATATGCGGCCGCGCATTATCGTGGTGCAGCATCCAGCCTGCTTCACAGAAATGTGGTCTTTTGCGCCTGATATGGACTTGTAATGTTTTCAGGACATCCCTGTAGTATTGTCCAGTTACTGATGTGTGTGCAGGTTCAACATGCTGATAAACCATTCCATGAATATCAAAGAATGAGATGACCATAAGTTTCCCAGCAGAAGCAAGCACTTTTGCTTTTTTGGGTGTTGGTGATGAAGGAGATTTTCACACTGAGCTTTGCTGTTTACTCTCAGGATCAAAATGATGTAGCCAAGTTTCATCAGCAGTGATTACGTTTGAAAGAATCTCCGGATCTTCCTCTAACATCAACTTTAACTACATGTTACCTCCATTGCAGCGGTAGGCGATACTGAACATGTCTGAACTTGTCTATTTCTCACAGGCAGGAACCAGAAGTACGAACAATGAAACTACTACGGCGTGTTTGTTTCACATTAAGCTAACAGAAAATAATAAGATTGAATTTTAGTGCGAAAAATTATGACCGTAAAAAGATTATGATCATTCTTTATTTTATCTTTATTTTTCAAGCGCAGCTTTTGGAAGTATGTAACATATGCGCACTTAAAAGACACTATGTCCTAAGAACATACTAAAAATTGGTAAAAGCAAATCTGTACTACTGCCCTAAGATGTTACAAGCAACTTGAATGCCAAGAGATGTTTTACATTAGTGGTTAATCATATTATAACTACTTGTAAGAATCAATGAAATAAAGAATTATCTCATTTTTGATATGTTTTTCTAACGGTAAGTGATAGTAATACACACATACTTTCTCAACGTACTGTTGTACAGAGGCTTATTCGTTCATCTATTTAAGGTTTATTAGAAGAGTTTATAAAATAACGTTCAAGATACAAAAGGAATAAAACGCTGTTTTAAATTACCAAAATGTTTAACCATTTATGGCACCTTGTGAGTTTCAAGGAAGAATTAAAATATTTGAATCGTGTACTTCGTTATATTTGTACCTGATTCTAGTACTTATCAACATAGAATTAATATATAAGTTTAATTATATTTTCATTCCTGTAGCTGTAGCCAGGGAATGTGCTGGAGATAGCAGAATGACAACACGAGATATTATAATCTGTCTCAAGAAAGTTTGATCCTGCTGTAAACATTTGGGTGGGAAGAGATACAGAGACAAAACGGTTAAGCTGTTGATTGGTTTAGCGAAGTTAATGGGCGTTTTCTTTTATTTGCTTGCGTATGATAAACCCCACCTTTAAGTACAGTACTTCAAGTAGTTTCCTGATCATTGCTCTGTGAGAGCTAACTTCGGAGAGAGAAACGTATGCAAATGTTTCGATTCTTATAAACGTAATAGCCCTACATTGTATCTTTCTGCTTCACATACCACATAGATGTGTTCTGTATACTATATACAGATTAGACAGAAGACAGGTGAAATTATACACACTATTAACTTATTATGTTAAATTAAGCTGCAATTTATTTAACAATTACTAAAGGACACTGCTATTATATAATATTTTTGCATTCCTATACCAGGCAGCTCTCTCACAACGAAGTCTGTATCGAGTTGAACGCTGATTAAGATGTTATTGCTTATAGTGTGGAGTTGCTTCTGATATTTAACACTGTATTTCCTGTACATCTCGCGTACCTCACAAACCCAATAACGCTTATGTATATGCAATTTAAAATCAGTAAGCTTTTCATCATGGAGCAGACCAGTGCTTCAGCCGAAATGAATCAATTGAGGAAAACCTTTAGAAAGTAGCGAAAGGCGAATAATCGCGCATTGTTTCGCGGTGCTTAAAGAAAAAAAAAACCAGAATGACAATTACATTGTAGTGTTTTTTTTAGCACAGAAAGACAAAATCCAAGCAACTGCAGTCAAATGATACCCCGTCAACATCCAAGCATGCCATCACACCGATTATTTTACTTGGGCCCTCCCCGTCCTTTGCCTCAGGCACCTTTCACTGCAGTTGCCAAGTTTCGAATCCATGACGTCACATTTGAATGAGTGACGAGGATATTGCGCATCGCTTTAACGACTATGGCTATTCTAATCGAAAGCGATGAGGCACCGCAGAAAACCGTATCAGAACCGGCTTAGCAAGTATAGCAAGAGCGGTATAAGTAGCAAAATCATTTACAGATCTGCTATTTTCCCGTACCATACAATGAATTGTTTCAATGATCTCTGGAGTTGTGACATTCGCAGGCAGTCCAGAATGCTCGTAGGTCTCATTTTAAATTCTGCAACTCATCCTTTAGTCATTGTATACGAAGGATCAGAAAAAGTGGTGGTCAGTGAGCGCTAGATCTGGCGAATACAGTAGATATTAAACCAATTCGAACCTTAATTTGCCAGTTTTTCCCATTGAAGTTACTGAATGATGGACCGGAACATTTTCGCGAAGTACCACATTTCGTTTGCCAAATGAGGTCTTTTTTTTCCCACCTCATCCCTCACATATTGCGTAGCATTGGCCAGTGACACTTTTACCCTTTTCCAAGTAATCAATAAAAATAACTTCCTGTGAAATTCAGAAAACGCTCTCCATAACCTTGTTAGCTTACAAATTGACTTTGCCTTTTCTGCAGTTGGTTCACGTGGTGGAATGCAGTAAAACAGTAATTAAAACAAGCCGCACACATCACTCAAAATATTGCCTGCACTTCTTTTGATATGTTACAGCTCTGCCATCTCAAATAAGTTAGCAAGTATAGCAACGGTCTAGCAAGAATAGTATAGAATTTGCCTTTCTTGCAGTTGGATCACCTGGCGCAATCCACTGTATTGCCTGCGATTTACTTTCTGTAGTGTAGTGATATATCCAAGTTTCATTCACAGTAATAAGCCGTCTCAAATCTTCACGGTGATTTTTACGGGAGAGTTCCAAATTTTTAACAGAAACACTTTTCCTTTGCAACTTTTGATCAGATGTGAAGAAACGTGGCACCCAATAAAAATAATTCCCTGTCCATCCCAGAAAACACTCGTCATAATAGTTTATCCTTGCGAGTTTTATCAGATATAAATAAACGCGGCACCCGTCTTGCACAGACCTTGTGAAAGCCCAAAACAGTACTTAAAATATTACGTGAATTTCTTTCTATATGTTTACAGCCTCTTCTATCTCAAACAAATTTAAGCCTTTATTTGGCTGTGTTGCCCTGGGCCCACATGACGCTGATGCAATTTAAAAGTGTTTTAATGAAGTGGTTTTGTTATTATAATATTGTACTGGCCTTTGTATGTTGTACCAGAAAAGTCTGAGTCTTTTCAGTTGTAAATATTATATTATTTTTAGAAATACATTGTAGTCCTTTGTTTAGTATAAAACGGCAAGATCCGAGCAACTGCAGTGAAATGATATCCCATCGACATCCAAGCATGCCATCACACCGACTATTTTGCTTCGGCCTTCCCCGTCCATTACCATATTTACCATATCACACCACATCCTTTACCACACCATTTGACTTCATTTACCGATATTCGAACCCACGACGTATTGCTATTAATGGGTGCCAAACCATTGCGTATCGCTTTAACGACCACTGCTGTTCGAATCGAATGCGTTGAGGCACCACAGAAAGCCGTATGAGAACCGATTCATTTACTTGGCGGTGTTGCCTTGGGTGAAAAAGTAGGAGGACCAACACTTAAATGGTGATACTAACTATAAAGAAAATTCAAAGGCATTTTTATGCCAGAGCTCCTAATTTTTAACAGAAAAAGTTTTCCTTTGCAACTTAGGTGTCAAAAACATGGCACCCATCTCCCACAGATCTTTTGAAAGCCAAAAAAGCACCATTCATTGACCACCGCATCCATCGCAGAACACACCAACCATAACAGTTTTTCTTTGCAACTTTTGATGACGCGTGAACAAAAGCGGCATCCATCTTGCGCAGATACTGTAAAAACCCAAAATAGTACTTGAAATGTTACTTGCACTTATTTTGATATGTTTGCAACTGCTGCTCTTAGTATAAAACATTCCATGGGAATTTTACAACAGAGCTCCAAATATTTAACAGAAGCAATTTTTCTGTGCAACTTGTGATCAAGGGTCAACAAACGGGGCACCCAATAAAAATACTTCTCTGTCCATC
This sequence comes from Mantis religiosa, assembly GCA_030765055.1. Classification (NCBI taxonomy): domain Eukaryota; kingdom Metazoa; phylum Arthropoda; class Insecta; order Mantodea; family Mantidae; genus Mantis; species Mantis religiosa. The sequence goes on from JAUKNK010000138.1 coordinate 366,825, forward strand.
CCAGAAAACACATACCGTTACAGCTTTTCGTCTCAAAGTTTGATTAGGTGTCACCACACGCGGCACCCAGCATGCACATATCTTGTGAAAGCCCAAAATAGTACTTAAAATATTGTCTGCATTTCTTTTTATATGTTTACGGCCTCTTCTATCTAAAATAATTTTAAGCCTTTATTTGGTTGTGTTGCCCTGGGCCAACATGACGCTGTATCAATTTAAAAGACCTTTAGTGAAGTGTTTTTGTTATTATAATATTGTACTGATCTTTGTCTGTTATAGCAGAATAAGTTTGACTCTTTTCAATTATAATATAATATTATTTTTACAAATATATTGTAGTGTTCGTTTAGCATAAAAAGGCAAAATGCAAGCAACTTCAGTGAACTGATACCCCGTCAACATCCAAGTATGCTATCACACCGAATATTTTACTTGGGCCTTCCCCGTCCTTTACCATATCACACCACATCCTTGACCACACCCTTTGACTGCAGTTGCCGAGGTTCGAATGAACGACGTTTAGTTTTGAATGAGTGGCCAGCCCATTGCATATCGCTTTAACGACCATGACTTTCGAATCTATTCCGTTGAGGCACCTCAGAAAGCCCTATGAGAACTTGTTTAGAAAGTTATTTCAACTTGGAGGCGTTGCCGTAGGCACAATGAAAAAAAGAACTGAATTTTTTTACAACCTTAACAATTTATTTGGCGGTGTTGCCCTGGGGGAAAATGGTAAAACTTAATATAAAAAATTCACTGCGATTTTTACGTTAGAGCTGCTTATTTTTAACAGAAACAGTTTTCCTTTGCAACTTTTGATCAGGTGTCAACAAACGCGGCACGCCTTTTGCACACATTTTGTGAAGCCCAGAAAACCCTATCCACCCCCACTACGATATATCCCAGAGAACACGCACCATACCAGTTTTGGTTGTAGCTTTTTATCAGGTGTCAAAATTCGTGGCACCCGTCTTGCACAGATGTTGTGAAGGACCAAACAACAATATCCATCCACCACAAACATTCATCCCGGAAAAAAAACTTGCCATAACAGCTTTTATATGCTGCTTTTGATCAAGTGTCAACAAACGCGGCACCCAACTTACACAGAACTTGTGAAGATCCAAAACAGTACCTTAAATCTTACCTTCATTTTATTTGATGTGTTTACAGCTTCTGCTATGTCAAAAAACTTTAACCCTTTATTTGGCGGTGTATACATGACGCTGTATTCTATTTAAAATATTTTAGTGCGTTTTTTTTTGTTACTATAATATTATATTGGCCTTTGACGGTTATACAAGAAAAATTTTGGGTCTTTTCAATGGTGAATATTATATTATTTTTAAAATAACTTTGTAGTGTTTGTTTGGTATAAAAACAAGGTACAAGCAACTGCAGTCCTATGATATCCCGTCAACATCCAAGCACGCCATCACACCGATTATTTTTCTTGTATTGTCCCATCCAGCATCACCATCCATCCCAGAAAACACTCGCCATAATAGTTTTTCTTTGCAACATTTGATCAGGTGTCAAAAAACGCGGCACCCCTCTTGCACAAAACCTGTGAAAACCCAAAAGTGTACTTAAAATATTACCTGTATTTCTTTTGATATGTTTACAACTTCTGCTATTAATATAAAGAATATTCACTGGGATTTCTATGGTAGTGCTCCAAAGTTTTAAAACAGGAACAGTTTGTTATTGCAACTTTTGATCAGGTGTTAACAATCGCGTCACCCATCCTTCACAGATTTTGTGAAAGCCCAAAAGAGTACTTAAAATATTACCTGCATTTCTGTTAATATGTTTACAGCCTCTGCTTTGCACTGCCTAAAACTAAACATTCAATAATAATAAACAACCATATAGAAGACAGAGATGAATTGAGCATTTTTCTTCAGCTATAAATTGCTACAATTGGTTTAGGAATAATAAATGAGAGTAATGTCCAATTATGGGACTTCTAACCACAAAACTCTAATTGTTCATCGTACTGTATTTAGAGGGCAAACGTATAAGTGTAATTCTTGACTTAATCGTGTGTGTGAGCGCGCGCGCGAGCTCTTAAAATAATCCGAGACAAATGAGATGAATTCAGATCTCTATTATGTGTTTCAATTGGGAAGAGTTCTGGAGTCCAGCTAATCAGATGCTGTATCACACTCATCGTTGCCAGTTTGTTACCCCACTCCTTTTATATTTCCCTCTCTCTCGCACACTAATACAACATGCAGGTCTGCTTGGCGCAGACGTAAGGGTAAGCAATTTATATTTTACAAACTTTTACATATCTGCAGTTGACCAGATAAAAATTGGAAAAGCATTTTCGCAAACTATGTATATTTTTAAATACAACTATAATTATAGTTTATGAATTACCTGTTTTTCCAATCCAATGGAACTACCAATGCTCCTCCATATAGCTGTCAATGTCACTTCCGTTAAGAGACAATTCGTCATTGTCACGGTCTTCATCGTATGAATATTGCAAATTTATGATTATAGGTTCCAAAATCTCGTCACGTGCTATTTTTTTCTTAAAATCGTCTTCTTGAAGCTTTTCTGCATGCCTTACGCAGTTTTCCCAGTCTTTAGTTCGTAGGCTATCACGGCCGGAGTCATTTGGTAGATAATGATTATCCGGGCTTTTAGCCCATGGTCTAGTGGAAAATCTCAGTCGCAGCCGAGAGTACAACGAGAGTGTTACGGCCACGCCACTGAGGATGTTCGACACAGTTTCGAACGAAACGTCTGGAAGAAGATGTTCCACTAGACCATGGCCTACAAGCCCGGATAATCAATAACTACCAAAAGTATTATTTCAGTTTTGCAATCCCCCTTTTTATTTGAGCCCGCACCAACTCAATTGGATTATATTGGCAGTGGTAAGGTGGGAGGCGTATTACCTCGTGTCCCATTTCAATTGCAAGTTGATGCAGTTGATGCACTTTTTCCGTGTTTTTAAACGGAGTTGCTCTTTGCAATAACTCAGTTTTGGTTTCTGTTTTGGAAAATTCAACCCCCTTTTTTTGCAAACAATCAACAATTTCGATCTTTCTGCTGGCCGATTTTGGTATTTTATTTGCAATAACCGAATTATATGGTGCATTATCTATTATAATGATGCTTCCCTCTTCTAAATAATTTAAGAATCTGTTAAGAAAACATTCTTTAAATGTATCAGCTGTCATCTCTTTGTGATAGTCTGAGGTATTTTTGGAGAGAAAAATCCATTTTCATTCTGGCAGGAACCCTGTCTTAGCAGACCCAGCATGACAAATGATGAGCCAACTGCCTTTTCCAACAGATACCTTTAGGCCACCCTTTTATGAGGAGTCTTGCCAGATTGACTTTTTGAGTGTGGTTTTTATTTACCCATGTCTCGGCTAAGTAAAAGATAGGTCTCGCATCACCAGAATGTCTAATTTCATGCATTTTGCCAAAGAATTTTAATCTTGTCGCAACAATGTCACTCCTCTCCATTAAAAATTGGCGCCCATCATTTGCCTTTCTGTACGTGAACCCTAATCCCCTCAAAACTCTAAAAGTCGATGATTTTGACCCAGTATATGAAATTTTATTTCTAAAAGCGCAAGTTATTTTCTGTAAAGTTGGAAATTCACCTTGGCCATAAAACTCGAAAACAATTCTACGTACAACGTTCTTGTTAAAGTCAGTTAAATTAGTAGCCCTCTTCGGAGGACCAACAGGTTTCCTGGGCAACAAAAACACCTGGGCACCACTGGAATCAAATTTTCTTGCCTCTCCGCAAATGTGGGACACATTTGTCTTATCTACACCACACACTTCAGCAGTAAGCCGTTGAGCATTTTTGAAATCGACCTGATTTCTATATTCCGCCTTGCCCAATTTTTTGAAGAACCTGTACACCTTAAAAATAATACTTCGAGCCTGACTTCGCAATACCTACCCTTTTGAGTCGCCACTAAATTCACCGCAAGAAGTCATTGCACAATTTAACTCTTACTCTACTGTTGTGTAAAGAACAACTGAATGGTATTGATCTGAACTCTCCAGAGTAAATAAACACTTCTTATCCAGCATTCATTTATAAACATAAGCATACAACATTCCACAGGCTAACGGGAAATGAAGTGTTTGCTATTTTTCGAATTTAACACCTTGACTTATTCAAAGTAATTCTTTTATCACGTCATGTCAGTAGTTTAAATTTCAGTTCTGAGTAATTAAAGGTATATGTACATACATATCAACCACTTTGAACACCCTAGAGTAAATAGACATTACGAACCATTCATAAACAAAGATATAATGTGACCAGACACGTTCTGTCAGGGCATACTGTTTCCTCTCCCTCGAATGTAACAAACTCCTTGGCTATATATCATTATTATCACGTCATGAAAAACATTTACGTTTTAGTTGTGAGTAATTATAAACACCATATACACGCATTGGTTGGCATGTATGTGTACGTATATTTGTAATTAGAAGTGAAACGTAAATGTTCGACATGACGTGTTAAAAGAAGTATGCTTTATTTATTTGTATTAGGAAAACTATTTGAGCTAAAAATATGGGGGTTTCATGGTTATGTTAGATACATTACTCTATAACTTCTACATGGGACGTTTTGGCAAAATCTGAATTTTTCTCTTAGCGCGAATAGTATTTCATACAGATTGATTAGTTTGCTGCTCCTTACACACCACTTAGCGGGAATGCAATAAGACAACACCGCAGTACTCCGAATGGTTGCTCACCTAGTAGCGCTCAAGGACAAACACCATCCCATTTGAAACACATAATAAACCCTCTATTGCTCTAACAATTAAAGTATATCACTGTCACGTTTCTATAATGTAAGTAGTAATTAATATAACAATTCATAATTAACTCAGTCAATTATTTTTGCTGTTTGGCAACATACTTCACATACAATATTTAAAATAAAACTCGTACTACTCATATCAACTGAAGCGGTTTATTGGATGATGGTGTATGCTGACACCTTTGGTGTCGATCCTGTAGAAATATAGTAGTAAACATTTCTTTACGTGCTTTCATATAATTTTAAATATTATAAAAACCTAGTCTTTCTTCTAACGGCGAATGATACAACGACTATTTCTTAATAGGGCACACGCTACTGATGCATCTTTGATACATCACACAAATGCATTCACATACGAACTTTTCTGCAAACTTGCCGAGCATCACAAAACACGTCTTACCTCGACGATGATCTTATGTAGAAGAAAAATCTTTTAGATATCTCTCAACTTCCTCTCATACGAGGTTGTCATGGTTACCTACCTTACATTATTTCTCTATTTTATTACAAATTTCAATCTCTTTGACTATTCTTCTTAACAAAACATGAAGTATCTGCTATACAACTTAGGTGGGTCAGAGCACGTCTGTCCTTTGATAACAATATGGATGTGTCAGTATACAATCGGCAGACCACAGAGTGCTAAGGGTCGTATTACGCATCGTATACCATTTTTATAAATTATTTTTTATCCTGAAATTTCTAAGAATAGCCTGTGATGTCCTGTTCTTGTGGATGAGTTGATATATAGTTTTGTTTAATTAGAAATCATGAGATGCAGGCAAAATCACAGTACAGGAAAAAAAATCCCATTAAAGCATATAATTTATGTGAGACTATGTCACATATCTAATTTGTCAATCATTGATTTTCCCTTTTGCTGTAAAAAGTGTTCTTACAAACGTTTGTTGTTTTCTTCTTAGTGCAGGGAAAGTTTGGTATGATAGTCCTGGACTTTGAACTAAAGTAACGTGTTTTAAGAGCACAGTTGCTCGCTAAATATGGTCTTTGAAATTCCATTCTCTTTACTCGACCTAGGAAAGGAAATCCGAGATCCCTTTCGAGAAAATTGTACCTTAAGTTTTGGAAGGTTGCGAAAATTCTCAAGGTATATCTCAGAAATAGTTTCAGCACAAGACAAAGTTTTCGCTTGTAAATGTTTCTGAGCATTAAGTTTCGTTCATTATCAGCTCATTGTGCTGACGACGCTGTGAAAGAATAGCTCATCACTTCCGGGATATCAAGGACAACATTAAGACTTATTACATATAAACAAACCCCACAATAAACCTTCTATTTGAGAATGAGCAGTAAATAGAAGGCATTCAGAGGACGGTGGTAGGGCTAACTCTCTACCGTTCTAAGTCTTCACTACACACTTTACAAGAGAGTTAAACAAAAAACATTTTGTTATTGCGGCGGCATTCGAACCTGAACCCACTTAGTGCATTAACAGTTCTGTTCTACACAGTTCACGGCCTGTAAGCATAGCCATCTTGTTTACGTTTGCTTGCCAGACGTCACTTATTCCAGCACTTGGAGTCTTGACTATCGTAACTAGCAACCCTGTATACATTAGTGGACCACATTTTAATATATAAACAAAGTGTAAGGTATTATCCTGCTGCTGAAGAAGTTACCCTGGATTTATCTTTGTTAATAGAAACCTCTCAGATAGCGTACACATTACATTTATCGGTTATTTGTGATTCATGTGCATCCCATTGACTGAAGTGGTGCGTTCATTATTGCTTAGCAGACGTCCGAGAAGTGCGCCTGTACCCTTCTCACTCTTCCGGGAATATTCTGTGCGTTATCTGAGAGGTTTGTAATAACAAAGAGAAAGCCAGGGTAACATTTTGAGCAGCACAATAATATTTACATTTTAGTTCCATTATTGATAACTGGTAAGCGAAGTTTATGAGCATGAGCAAAGATCTAAATATTGCAGGATTCCTTCTTTCTGACGGAAACTAGATATATGCAGTTGACACTGCTGAGGTTCAGGTAAGGACAGAAACATATTATGAGAGGATAAGCAACAGCCAAACGCTTCTAGTAAAATCTTTTAATTCAGTTACAATTTACTTTCTTGTTGATTTAAGCTCCATAACAGGTTCTGCTGGTACATACCTGTAAGCATACATAGATAAAGCTAGCTCCAACCAATTTAACAAATATATGTTCATTGAAATTCTGCTTACTCAATAGAAATTCACTTGGATACCATTGTATAGCAATAATGAAGACTAGTCATAGGAGGTACTAATCATTAAAGCCAGGAGGGAAGAAAAAGATTAACTGTCACTGACCTACAGGCAGGGTCCGCGTCCCTCATTGGCTGCCGTAGAGTTTGTTGCAACTTAGCCTCCATCCAGCAGAAATCGATTCATATACTAATTTAGCCAATAAGAAGCGCCAGAATACGTTCTTCACGCGCAGTAATTCGTGTGATAGGAGGTGGTTCAACTTTACTGTTGTGAGGAACTTAGTTGGGAATACAGTATCAAGTATAAGCTGAACTATATACATTCTCATAACGTCGGTCCGGTATTTATCTGCTTGTCAATTGACCGTTGTTTTGAGTTACGTGACTCTGGATAATCTGAACTCAACTACTTAAACATTCCTGTACCTGATAATTTCAAATGACCCTACTTCTCTTGTTTCGTTATTTACTGAAATTACAGTGTTTCATTCATAATTTCAAGAAAAATCCTTTTTATGCCATATTTTCACTCAACAGGGTGTCCAAAATAAGTGGTTATTTAACTTCAGTTCAAAATAACGAAATCCTTAAAGTTTAAATATTTAATTAGTTATTTCTCAGTACTCTACTCAGTGTTTAATGGTATAAAGCAACTGTTAAAGTATGATTAATCAAGTCCATTACGTGTGACGTATTATATTTGTGTGACGCAACAACATATCCCGGATTCATATTAAATAGGGAGGGCTGAAATGTGAACCGTGTAGTGTTCAACGCCCGCTTTTACTACATGCGGCACCGCAGGCAGAGACACTTGTGGTACATGATATGAAGATTGGGGCCCCGGAGGAATGAGATGGCGGGGGAAACCCTCCAATTTACAATTTTCTTTTCAGCCCTACTTGATGCCAATGTGTTATGGATATTCTCTTCTGCTCCTGCTCGGTTATCAAACGTTGGTTGATTATGCTTTTGATTCACAATATGCAAATTTAATTCAACTATCAGCTCTTCGAGTCTTTCTCCTCGTTCATCCAACCGTTTACTGAACCACCACGTTGATTTGGCATTACAATCACATGTATATATTAATTCTTCATTTTTAAATATGTTATATATATTGTAATTTAACTAAGAATGGTTCTATTTCCAAGCTGTATTGAAAATAGAAATTTACTAATATAAATCTGCCATTTTTGTATATTACTTCAATGCAATTTGTATGGATAGCCAAAAAGTGTGCTATATTTACTACCTGTACATTTTCATTAAATACTACGATTGCAGCCATTGCATTTTCATGATATAATATTTGCCTAGATCTTAAAGACATATATGGAATACATGAGTTTACAAAATATGGTTCCTGTATGCAGATTATATCTAAATTTAATTCTTCTGCTAATTTTCTTATTTCCCCTATCACTACTTTGCTACGTTGTCCATTAATTTGCGCAATTCTTAAATTGTGTTCCATTTAATACTCCCTAAACTTAATTCAATAAAAATATTTCTTCTTAATCTATCCATATTTTGTTTATTTTCATTAACTTCATTTGACATATTATGTCTTTTTATTTTTTCTACATTTATTTTTTCACTAACTTGAACTTACGGACTTTTACTATTACTTGCATTTAAGGCAGATATACAGCTTCCAATAACATTATGTGATTTACTATATTTATTTCTCATTTTTACTGTATTGGTTTTACATAACTTGATTTTGGTTTAAATACTGTATTAGTATTTATTGTATTAATTTGTACTTCTTTTATAATTTATTTTGGCTTGTTTATTTGTTTATTTATTCCTGGATTCCTTGTTTGTACGTAACAATACGGCCAATTTGCAGAAGGATCAAACACGATACGACCATAACACAGAACAAAATCATTATATAATTCTTCTAAATCTAATACTTCACCTCTTCTTTCAAATGCCTTATTTAATAATTCCAAAAGTTCTCCTTTATTCGTTGGCAAATTTTTTGTTCTCAATTCCATTCTATCTACTGCATTGGGAATTTTAAACACGATTTTATCTCCATTTTCATGTACTTTTCTAATTATAAATCGAAGTGCTGCCGGTAAAGTTTTCGGTTCCTCCAATCTACTCAACTTTAACATAATTTCAAAATCATCATAAATTTCTTTTACATTTAAAACTTCCTTTTCTCTTATTTCTTCTTCTTTACATTCTTGAATTATTTCTTCTACTACCGGTTTTTTAATTTCCATAACCTCTGATTCATATTTTATTTCTTCAAAATCTATTAATAAAATTTTATTATTCACAACTCTTTCTTTTTGTCTTGACATCATACTTAAATTATCTTTTTCAAACTCTCCCAAATCTAATACTACTTCTTTTGGTTCTTCATGAACTAATGCTTCTACCTTTATCTTCTCTACACCCTTCATTTATATTCAATTTATTATTTGTTATTTTCTTTCTATACTCTATCGCCCGCTTTATAATTATTCTGATCCTACACGGGATATTTCATTTTTTCTTCTTAATCATTGATTTAGAATCAATTTCTGACTTGCTATCCACAATCGATACGAGAAATAGTTCTCCCCAGCATCATATTATAAGTCGGACAATTACCTTTCCCTCCAGAATTTTTCTTTCTTCTATTGCATGGAATATAAATATTTTGGCCAATTGTTTGACACTCTTCACGTTGATAGTCATATTCACCACAATTCCCGCATATTAACTTTTCTTCTCTACAAAACTTCGCAACGTGCACGAAGTTATAACATTTTAAACATTTTGGAACAGATACATAGTTGTGGAAACGTTGAGTCAGACTGAAAAATTCAATGCCATAGCCGGGATTTGAACCACGGATCTTCTGGTTTCCGTCCAGCCGCACTACCATTGTGCTACTATGGCCAACGTGCCGATATGACATTAAATTCTCCAACTGACTCGTATTTTCCCGGTAAACCACTTAGGAGTTCTCATAAACACATGAGACAACTACCTTAATGGCGACTTACTACATGTAAGTACTTTAAGGCCCGGGCTTTATAGTTAACCACTATTAGGTTAATTAATGGAAATTAATTATTCTTTCACACTGGCCGTGTGTAGGCTAAATTGTGGAAACGTTGAGTCAGACTGAAAAATTCAATGCCATAGCCGGGATTTGAACCACGGATCTTCTGGTTTCCGTCCAGCCGCACTACCATTGTGCTACTATGGCCAACGTGCCGATATGACATTAAATTCTCCAACTGACTCGTATTTTCCCGGTAAACCACTTAGGAGTTCTCATAAACACATGAGACAACTACCTTAATGGCGACTTACTACATGTAAGTACTTTAAGGCCCGGGCTTTATAGTTAACCACTATTAGGTTAATTAATGGAAATTAATTATTCTTTCACACTGGCCGTGTGTAGGCTAAATTGTGGAAACGTTGAGTCAGACTGAAAAATTCAATGCCATAGCCGGGATTTGAACCACGGATCTTCTGGTTTCCGTCCAGCCGCACTACCATTGTGCTACTATGGCCAACGTGCCGATATGACATTAAATTCTCCAACTGACTCGTATTTTCCCGGTAAACCACTTAGGAGTTCTCATAAACACATGAGACAACTACCTTAATGGCGACTTACTACATGTAAGTACTTTAAGGCCCGGGCTTTATAGTTAACCACTATTAGGTTAATTAATGGAAATTAATTATTCTTTCACACTGGCCGTGTGTAGGCTAAATTGTGGAAACGTTGAGTCAGACTGAAAAATTCAATGCCATAGCCGGGATTTGAACCACGGATCTTCTGGTTTCCGTCCAGCCGCACTACCATTGTGCTACTATGGCCAACGTGCCGATATGACATTAAATTCTCCAACTGACTCGTATTTTCCCGGTAAACCACTTAGGAGTTCTCATAAACACATGAGACAACTACCTTAATGGCGACTTACTACATGTAAGTACTTTAAGGCCCGGGCTTTATAGTTAACCACTATTAGGTTAATTAATGGAAATTAATTATTCTTTCACACTGGCCGTGTGTAGGCTAAATTGTGGAAACGTTGAGTCAGACTGAAAAATTCAATGCCATAGCCGGGATTTGAACCACGGATCTTCTGGTTTCCGTCCAGCCGCACTACCATTGTGCTACTATGGCCAACGTGCCGATATGACATTAAATTCTCCAACTGACTCGTATTTTCCCGGTAAACCACTTAGGAGTTCTCATAAACACATGAGACAACTACCTTAATGGCGACTTACTACATGTAAGTACTTTAAGGCCCGGGCTTTATAGTTAACCACTATTAGGTTAATTAATGGAAATTAATTATTCTTTCACACTGGCCGTGTGTAGGCTAAATTGTGGAAACGTTGAGTCAGACTGAAAAATTCAATGCCATAGCCGGGATTTGAACCACGGATCTTCTGGTTTCCGTCCAGCCGCACTACCATTGTGCTACTATGGCCAACGTGCCGATATGACATTAAATTCTCCAACTGACTCGTATTTTCCCGGTAAACCACTTAGGAGTTCTCATAAACACATGAGACAACTACCTTAATGGCGACTTACTACATGTAAGTACTTTAAGGCCCGGGCTTTATAGTTAACCACTATTAGGTTAATTAATGGAAATTAATTATTCTTTCACACTGGCCGTGTGTAGGCTAAATTGTGGAAACGTTGAGTCAGACTGAAAAATTCAATGCCATAGCCGGGATTTGAACCACGGATCTTCTGGTTTCCGTCCAGCCGCACTACCATTGTGCTACTATGGCCAACGTGCCGATATGACATTAAATTCTCCAACTGACTCGTATTTTCCCGGTAAACCACTTAGGAGTTCTCATAAACACATGAGACAACTACCTTAATGGCGACTTACTACATGTAAGTACTTTAAGGCCCGGGCTTTATAGTTAACCACTATTAGGTTAATTAATGGAAATTAATTATTCTTTCACACTGGCCGTGTGTAGGCTAAATTGTGGAAACGTTGAGTCAGACTGAAAAATTCAATGCCATAGCCGGGATTTGAACCACGGATCTTCTGGTTTCCGTCCAGCCGCACTACCATTGTGCTACTATGGCCAACGTGCCGATATGACATTAAATTCTCCAACTGACTCGTATTTTCCCGGTAAACCACTTAGGAGTTCTCATAAACACATGAGACAACTACCTTAATGGCGACTTACTACATGTAAGTACTTTAAGGCCCGGGCTTTATAGTTAACCACTATTAGGTTAATTAATGGAAATTAATTATTCTTTCACACTGGCCGTGTGTAGGCTAAATTGTGGAAACGTTGAGTCAGACTGAAAAATTCAATGCCATAGCCGGGATTTGAACCACGGATCTTCTGGTTTCCGTCCAGCCGCACTACCATTGTGCTACTATGGCCAACGTGCCGATATGACATTAAATTCTCCAACTGACTCGTATTTTCCCGGTAAACCACTTAGGAGTTCTCATAAACACATGAGACAACTACCTTAATGGCGACTTACTACATGTAAGTACTTTAAGGCCCGGGCTTTATAGTTAACCACTATTAGGTTAATTAATGGAAATTAATTATTCTTTCACACTGGCCGTGTGTAGGCTAAATTGTGGAAACGTTGAGTCAGACTGAAAAATTCAATGCCATAGCCGGGATTTGAACCACGGATCTTCTGGTTTCCGTCCAGCCGCACTACCATTGTGCTACTATGGCCAACGTGCCGATATGACATTAAATTCTCCAACTGACTCGTATTTTCCCGGTAAACCACTTAGGAGTTCTCATAAACACATGAGACAACTACCTTAATGGCGACTTACTACATGTAAGTACTTTAAGGCCCGGGCTTTATAGTTAACCACTATTAGGTTAATTAATGGAAATTAATTATTCTTTCACACTGGCCGTGTGTAGGCTAAATTGTGGAAATTGTGGTAGTGCGGCTGGACGGAAACCAGAAGATCCGTGGTTCAAATCCCGGCTATGGCATTGAATTTTTCAGTCTGACTCAACGTTTCCACAATTTAGCCTACACACGGCCAGTGTGAAAGAATAATTAATTTCCATTAATTAACCTAATAGTGGTTAACTATAAAGCCCGGGCCTTAAAGTACTTACATGTAGTAAGTCGCCATTAAGGTAGTTGTCTCATGTGTTTATGAGAACTCCTAAGTGGTTTACCGGGAAAATACGAGTCAGTTGGAGAATTTAATGTCATATCGGCACGTTGGCCATAGTAGCACAATGGTAGTGCGGCTGGACGGAAACCAGAAGATCCGTGGTTCAAATCCCGGCTATGGCATTGAATTTTTCAGTCTGACTCAACGTTTCCACAATTTAGCCTACACACGGCCAGTGTGAAAGAATAATTAATTTCCAGATACATAGTTTTTCACGCCCACAGATTGGAATCCAAAATATATACGACCCATTTCTACAATTTTTCTCCACAATCTTGGAGACACTTCAGCAACATAGTGTACTGTTGCTCTATTCCTTGGACCAGTTTTGAATTTCAAATTAAATTGTTTCTCGAATTCTTCTTTGCACATCATTTCCACAAGGTTCTGATGATAGACATTATCCTTCAATTCTGTATCAGAAACTCCAGTTAATACATTATACATGTTTATTTGTGGGTTTCTCTTCCTTGATTCCTCCATTTTTAGTTCATTTTCTATCAATTCTTTACAATTTATTACTTTCTGTGCATCCTCTTTTGTTTCCGTTTCTATTAAGACATTTTTTCCAGCTGGTCTCATATTACACATTTTTATTTTATTTTTAGCTGGATTTAAGTTTATGGTCAGAGTAGCTTGCAGATCCTTGACATCCATATTTTTCTTCGCTGAAATAAAAACACTATATTTTTTATTTGATATCGCTCTCTTGATCTGTTGTTTGATACTTTGCACTGGGATTGCTGATACTTGCGCAAAAGTCCTCGGCATTTCATTGTTTGAGGATTTTGCTTCCCTCCAGATTTTTGCTTCCATTAATGCTTTTTCTTTCTTTAAGTTTATTTTAAAGAAATCTCTTCGCATTTGTTCAGTTAAATAAAACATTCTCTTTTTTTAGCATCCTTTCAATTCTGGACTCAATCGTAAGAATTGAAATTGCTTCCTGAAATTAATCATCAAAGACCATCATGACTTCTTCCGTATTTTGTTCACTTCCTTCTTCAATTTTCTTTTCTTCTTTATTTCTTCAATAGATTCTTCCTTATTCTTCTTATACTCTTTCTTCTTCTCTTCTCTATTTAAATAAAGAATTCCTAGATATTTATTCTTTTTCTCTTCCTTCTTTTTTTCCTTCTCTTCTTTCTTCTTATCCATTTCTTCTTTTCTTCTTTCTTCTCTCTCACCTACCCTAAAATTTCTTTCATCTCTTCTTGGAGAACTTTTTTGTAAACTACTTCTTTCTTTGAATCCTTCCATCCATTAATAACAGCTATTACTCTATTAATTAATAATTTTCAGGTGCGGTTACTACGCGCCGCGAGTGTACAGCTAACTTCCTGCTATCTCCACGTGTTGTGATAGTCACGCCGCCAGCCAGCTGGCCACTGAAGCTCTATGCTATATATGTCGTTATGTTAAACTACTTCTATCTTTTAAACTATTTAATACTTAAACAAAATAAAGATACTCACAGATTGCTATGATCTTACTCTTCCTTTATATGTATATGTAAAACTATACATATAACACTATATATATATATATATATATATATATATATATATATTGTCACACCCTACATTAGAATAGATTTAATATTTATTAGCTTTGGGGGGGAATCCGTAGCGGTAGAGCTAAACCATCTCAACAAACACTAGTTACACCACGCGGTAGGGTGGACATGTTATTTTACTGATAACTAGCTTACCTGCATGGTGGTGAAAGGTGGAAGGTCCAGCGAAGGAAAACTCACAAATGCATTTTAAAAAGAGGTTTAATAATTCCAGACAACTTACATTCAATGAGGTTTGTGTTCCGGAGGGTTGCTACCAACACATCCTCTCTCTCTGGTGGCGGCTGGTCGTCTGCCGAAGAGGAAGCCAACCCAACCAACGAACAAAGATCAGCCAGTGGCGCCAGGTCTGACAACCCATACAGGGTTGCCACACCTCCCCCCGGACCACAAGCTGTTGACCCAGGGTCAACAGAACAATTAATAACAAATGAAAAGAAACTCGCTCGAGTGATGGAACAAAAAAAAAAAAAAAAAAAATTAGCATACAAACATCACAAACAGTATTACAAACATAAATCTTCTCTTGACGTTACACATTCGTTTCTTTACTCCAGTGTCTGTCTATAACTTTAATTAAAAATCCCTCAAAGAAAAATAAATGAAGTTCAGCACTTTTCACCACTACTGCACCAAGCAAAAAAAGTTTCACAACCTGCCTGAACAGTACATTCCATTCCCACTGGTCTCACAAATGTAATAAAAAACTTGAAGCTTGCACTGCAGTCACTGATGAATAAAGACCACTGAATTGAGCACAATTGTACTTGCTCTACACTGAATAACAATGTGGGGCATTAATAGTTCTTCTGCCCCCAACACAGGTACGAAGTGACAGCACTAATAGCTGCCAAAGCTCTGACGAACAGTGGTCATAAAGGGCGGACCAGAGCCCGATGACACAAGGCAGTGTGGCAGGTTTAGTACTCCCATGGTGCAAACAGTTCGGCAGGAACAGTGTGGTGCAGCAGGAACGCAGATAAATAGGGCTGGCTTGATACGTATCATCATACTACAACATTATTTCCAAAAATATAAGTGTACGTCAATTACAGAAGACAACTACATCATTAAAAACAAACTTCACTTCTGAACAATAATAAATAATACAAAAAAATTAGGTACACCCCATCTGGGTAGCAAGATACATGATAAAACTAAGATAATTTCCATCACTCGGCAATATATATAGCTTACAAATTTTGACAAGATAAATCAAATAATCTTCACAAAATAATCTTCACAAAAGAATACATAAAACATAGGAATGTCACAATCAAAACTTTACAAAAACCCCTTAGGGTAGAAATAATACAATACACACACAGCACAAAATAATTTGACCTTCCAAAACATTGAATAAAAATATTACAAATTTTCAAAATACCAAAACTTACAATTAGAGGGGTACCCCAAAATATTACACGTGGCCATAAATTTTTTTAACAAAAACTGACGTGTACACTTAAACAAAAATGAGCTCAGTTTTTCTCTTTGTTTTACCATTATAATTTCAATCATATTTATTATGTGCGTGCACTACTTAATATCATCAGTACTACTACCTTTCAAATCAACAAAACTACTTACAATCTACTAACATCAACATTTTGCATGCCAACAAAACTACTGTCACATTACTACCCCAACGGAAAAAAAAAATCGTTCTACAACACAATACATAGAACAAAACTGAAAGAAAAATTAAGTTCTGGGGCCTCAAAATTTCACATCCTAGATACACAAAAGAGAAAATATAGTATCATGTCTTAGCCTATTCTAAAACTTTTGTATACATTGAAGGGTACTTTTGCTTTTCAACATAAAACTTAGAATTCAATAAACCATTAAAGCATACTGGTAATCACACAACTCCAAAATATATATCACTCTTAATGCAAAACAATTTTATCAAAATGTTCAAACTATTAGCATCCTGCAATAAAGAGACAAAGTAAACATCTGTACTAGTAATGTGCTATCTCACAAATACCTGGTAACTATGGCGAGGATGACAAACAGAACATCCCCAGGTCTCAGCTTCATAACAGTCATTCACAAACCTCTCTGTGATTCAGGTTTTCCTCATCATCTTAGCATGCACATTTCAGCACCAATGCTAAACAAAACTCAAAAATACACTTAATTACTTGCATCGATAAGCACATTTCAGCCATTTATCGAGCCTAAAACACTGGATTAACGGGCACATTACAGCAACCCCATTAACCAGATAAACTTTACCGCTACATCTTTCACATAATCACACATAATTTCATTCATCCTTCTTATCGAGGTAGCACAGCACTATTCCAGAATGTAAACTTAAAATTAATAAACAAAATTTCAATTTCCTAATCATTGTAAAATTTATCATCAAATGAGGTTATTCAACTCAAAACAGTTATTAGGGAACATATACTTTTAATATCAATTAATTGTGACTTTCAATAATAACAATTGTATGTTCAACTTTTGACATCTAATTCATCAAACATCTATCCAAGTATTGCCATTTGCCAATAATATACATCATATTCCAAAACAAAATAGCTTAGCACACTATACACTAAATCTCAAAATTCTCACTCAGAAAACAAGGGGCAATATACTTTACATACAACCTTTTTACATTTAATGTGACACAAAAGAAAAGCAAAATGCATTTACAGTCTATATGGTCCCACAGGATCAAAATATGGGAATATCCTAGAAACATGTACTGATTGTTCCTTAACTCTAGGAGCATTTGGTCGACGAACCACATAAGTAACAGGAGTAATTTGTCGAACAATTTCAAAAGGCCCAAAATATCTATGAAGCAATTTGGTACATTTTCCCTTTTTCCTAATTGGAGTAAAAATCTTAACAAGCTGACCTACTGCAAAATGAGTATCTCTATGCTTAGCATCATATCTTTCTTTCTGTTTAATCTGTTGCTGATTAATATTATGGATGGCTACTTCACGAGCTTTCTGAATCTCTTCCAAAGTTTGCCGAACAAATAAATCATTTGAAGTGGCCTGAAGTTGCACCTGATTTGGTAAGGAAGGTTCACGACCATATATCAAATAGAATGGTGAAAATTTTGTAGTTTCCTGAACAGAAGAATTGTATGAAAAAATCACATATGGCAAAACATTAGACCAATTGCGCTGATTTGAATCCACAAAATGACTAAGACAATTTAGTAAAGTCTGGTTAAATCGTTCAGTAAGGCCGTTGCATGCAGGGTGGTATGAACTAGTAAAATGAGGGGAAACTGACAAAGCTTTCAAGAGTTCCTGGGTTACTTCACTCAGAAAGACACTACCACGATCAGACAGTAACATGGCAGGGGCCCCATGCCTGCAAATAATCTGATGTAAGATGAACTTAGTAACCTGGGGAATGGTAGCCAAAGAGAGAGGGGCAGCTTCAACCCACCTAGAAGCATATTCTGTAGCAACTATGATATACTTATGACCCGACGTAGAACGAGGCAAAGGGCCTAACAAATCTATTCCCCAACGTTCTCCAATAAAGTTAACTGGAATAGGCTGCAAAAGACCAGCAGGTTTTTGATTCTTAGGTGCCTTCCTAGACTGACAACTTGGACAAGTTTTCACAAAATGCTCAATATCTTTTTTCATACCTATCCAGTAGTATCTTGAATTAATCTTACTAAAAGTTTTAGAAAAACCTAAATGACCAGATAGTGGATCATCATGACATGAGGACAAAATTTCATGCTTTAACACCTCAGGAATGACTAGTAAATGCAAGGGACCAGTAGAACCCGAATTTTTCCTGTACAAGACATCACTTTTCAAAATATAGGTAGAAGCTTGACGTTGAACCTTAGCAGGAGCAGATTCAGGATCCTTAAGGGCATTAATAATTGGAGTCAGAACTGGATCATCATTTTGTTTCTGAGCAACCTCAACCGGTGATAGCAAACAGGTAATTAGCTCATCAAGTTGTTCAATTTGATGCTCTTCAGGCTGTAACACAGGGAACCTTGACAAAACATCTGCGTCATTATGTTTCTTACCAGATTTATAACATATATCATAATCAAATTCCTGTAACTTTAGACTCCATCGAGCCAACCGGCCTGTCAAATCCTTTAAATTGTTCAGATAACAAAGGGAGTGATGGTCTGAAATAACATGCACTTTATAGCCATACACAAAAGTCCTGAAATGTGTTAAACCAAAAACGATTGCCAAAAGCTCTAACTCTGGTACACTGTAATTTCTTTCACATTTTGACAAAGTTCTAGAAGCATATGCAATAGGTCTAAGATTATCATTTACTTTCTGTAGTAAAACACATCCTATTCCTAGACCACTAGCATCAGTGTGTAATTCTGTATAGGCTCCAGGATTATAATGAGCCAACACAGGAGCAGAAACAAGAGAGTTCTTTAACTGCTGGAATGCTGTTTGCTGATCCGGGCCCCAAATAAAACTTTGACTTTTCTTGGTCAGCTGAATCAATGGATGGGCAATGTAAGAGTAATTCTTAATAAATTTCCTGTAGAAATTGAACAAACCCAAAACTTTTCTCACGTCTCTAACATTCTTTGGGCGTGGTAGTTCTTTGATCACTGTAACTTTCTCAGAATCTGGGGAAATTCCATCTTTAGATACTTCAAAACCCAATAACTTTATCTTTTCCATAGCAAAGAAACATTTCCCAGGTTTCAGTTTAAAATTATGCATTTCCAAACGTTGAAAAACAGCTTCTAAGTTTTCTAATAATTGTTCAAAAGTTTTGGCAAAAACAACAATATCGTCCAAATATGCTAAAGCTTTCTTAAATTTCAAGTCTCCTAACAATTTCTCAGCAACAAAACTGAAAAATCTTGGTGCATTAGCAAGCCCAAAAGACAAACGTTCAAATTCATACTGCCCTTCATGAGTAACAAATGAGGTATACTTTTTACTATTCTCCTCTAAAGGAATTTGAAAGTATGCTGACAACAAATCTAAGGAAGCAAACCATTTAGCTTCTCCAAGGTAACTAAGGAGGTCATCAATAAGAGGCAAGGGAAAGGCTGAATTTACTGTAACCTTATTCAGTTGACGATAATCTACACAAAACCGCATAGAGCCATCTTTTTTCTTTACCAACACAACAGGTGATGACCAAGGTGACTGAGAATCTCTAATAATACCAGCATTTTTCATTTCCTCTACTTGTTGGGAAATAATCTCTTTCTGCTTATGAGCTACCCTATAGGGTCGTTGCTTAATAGGTTTGTCATCCTTTACCTCTATTTTAAATTCAGCTACATTAGTTGAGCCTAAATCTTGCAATGAAGTGGCAAAAACATGTTCATATTTTAACAACAGATTATGAAGATCTGACTTTTGAGCTTCAGTTAAGTTGGTATTAACATTAAATTCAAACTTTGGAGCGTTCAATGGAGTAACATCCTTAGGTGAAACTGAGTTACTTTGAACAAATGCAACCTCATGAGCATTAGCTAATACAGTTTTAGCAAAAAGTGTTTGAGGAACAGCTGAATTATTATGTACTGGTATCACAAAGTCCTTTGAAATTTGCAAACTACAGGTGCGATAGAAATATTCTTCTTATGCATAATACTGGTAGAAGGCTCGAACATAACCTCATTTGTAATATCAGCTGAAGGCTGCACTGCCACAAAACAAGTAGTAAGCGGTGGCAATTTAACATCTTTTACAACAGAAACTTTATTAACTATCTGTACCTCATCGTTCAATGGAATCACAGCAATATCTGTAAAGGGACCACCACATGTTGTTTCAAAAGGAATGTGTACCATTTCTCCCTCATGAGTTTGAATCTTAACTTCTGCACAAGAATAATCAATGGTAACTTTATGTGAAGTTAGAAAGTCATTACCCAAAATGAGATTATGTGCCAAGTCTTTTACCACTAACACATCTTCCTGAAAAACAAAGTCATTAATTTGAAATTTCAAATTTGTTTGATAAGGCGCATCTAATAACTTGTTACCAGCTGTTTTAAGCAAAATCTCGACAGGTTTCATTTCAGAAATGTCATTGATATGAGCTGCATTCACAATGCTAACTGCACTTCCTGTATCCAACAAAATTGGAAGTTTTGACTCCCCAATGGACCCCAAAATTTGCAAAATTTGACCTGGAAGAGAAACAACATTAGACACAGGTGAACTTACTTTGGGTACCTCTAGGTTATGTCGTTGGAGGCTGGGCCTCTCGAGTTTTTTGAAGCAGATGGTGAAGTCCAGCAATTACGTGCCATATGACCACGCTTGTTGCAATTGTAACACACAATAGGTGCCTGCTGTCTCTTTTCATGATGTCTTGGAGGCTTAAGTGGAGGTGGCTGCACAGTAGATGCAGCAGCAGTGAATTGAGACTGAAGCTGTTGCATTTGGGTAGCAAGTTTAGTGACCTGTTCACTCAATGTGGAAACAACATTAATAACTGGTTCAGAGTGATTTACACTTTCAAACCGTGATAAAACAGGTGCAGATGACACAGGTGGAGAAGTGTAAGTTGATGTTTGTGCTTGTACTAAATGTTGTCTATGTTGCACATAAAAATTAGCTTTATCAACGCTTTTAATAATTTGTAAAACCTCCTCAACTGTTTGTGGATTTAATGGGAGCAAAGCTTGCACATACTGAGGTTTCAATCCTTTCACTAAGTTTTTTACCTGCTCCATTTGTGTCATTGCAGCGTTAACTTGGTCACACAAGGATAATACATCATAAATGTAATCTAATACAGGTTCATTTACTAATTGTACCCTCTGCCTAAGTTTAATTTCCAACAATTCATCTTGATTGGACATTTGAAAAGCTGCCAAAAACTGTTGAGTTAGAAAATGCCAATCATGCTCAGGGTGTCTATGGCAAAAAGTTCGGTACCACAGTGCTGCTGTGTCTCGCAAGTAACATGGGAAAAACTTCAACTTTTGTACATCTGACCAACCATTTGCTGTAGAAACTAAGTTAAATTTTCTCAAAAATTCTGAAGGAGATATCAGTGCTATCCTGTCAAAACAGGGTGGATCAATAAAAGGCCGAGAAACTTGCATTGTCTGAGTCTGATTAACATTAGGTGCCATGGATACTTCTAAATTACTAGGTACATGTGCACTTTGATTAGCTAAAGCAGAAGTCGAAGCTATTACATCATGTGAATCCATTGTAACTGGCACATTGGATGATTGGCGCGTTTTCTTAGGCATTTTGACTTACTTTTAAGTAACACTGGACACCAGAATAAAATAGGCAGAATTACCAACTGGAATGAACACAAAAATGAAGTGCATCCTTCACAAAAACACCAAAAAAGAAACTATTTACTTTGAATTTTACTGCCAAAACTCACACAGCGTCCCTTGAAAATCAACACGTGACCACGTGGTGTCCATTATCAATTTCCATGTAGTTATAAAAAAAAATTTAGCACAATATTATGAAATAAGTTTACTATTGAAGAAATCAAATAAAAAAACAGACCAAAAGTTAAAGGATTACGAGACGATGACCAGATTAGAATTTCTAACTAATTGAACACCACGCGGTCGGCCATGTTTCCTCCATCTTTCACCACCGTATACATTCAAATTTTTTTCATAAAAACCGGACTAAAGCAAGGAGAAAAAAAAATTTTGAGATCTTACCCGCGTCTCCACCAATATGTCACACCCTACATTAGAATAGATTTAATATTTATTAGCTTTGGGGGGGAATCCGTAGCGGTAGAGCTAAACCATCTCAACAAACACTAGTTACACCACGCGGTAGGGTGGACATGTTATTTTACTGATAACTAGCTTACCTGCATGGTGGTGAAAGGTGGAAGGTCCAGCGAAGGAAAACTCACAAATGCATTTTAAAAAGAGGTTTAATAATTCCAGACAACTTACATTCAATGAGGTTTGTGTTCCGAAGGGTTGCTACCAACACATCCTCTCTATCTGGTGGCGGCTGGTCGTCTGCCGAAGAGGAAGCCAACCCAACCAACGAACAAAGATCAGCCAGTGGCGCCAGGTCTGACAACCCATACAGGGTTGCCACAATATATATATATATATATATATATATATATATATATATATATATATATATATATATATAACACTATACAAATAAACTTATTATTCACTCATAAAACTTGCTTTAAAGCAGAGCAGAACAAAACACGTCCGCCTTGCTCCAGAGTGGAGATGTGAACCACCTGGCCGCGGAATTGAAGGAAATGAGAACGTCGAACGATAGCCTGGCCGAGAAGTTGACCGAAGTGACCACGGAGATGAAAGCGGCAAACGAGGCCCTCGCCGTAAAGTTTGAAGAGCATTTGACCGGCGTAACGGAGCTGGGCAAGCGGATGGGTCAGGTGGACGAACGCATCTACGACCTAGAGGGAAAGGCTGACAATAACACCAAATCCCTCGAAGACCTGGCGAGCCACGTTAACGACCTGGAGGGAAAGGCCGATACCAACACAAAGTCCCTGAACGCCATGGTGGAGGATGTCGTCGGCAGGAGGTTGGACTTGAAGGCTTGTTACATGTTGATACAAAAATTTTTGGTACTCATTCAACGCTCAGTCTGAACATGCTAGGCATTTCAGTAAGTGGTTCAACGTAATCGCTCAAATGGAAAAACAGGATAATATCGTTCAGAGACCTGCTGACACTTTTGATATGAAAACTTGCGAAGAGATAACAAGAAATTGCATGCTGTTTACGGAGACTTATCTGCATCTGTGACGTCAGTTAGATATTTGTTCAACGACTATTAACGCGGTCAGGTATACGCTTCTGGCGAGGAGCATCCGGAAATTGTGGTCACCGAGGAAATAAGTGAAAAACTCCAGGTTACCCTTCTCATTAATCATACAACGGAAGTTTGTGAAGTGGCAGAGGCCATAGGTGAGTCGACGGGAACGGAAATTCTTATTTTTCATAAGTTGGAGATGAAAGAGATGTCGGCCCGATGCTTTTTGTTTTTGTAATTTACGTCCTCCAATGTTAAGTCATATCGGACGATGAATTGAATGGGTGAAATGATGATCAAATGAGCCCGGGGTCCATGGAGCTTAGAGTTACCCGACATTCGTCTTTACAGGACAATAGAAAACCCCGGAGTAAACCTTATCTAGGTAACTCACCCTGACCGAGATTCGAACTCGGGACCTCTTGAACGTGAGGCAGACATGCTACCACCACGCTACCGAGGCGGGCGTGGGCCCGATGGGTGCTACGTTTACTCACATTGGACAACAGGCGGTGATGACTTTCCACCTCCAAGCGGCGTTGTGACCATCCTTTTAAGTGAAGTAAAAAGGATATTTTTGGGTCAGGCTTAAAGCAACACATTTATTGGCACGCAAAAGAACTCCAAAGGTGTGAAATTGAGACACATCGGCCTCGCTGACATGATCCTGGAAATTTAACAAACAAAATACGTAAAACAGAACACGTATAATAGAAATGATATTTCTATATAAAACAATAAATCTGAGGGTTACTGCTTTAAGAAATTGATATCATGCTGTTGGACGGAATGCAATACTTTTTCTCTCTGAGATGTCAGTTGACGTTAAAGAAGGTATAAATGACTTACTTCTTTTTTCAGAAGGGTAAGTATAGATATTTGACAATTCAAACAAATAACAAGGAATATATCCGAAATGGTTAGTTGCCATACATTGTCTGCTTTAACGAGATCTACACTTTTGTTTATTACGATTTTGTGTATTTCTTACAATTTAACAGTTATGGAAAAATCATCCTGAATGAAGAGTACATTCGTGGACATTGCTAGAAATATCAAAGTGTTTGCTTATTGAAAATATTGTGACAAAAAACGGCAAAACTTCCTTATTGATAATTAAAATCGTTAGCACTGTTCATACAGCTCGTCGATTCCTCACTACGCAGCTCCAATATTACAGTCTCTTTGAGTCACATCTGAACTGACTCTCTCCGAGCGAGGAAGCATCCACTGGCCCACTGTCTTTATACTCTGTCGGACAGCAAAGAATATTCCCAAAGTGAAATGTTCTTTCTCTGTCTATCTGGAACAGTCTCGAGAGTTTTCTGTTCTTTTTTAAGTAACATTACTGCTCATTTTCGGCTTGTGACAGTCTACAAAATAACCTAAGCAAATAGCAGATAAATAAAAATCAGATTAACGAATTTGTGAATGGCAGGAATTTATTATCCCATACGTATACTTATAAGCTTAGCACCGGAAAACATCTAAGCAGTTCCATGTTCAATTACGGGCAGAAAACCTCTTTATTCCTAACGTCCAAATTCTAAAAGTAGCGTTCGCGGGCTTGTTCGAGAGCTTGGCAGGGTTATTGTTTAAAGAAAAGCCAATTCCATAAATATAACACTTCAAAACAATGAACATCATTGCTGGCCAGCAAATGTTCTAAACCGAGAGCTTCAGTTACATTGGGAATAGGAAATGTTTTACACTGGCGTCACCTTCTCTACTCGATAAAGCGTCTACAAATTTTTCTACTACATGTTGATTGAGAACATTTAAATAGAATTGTTTACTTTCAAATATGCTTGTAGGTACAAAGGCAATAGCACACCAACTGTAATAAATCTTGTCACTATTATACTAACCTTTCTTTCGTGAGAAAAAATTGAGTAGGGAATGGAACTTAAAAGATGTTAAAAGTATAGAATAATTCAAAAAGGTGAATGCTACAACAACAAATCTATTTAAATAAATTCTGTACATTAACAATCTATACATTAGTGAAGTTAATGTGTTTATCTATCTTAACATTCACCAGTTATACAAAACGCTATAACATTATTAAGCGATGTCACAGGTTATATCCAGAAAATACAGGATAGATCTTTTATTTAACATGTAAGTATATTAAACATATGGAATTGTAATAAAACTAGTTATTGTCATTTTTAGAAAGTAAACAAACTATAAAAATGAGGCAGAAGATCTTATTGAAAAAGTTGGTGTCGTATCTCCGGAAGATTTCCCAATCCTGGATATCAAATTTAGTATTTATTAGGATTTCATTTTCGAGCAATCCTGTTGATGAACGACAACCATTTTATAAGTGTGCTTTTTTAAAATCAAGGGAACTCAAGGCGTTCATTTTGTTGAATCTCGATATCCAAATTTAGAATGGAACACAATAGCTTATCTACCTATTACGTAAGTGGTCGAGACAATCAAAATTAAATATAAGTTTGAATAATAATCCAGTCAGCTAGTTATACCAAAGTTACTTGTGGGTAATTGTTTATAGTTAGACTAACATACAATACTCACCGTGTCTTGTAACCCTTCATGTCGTCACATCCTTCATTGGCTGGAGTAGAGTCTGTTAATTTCATCTAGTGGGGCTCTAGCTCTAGCCTACAATAGACATTAGAATATATGTATATGTATATGTGGAATATCAAGAGTGCAATAAATCCTCTCTAAATGCAGAATTAGAAGATCTTTACATGAACAATAAGCACTTTTAATGTAAATTTATATTGAGGAATTAATCCTAAAATAAATAATCCTTTTAAATACATTACTCCGGTATCTGGGTGATTTAAATTAATTAGAGCCAACTGAAAAGTTCAATGACAGGGCGGGATTTGAACCACGGATCTCCTGGTTTCCATCCAGTTGCTCTTAACCATTGAGCTACCATTGCCAACGTGCCGTCCTGACATTAAATTCTCCAATTGACTCATTATATTTTCCCGGTAGACCACTTAGCGTTCTCATATTCGAGATAAACATTTGTGGCGACTTACTATTGTAAGTACTTAAATACCAGGATTTTATCACTGAATATTTTTAATGTAAATTTATATTGAGGAATTAATCATTAATGAATAAATGCTTTTAAATACATTACTCCGGTATATGGGAGATTTTTAATTAATTAGAGCCAACTGTTTATCTTGAATATGAGAACGCTAAGTGGTCTACCGGGAAAACATAATGGGTCATTTGGAGAATTTAATGTCAGGACGGCACGTTGGCCATGGTAGCTCAATGGGTTAGAGCGACTGGACGGAAATCAGGAGATCGATGTTTAAAATCCCGGCCGTGGCATTGAATTTTTCGGTTAGCTCTAATTAATTAATAAGCATTCTGTTGCACTTTTAGCCCAAGGAAAATATAGGAGAATATTCCAATAGATACAATTGCATTTATGATACTTATGAAATACTGTGAATGTTTACAGTATTCAACAATTCGAGCCGATCCGTGTAATAACATCATTTATAGAGCTTTTGTTTGTTATGGCCAGAGCTGTATTATCATATAGGTTGCTACACATATAGAGTTGCATGAAAACAACTTCTTAGATTAATACAAATGGCGAGAATTGCAAATGTTGCTGAAGTTAGGAGCCATTCCATGAGGTCTATCATAGGACACAGCTGAGGGCAAGCTTAAGGTTTCAAAGGAAACCAGGGTAGTTTTATATATTAGTTTATCTTAATAACGAATTTTATCATGATTTTTTAACTTTTCTGCTACTTATTTACAGTAAGTACTGTGTTCCACACTAAATGTGTGTGTGTTTGTGTGTGTGTGTGTGTGTGTGTGTGTGTGTGTGTGTGTGTGTGTGTGTGTGTGTGTGTAAGTGAGAGAGTGGTACAACACAGAAACTAGAAGTCGGTTATATACCAAACTTGGCATTTAAGTACAGAATTCTCCAAGGATTAAAAGGGGTCCTCCTCTCTAGCCTTGCCTTTAAATAGACAACTTCTTAAAATGTTTATTTTAGTTTTTAAGAAACTAACTTGGAAAGTGAAACATTATTTCTGAAAATAACTTCTAACGCCCTCTTCATTTACAATGACCTTTACATAACTTGTAAACTGTAAGAGATAAACCAAAACTTCTACATAGTGTCACGGCAACGGGCATAAATGTTTCGGCACAACTAAGAAAACAGTCGGCGGATAAAGTTTCATGGTAATAATGAGCTTTGCTAAGCAGATAACCATAACGCTTAAGATAACTGAGGGAAAGGCCCCGCCGGCATAGATTAAGTTACGCTTCTAGAATGTGATAGAATATTCGGATTACGTCATTAGATGCCTTATTTTCCAGAAACATCTAGTGATTGACAGAACAGTCTGGTAATCATGAATGTGATATATAAGGGATTGTGACACGCCAGCAGAACAGTTGTAAACAGAGTGAGCTGCAAGTTGTATAACAAGAGTGTTATTGTAACGAGAGAGCTGGCCCTCGTAGCCATGGTCGCTAAAGCATATGTCTGTAGTGTTCCGCCGCGTAGAGGGTCGCGGGTTCGAGTCCCGCCTTGGGCATGGGTGTTTATGTGTATAGTGAATATTTGTGAAACTAGGAAAACAGATAAGAAAATATACGGAAGTAATGAAATATCGGTTAAATAAGAAAAAAAAGAAAGATATATATATCTATATACATAGATATATATTTTATTAAAAAAAGGAGCTAATGTAATCAGCTGTCACGGTTTGCTATGGTCATCGACCTTGGAAGATTGTGTTGTTATGTGATGTAATGTTGTTACGTGAGAACTGAAGTGTATTTCGACGGAAATAAAGGAGATTTTTAATTTCTGCGACTCGGCCTTTTAATTCTACGAACCCACAAAGTCACAATAAGTATACATCTTGTTAAAACATAAAATTTGTGAAGTAATTTGTTTGGTGTGAGCTAACCATTCCTACATAATCCGTATTAGTGGTTTCAATATTACAATACTTCTAGATTTCTCAAGCAGAACGTTTTAAATATCTCTCTGGTTTTTCAATTCCTTTGCCATGCAAAGTGAACGGAACTTCAAAACGATCAACTGTTAAATTATTTTGCTTTAGCTTAAAGTGACATCTCGTAATTCCATTAGCAAAGACAAAAAGTTAGTTCCACTGACTTTGGAGCTTGGGTCACTCACATTCTCCAAACAATGTCGCTAGGATTTTGTTGAGTATCTACGTATTTATAGTAATACAAGGGCGATTTGATAACTGTGACGTTGACGAGCTATCACGCACAAATCACAACCGTTTTTGTTGGTGCCGAAATCGTACTTGATGTGTACAGTGACACAAGGTCAGCATCTGTTTCTTATTGACTTTATTGGTATCTTGTAGTAGCTTGAGCTTTGTGTTGTTTTGTGGAAGATGGGGTAAAGGTAAAGCGTTAAAGGAAACAGAAGAAAAGGTGAAAGAGCATTATGGGGCTTCTGGTTCATCACGTGGCGTGGTACCCAGAAATCCATGCGTAAAACGTCCAGTTGAAGTCGCAACGGAAGAAATGTTGAACAGGGTCAACGGCATTGTCATGGGAGACAAGACCTTAATATCGCTACTGAACAGTAATTTATACTAGAAATTAATATTTGTTTCTCGTTAGCTGTATGTAAGACAAGGTTTGGAAATGTAGAGAGAGACTGAAGTATGCAAAGCCATAACCAGATTTGAACCAATGGAGACCAGTATATGACGTTTCCAGGTACAAAATAAGTATGCACATCACTCTTAACAGGGTAGAAATGTCTTGAGTCATTTGAGTGTGCCTCATTAAGTCACATATATCTTATTAAATTACACTTTATTTATATAATGTGTACTTACTTTCTCTACTACGTACTTAGAGTAGGTGGAAGAAGTATTGTATACATCTAAGAAATGTATATATTATATATATTGTAATTTACGTCCTCCAACCTAAGTCATATCGGACGATGAATGGAATTGGTGAAATGATGCTCGAATGAGTCCAGGGTACTTAGAGCAACCAGAAATTTGTCTTTCAGGATAAGGGAAAACCCCGGAAAAAACCTTATCCAAATAACTCACCCTGACCGAGAGTCGAACTCGGGACCTCTTGAACGCGAGGCGGACATGCGACCACCACGCTACCAAGGCGGGCTAAGAAATGTATACATCGTGTCATCGTCATGCTGGACGGAAGTTTATTTATTTACTTATTACATTATTATTATTACATTTTTTTATTCCTATGTTCCAAAAGGTATATCAGGAATATAGTTTACAAATTATAAAATGAATATGAACAAATTACAAAACAACCAAATACAATATCAAGTTGACAAACAGCAAACATCAAGATTAATCCTTTAGCTTAGGAAATATTTTGTTCAAGAAATCCAGGAAATATTGATAAGTTTTGTAATTCATCAAAATACGTGTAAGTGGTCTGTAAAAGAGTAACCTAGGGATTGAAGTTATACATCAAGTTCTTATCGTTAACACAAATAGGGCCGATCAAATAAACTGTGAGGTACAACTTGAAGGTGATTTCCAGAAATACAATCAGAGGGGGATTTGATTATGAATCGAAATAAGTAAGTTGAAAATTTGCCATGTCCAGTTAAGAATTGAGTGAGGAATTAGGACTAACGAATTTACATTTATGTCTAGACTAGGTTGTCGAGAGTATTGAGGGGCCGCGTTAAGTGCTGCTGACATGGTCGTAGTATTGGTTTACTTTACTACTACTACTACTACTACTACTACTACTACTACTACTACTACTACTACTACTACTACTACTACTACTACTACTACTACTACTACTACTACTACTACTACTACTTCTACTACTACTACTACTACTGCTACTACTGCTGCTGCTACTACTACTGCTGCTGCTACTACTACTACTACTACTACTACTACTACTACTACTACTACTACTACTACTACTACTACTACTACTACTACTACTACTACTCTCATCATCATCATCTTCTTATTTCTTTCTTTTTTCTATATATTGTTCCTTTTCCTCTTCATGACGTCATTGCGAGCATCATATTGGTAAATTCTGTCACAACATATAAGGAGTAAAGAAGTTCACGAGAACACAGGTAGCAACAAACATATAACGTCACAAAGATTGTATTTTCTAAAACAACAATAATAATCGAAAAAAAATCAGAATTATATAAACGACTCAGCATAATTATGGTTCTTACAAAATGCTTCTCAGTAAATGAATTAGCTAAGATGTTTTAGAATGCAAATAGAACCAGGAAAATCTTGTGTTGTAATCACAGTATATTGTCTACAAATTAATATTTTCAATTACTTTGAAACCAAAATGGGAGCACTCTGGATGTGCATAATCTTTGTTCGTGGGAGCAGGTAGCTCCGAAATGTTTAAATATCTTAACTTGATACTTAAGTATAGATTATTGTCCAAGTATTTTACACGAAAGTTGTGTCCTCCTAACCAAGATTAGCATTAACATTTACAGAACTGATCTTGGACGTCAATATGGGAATACAATATACTTTAAGTATACTCATACTTTTTAACAGTTTGTTGATAAATGATGGCCTTAAAACTCATTACATTTACAAATGAGGGATAGAAAAGAGAACAAGGACTTCCAATTTGAGATATCGAAAATGTGCTCAGCTCAAAATAAAGTATTTAACAGAAATCGTGTGTTTTAGAAAGACCTATAATCTTTTGCAGTAAATAGTGTGCGAATTTTTAAAAAATTCAGTACTTCCGAAATATATTTGCATAAAATAGTTAAGCAGTGATGCTGGACATTCTTGACAAACGCTAACTTGTTGTAACCTGATTCTTTCAGTGGACACAAAACACGTATTTACTCTACAACATCGGTATAGAACTTTTTGCTGTGAATGTTAGATATACCTGTATTGGAAGTGAAAATAGTAATTAGAAAATTTTTGTTGCAAAGAACATTTTTAGCGGGGTAAGCTAAGTTTCTTTCCTAAAATATATAATCCAAAGACGAATTAGCATTTTTACCCAACTTCACACCCACTCTTCATGATTAAGTGTAGGATGTGGTTAAGTGTCGGTTGAATATTTTGTGTTTTATAACATCTATAGATGTAGTGAACTGCCTACGTCATATACTTACAGATCAAAATTATGAAGCCGATCTTGATGTTCATTCTGCTTCTGACAGCAAGTCCAGGTTCGAACGTCTACGACATGGAGGATGTGTTATCGTTATGTGATTCCGCTTATAACCGTGATCATATCCCTGCTCATATTATACAAGAATATTGTAACAAACCTCATTATAGACACAATACTGACACAAGTCATATTGGAGTAAATATACAACCAGTTATCTTGTAATTAATTACAGCAAGTGATAAGGTAATACATGATATAACAGATCAGGTTACAATGCGATTATTGATCAGTTAATTTACATAATTTGAATTTTAAAATATTTACAGTTACCGATTTATTTTTCAGGATAAGTTAACCCTTCCTCCGTTTTGGTGGCCGGATTGCTTATCTCGACCGACTAAGCTGACTTACTTTTGGCGCAGGACTACTCATAATAGTCTGTGGACTAGTAGTAAAAACTTGGCATTTAATCCATGAGTCTATTCGTAATAAAAATAAAACCGAGATGAAAGGTTTGCTAAAATAATTATTTTCAATTCTTCCAAAATACACCCAATGTGAAGAAAATTAAACGTAACTAGAGATGTAGAAGAAGAATATGTATATCAATTTTACATAGATATAAGTGGCTACTTCTGCAGACAGCGACCTGCCCAACCTCCGGATGGTAACTCGCAGGCTCCTCTCCATTGGGAACCAAGAGAACTCTCTCGGCTGTAGAGGCATGGATGATAGCACTTTGAAATTTGACTTCAAATTACATGATGTTGCTCAAGCAATTAATTTTATTTCGTTAAAACCTTGTGTAAGAGTTTGAAGGCATCCTACACAGTTTAGCAGATGATAACTAAAGGTCGGTGACGGCGCGATCTTAAAATATTTATCAGTAGAATAAAAACGATTGAGATTTAAGCACTTATGAATAATACCTTTGATTGTTGATAAACCTAAATTAAAGATGGCATAAGTTATTAGTAAATATTATACAATATTAATGAATCTTAAGTTCTGTGTTTTGGTAGTGTTGTCCACCGTGACTGAAATAAATACATATTACTATTTGAATAACTCTGTGATAAGTCGTAACAACGTAAGTGTATAGGAAGATGTACTTACAAAGTGAATAGTTAAACTAATATTTATATTATATTTACCACCGTTTTACAGTAAAGTTGTAAATAGAGGAAGAAGGGTTTGTAGGATTAAACAAATGAGAGTAGGAAATGTTATGTGAGTTTAACCGCAAGATCGGCAGTCTTCTCAGACAACGTGCTCGGTAATGGTCCCTAAATAATATAAACATTTTTATATAACTCACTCTCATGTTGTTCTCTACTGAACTACCGTTATAAAAACCATTCCGCTCTCTACTTCATGTTAATTAGGATAAACATTGTCTTATTGCTAATTTTCTTTTAATTGCTATGGAATACAGTTGACTTTATATGATACTCTATTGTTTGACAACTAGTCTATATGAGATGTATTTGTAACTACATTATGTTTTAATAGTCAGACCTAAAAAGTGAATAATGGCTTCCTATTCGAGTAAAGCAGAGCTACCAAAACAAAATATAACAAGATGTATCTCGAAAATTATCTGTAGGACAAAATATATCTTTGACATCAGTTTTCAACGTGATTTACGTCTTTATATAGATATTAATATTATTTCTATATCAGTTGTAGAAACGTTTTCAAGAATGATAAACTTCTGAGAATGCTCCTGGAACCTTCAGGATATATATTTACTAATTTCTTATGAGAGTATCTTAAATAAAATTGATTTCTTTCTAAGAATCAAAATCAAAATTTCTTTTTTAAGAAATACAGAAAGCTTTCTAATTATTTGCAATTCAAAGTTCAGATTTGATGTACATTTTTCAAGTCTTCATTCCACAAGTTTAGAAATTACAGAAAGGAATACAAAGGTTGGTTGGTAATTTTCCTATCTTGTATTATGTTGTTCACAGAGAGATAGACAGAAGTACACATTTTTTAAAACGGTTTCTTGTGCGTACAGCTGTAATATAATACTTCGATTGTTTACTCTGATAGTACACAAAGTAATACACAATAATCGGCACGAAAGGTCATGGTGATGTAACACGTGTTATTTGTCTTAATGTTATAATTAACCTGGAAGCAATAACAATCATTTTAATTTGGATGTTTAACACAAAAGTATGATATGCCGAATGTAGCTCACGTAGCAGAAGAAAAGCCTTTTCTAAATGTACGATATGTAAAAAGCTTAACTTGATAAACAGACCTCTCAGCAATATTATATTGTGTATACACAGATAATAGAATGGGATTTTGAGAACCACAAACAGTAAAGAACGTCCAAATGTGACAAAATAACAAAAAGACGTATTCTATTAGTAACATTCTGGTATCTTAACTCATACCTGGTTATGATTAAACTTATTTGCAGCACGAATTAGTTTGTTTAAAGATACCGATTTATACTGACGCATAGATTATCACAATAATAAATTATTATCAACAGTTTAAAAATAATTAGTGCGAATGTCACATTTGAAATTGATGTGCATCTATGTGTGCATTAATTTGTTAGAATCGAACTGCTAGACTCTCGCGGATACAATTCGGGTATTTCGTGTAGTATATAAGGACGGCTGGCGCGACTGGGTAATGGGGCTTCAGCGAGTTCTTCAGCATCGTGGCACGAGACCGGCTGCGCCAGTTCTTCAGGGCAGCTTCACGCGGACTGTACAACGCGTGCATTTGACGGAGCCCACAAAGGAAGCAGCAGCCCGGCAGTGCCTTGTCTCTGCGCAGCGTAGCCTGCGCAGCAGCCTTCCCCTGCAGGCGCGGCAGCGCCTGCCCTCTCCCGGCTAGAAGCAGCGCCGCATGGCCCTACTCTCAGCACAGCAAGCAGCGGCAGCATAAGCAGTCGCCGGCCAGCAAAGCAGCCTTCCACTGTCTTCGGCGGTTCAAGCCATAAGAGCGAGAGCCAACAAAAGAGCGAGAACCCCTTTTTCTCACTACTCTTACGTCTGTCATCTTTCTTTCCTACTGCGACAGACTGACTGACAGACAACAAAACAGCGGGCTAGCAAGACCACAGCCAAAGGTAAGGGCCCTCGGCCCTAAACCTCGAGCCACTATGGTTCGCGTAGGCGCCTCCTCACGGAGTGTCCGGTCCTCTGCTAGCAGCCGGATGGTAACCGCGCCAACTGACACTGAGGGACCAGGACCCAGTACACCTTCCACCTCCCAGAGCGCTGATTCTGCACCCGCGCATAACACGCGCACTGGGCAGAAGCGTCTAGCTTCTGCTCCCAACTCTCCTCCATCCATGGACCTCCCTCCATGCCTCACACCTCTGCCTGAGTCTGACGACTCAGATATAGATGATTTTGTCGTGGTCGAGGGACGCAGGCGGAAGCGGGCGTCAGCCGACCTGCAGCAACCATCTCCACCACAGGGCCAACACCAACCCCCACCCAAAGGGGGGCCAAAAATGCCACCTATTGTGGCGGACACATTTAAAAACCACGTGTCCATAATGCGCCTTCTAGCCTCTCGCCTGAAGCACCGCTTCGAGGCCAGGAGGAAGCCTAGAAAGGTTCAAATAATCACCAGCTCCCTGGAAGACCTGGAGACGGCGAAAACAGTTCTGAGGGAGCAAAAAATCGATTTCTACAGTTATTCCGCCCAGCGCCCACATGTTGAGCGCAGAATCATAAGGGGGCTAGACTCTGACTGTACCCCTGACGAGGTCAGGACAGCGCTAAAAGAGGAACATAACATCGAGGACCACTCGGTCGCGCAACTGCGCAAGACCGTCCGGTCGGACAGTGGGCCGGTTAAAGTGCCTATGCCGCTTTTCTTGGTCCTTGTGGACAAAGTGCGTGACGCTGAGATTCAGCCGATCGATACTGTTCGCAGGCTGATTTTTACCGTCGTGAAAGTCGAGCGCTTTCACGGCAAAGAAGGACCGGCGCAGTGCCATCGATGTATGGGCTTCCACCACTCCAGCGCAATGTGCGAGCGCAAGCTTGCGTGCTTGAGGTGTGCGGAGCCGCATATGTTGAGGGACTGCCCCAAGCCTCCTGAAGAACGTCAGTGTGCGAACTGTAAAGAACCGCACGCTAGCGTCTACAAGGGCTGCCAAACGCGGCAACGCATCATCGAGAGCCGCCGTCAGGGGCATCCTGAGCCGGCCACTGTTCGCCCGGGGGTGTCTTTCGCGGCCGCCCTCAAGAAGGCCGAGACCACGCTGCAGCAAGCGGAAGCGACTGCTGTCCAAGCCGCAGCCCCTACAGCACCGCCTCCGACCGAGGAAAGCAAACCTGAACCCTCACAAAGCAGGGGGAAAAAGAGCGGGAAGTCAAGACGACAAAAGAGCGGGAAGCCCGCTATTCCACCTCCTGCGCCGAGAGTCAACAGCCAGGGCCAGCCTGAAGCTCCGGCCTCAGCTGCTCCTGCACCGCAGCCTGCGCCAACGGTGGAACCTGCACCAGCAGCACCCTCGGCGACATCAGCCAGCTCACCTCAGTCCGCTGCTTTTGGGGGCACTATATCCCAGGCAGACCTGGACGAATTCCAGGCCCTCTCCCTGTGGTTCGGTGACTTAATCCAGAGGACCCTCCCGGCCCTACGCAACTGTAAGCTGCAGGTCGAGAACCCTGCATTAACTCCAATGCAGAAGCACGCCATTGTGCTCAGAACGCTGGAGGAGCTGTTCCCGGGGTCCGCTAAGTAATGACCTCCAGACTCGTCCGGAGGCCATTACGTGCCGCGTTCTGGAACGCGAACGGCATCCGGGGTCACCACCCTAGCGTTCTTGAGTTTGTACAGTCCTTTGGTATTGATATTCTGATGGTCTGCGAAACCCATCTGGATGCCACAAGCAACTTTTCGCTGCCTAGCTTTGTCACCCATCGGTCCGATCGAATCGGCCGACGAGGTGGCGGCACCGCCATCTTCATCAGGAACCATATCACTCACTCACCTTTCCCACTACCCCCACTCCAGCACTTGGAAGCCTGTGCCATTCGGCTTGCCATTGGCGGGCTAGACACGCTGCTGGTAGTGGCCTACGATCCTCCTGATGCTCGCTTCTACGGGGCGGACTTCAACCTCCTGTTCAACCTTCATCCAGTGGTATGCATCGCCGGCGATCTCAACGCGAAACATGCCCACTGGCATAGCCGCACAACTAACACCAAAGGGCGAGGGCTCTACCGCCTCATCAGCGGAAACCCAAGCCTTGTCGCGCACGGCCCGAGAGGTCCTACGTTCCATCCAGCCCGCGGTAGGCCGGATGTGCTCGACATCATGCTCACTAAAAACTTCCCATACCATCTAGACCTCTCGGCAGTCAACGAACTGGACTCCGACCATGACCCGGTCCTGGTGGACGCCAGCGTTGACATGCCAGCTCTGTTAAATCCAGACTGGACATATGAGATCGACTGGGATGCAGCCGTCCTAAACCTGAGCCAGTCAGTAGACCCGCGTCCACGTATCGACTCCATCGATGCGCTGGAAGCGGCAGCCTCTGACTTCTCCAGCCACATCGTAAATGTGGTACGTTCCCACACTTACCGCATTCCCTCACACCACCACAACCCCATGACCATTCCAAACGAACTCCGGCAGTTGCTTAAAGCCAAAGCAACTGTCCGGAAGCTATGGCAGCGCTACCGCCACCCTAGGCTACAGGCAGTCTACCAGAGGTTCAAATCCCTGGCCAGACGGCTGCTTCGTGCTCACCGCTCTGCGGCCTGGGAGGCAACAATGAAGCGGGTAGACCTCGCGGAGAGGCACCCGTGGCGGATCATACGTTCCTTACGGAAGGACAAAACCCAATACCAACACCCTCTTCATGGCACTCGAGGGCGACTCGCCTTTGAGCCCCAAGAGAAAGCCACAAGTTTCGCAGACTATCTAGAGTCTCAATTCGAGCCACGGGAAGACCCGCAAGACGACGAGTTCACCGAACTCGTGGAGGAGGCGGTGGAATACCTCTACGAGGACCCCCCTCCCCCACGCGATGTGATCCACATCCCCATTGCCACCCCCAAACAGGTGGCAGCCCAAATCCGCAACCTCAAACCAAACAAATCACCGGGGCATGATGGTGTTACGGCACTCATGCTCCGAAACCTTCCCAAAAGAGCTGTGATCCACTTGACGCGGATTTACAATGCGTGCCTCTACCTCCGCCACTTCCCAACTTGTTGGAAAGAGGCGAGGGTGGTATGCATTTTGAAGCCCGGCAAGGACCCACTCTTTCCGTCAAGCTACCGGTCCATAAGCCTTCTCTCAGTCGTCTCAAAGGTTTTTGAGCGACTGCTCTTGGCCCGCCTGACTCCTCTCTTCGAGGAAAGGCACCTCCTACCGGATCACCAGTTCGGTTTCCGTCGGGGCCACTCCACGACCCTGCAGCTACTGCGATTGGTAGAAAAGGCTGCCCTGGGCTTCCAGGACAACCTCAAAACCGTCGCGGTGCTGCTGGACGTGGACAAGGCCTTCGCCACAACGTGGCACCAGGGACTGTTATACAAGCTCAAGGAAGCACAACTCCCCGCCCCATACCTCACCCTGATCAGTAGTTTCCTCCGGGACCGAACCTTCAGGGTGCGGGTCGAAGGCAAACTCTCCACCGTCAGACCCATAGCGGCGGGAGTCCCGGAAGGCAGTGTACTGTCGCCGTTACTCTTTGCTGCCTACATGTCTGACTTCCCCACAGAGCCTCGCACTGTTCTGTGCCAATATGCTGACGACGTCCTCATATTGGCCCAGAACAAAAATGTCCGCTACTGCCTCCCTCCGCTGCAACGATCACTCCGAGCCATCGGCACGTGGAGTGAAAGGTGGAGGATGGCCATCAGCCCGCAGAAGAGCTCTGCCCTTCTGCTGGGGAAGGTCCTCCGCTGGCGCCCGGTGGGAGACCTGCGGTTGAGGCAGAGAAGGATCCCTTGGGTCTGGACTGCCAAATACCTGGGTGTCCGACTGGACCGCGGCCTCACATTCACCCCACATGCCCGTGAAAAAATCGGCCTCGGCCATGCAGCGCTCAGGCAGTTATACCCCATTTTCCGCTCGACCATGCCCATCCGCCTGAAACTGCGGGTGTACCGTGCGATCATCCCGCCCCTGATCCTGTATGGATGCGAGGTCTGGGGATCGGTGGCTCGTTCCACCATCCGCAGACTGCAAGCCGTGCAGAACAGGGCGCTTCGGATGATCTATGGTACTGAACGTATGTTTCCCTCCTACATTCTCCACACCCATTCTGGCATACCTTACATCGAGGACGTAGTGCGCGAGCGCTCGCGCTCATTGTATGCCAGGATCACATTCCATCCTAACCACCTAGTGAACACACTAGGGCAGTACGACCATCGATTACCTAGGAGGAGAAGGAGCTACCGCCTCCCCAAGGATGCCCTTGGGTGGTGAGACCAGCCTCTCATCCCCCCAAGTTTACTCTGTTCCGGCCACACTGAGGCCGGACCCGGCCCGCCGGCTGAACCCCGGCAGCCGGGTCCCCCGGTGTGACACTAAAAACCTAAACATAGCGATCCCTAACTTACCCGACCTCTCGCTCCTGGCCCCGCCACGCTGGACGGACCCTGCAACGCAGACCGCCAACAGCTGGGCGGATCAGGGCACTGGCCTCCTTGGAAGCTACCCCCGCCACCAGGAGCATTAGCAGAGGTCGAATCAGGTCCTTCAGTAGACAATGACATCCAAGCTTTGGAGAAATGACTAAATCTTTAAGACCGCACGGGTAAATCCGCACAGCGGATAGGTACCGTGGCGATCTACCCACCGTCCGGGAGCACCCGGACGACTTGTTCTCGCTCTGGGCTCTCTTGGGTAATGGGGAGGTCCGAAGCTACAGGGTCACTCTTAGGAGTCTAAATGGATGCGCAAATTACAGAACCACAAGTACTTGGCGCGAAATGTGACACCAGGTCACAGTGTACAAAGTGGCACTAACCCATGTAGCGACCATGACTTCCCTTTTAAACAATTTTATAACCTTTTTAGTATTTATTTTTTGCTATTCAAATTTTTCCGGTTCTCAGTGTTCTGTTAAACATACTGTACAAAAATGGCAACTTGTACCACATTCTGTATCAAAGACACCGTACAGATCCCAGGCTACTCTTTGGGACTGCAGAGCGTCATCTCATCTCGAGTCACACTACCCTCCTGTCGAACTTATACGAGGTCGTGGCTTCTGAACATCCAGTCCTGGTGTTACCTCCTCGGCCGACGAACAGATACTTGCAACGCCGAGCTCAAGTTAATAGATTCCTATTTCATTGCAGCAAACAGGGTCTATGATGTATACAAATCATATAGAAAATCCTGTTTTTCAAGAGAAATTGCCATGCAAGCGATTTCAACATCTATAAAATATGTGAAAATTACTGAAAAAATCCTCCAATGACGAAGTAAAGGGCTACCAAACTATAAAAAACGCCAGCACTGGAGCTAAGAAATATAAATGCTGTAACCTGAAATGTAGCCATTGTAGCCAAGAAATGTAACCACCTTAACCAAATGTAGCCACGTGATCAGGAAATGTAATCACTGTAACCTAAGATGCAAAAGGGGTAACCAAGAAGTATAAACTCTGTAACCAAGAGATGTAGCCATTGTAACCAGAAATGTCACCTCGGTAAGTAAATGTGTCCAAGAAACTTGAAATTATGATATCCTAACTATGTGCAACTTATAAAATATTGTTAGCCATAGCATAGAGGCTTCCGTCAGAAAATATACAGGAAGATGAAGGGCAAAAGAATTCGCTGTAAAAGCCTAAAGTCTATAGAAACAGCAAACTATAGCAAAACAATATAAATATTACAAAACAACCAAAATTATTGAAAAGCAATCCCAAATACTAAAAATTCCATCTAAAAGTGAGGGAAAACCTGTCGATAGGCAAACTTAAAGGGTTACAAATTACCGGTAACAGTCACCAAACTACAAATAAAAGAGCTCAAAACTATCTTAAATTGTATCAAAGACACATGAAATACACGAAAAATCTTAAATAGCTGTACCAATACCTCAAAATGCCCTGAAATGTGCTGAAAACCGCAGATGAGCAATCGGAATACATAAAAAGCGAGTAAAATGGCATAAAAGTACGTCATGTACCTCGAGAATTTCTAAAAGGTTACCTTATATGGGTTATAACACCATACAAAATGCTTAAATGCACTAAACAATCTCGACAGATCACAGAGTAATGCTCAAGTTTAGACCTACATCATGGTTAGGTTAGATTAGGTTAGCTAAATCATGGAATTAAATACTTGAGAACTGTATGTATCTAATTCAGTATGTGATATTGAACTTAGATTTCCTCGCAATGTATCAGGAAAATACTTATAATTTCCTCGCGATGCATTAGGAAAATTCGAGTCGTTTGGAGATGATAATGCCGTATTGCCATGTTTCCATTGTGGAGCAGCGCCAAGAGCAGAAGATACGGACTATGGTATAGAAATTTTCAGTTGAGATCCTATGTGTGCAAATTTGTCTGCACATGGTTTCTGTGTGATGAAACAATCGAAATAAGTTCCAAACAAAGGGCAGTAAAGGTTAGTCTGTGGTGGTGTGATTTTCTTGAAAATCTTCCTGTCGTGTTTTTGGAAAATTTTTTGCTTAAGTAACAAGTTTCACATTGCATTATTCATTTTTAGCTATTCAGTTTATAAGCGCGCTCGCATTCTGTTGTAGCGGTGTGCTTTCCTTAATTTCAAATCATCGAAAATAAATTTATCGTTTGGTCAAACAATATGGCAGACACAAAACAAAAATTTAATTGTATAACGACACAACTACAGTAATATTTCCATGTAAAACTCATTCAATATAATTTGTAATTCTCCTTTAATGCAAATTTTTAAAGATTTTGACGAAGGCACTGAAGTGGAATAGCATGAAACTTGGTAATAATTATCATTTGAAATGTGAATGCAAACCCTTTGGGGAACAGCTGCAAATAAGCTCACAAGAAAACAAATATGGCTGACAAAGGCACAGGAAAGGTATACAGACAATGAGCAGGCAATGTTATTCAGCATTGTTCTAATTCGATTCCTAGAGAAACCTCCTGCAATGTGAAGATTAATAACGAAACAACATTCTGGTATTAAATAAAGAGGAGAGAAGCAGAAGGCCCCTGAGAAATCAATTACAAAACTCGAGGTATAGATATAGATATATAGTTATATATATTGATATTGCAGTTAGATTTTGGGTTCTACCAGTTTTGCAAAATTGATCCAAAACGAAGAGGACTTCAAAGTTTACTCTCTGAAAATTCAAGCTTACGTTTCATTTGTCATAAAAATGTAAACATGTGACATGTTTATCAAATTCGTTAGAACCATTTTAAGAAGTACAAAGTTTCAGAAAAGTGGTCACTGCAAATGAGAGTTTGAGTACGAGAGATTTACCTGTAATTCTTTTAGGAAGCTGCACTTAAATGCCGAAGCTGTATATAACAAGCTTTTGTACTTGAATTATGAGGTTTAAAGTTTCATATAAACACACTCGCTTGCGCGCGCGCGCGCACACACACTCACTCACACATACTGACATTTTTAGTCATTGTTCAGTTTTCATTAATGCTTTCAGAGATTACACATTTACGTGACTCATACATACAACCACATGGACTTTTCTAAAAATGCTTTCTCGGTGAAATCTCTAATCAAATTTTTGAGTATAGTGTAATAGTTTCTCTACTTATTTGGTACCTACGTTGTATAGAAAGGACACTGCCCAAGCTACGAGGCCAACATCCAAAGGGTAGAGAGCCCGTGTTCCTTTTGTCTGATAGTAACCCATCGGGTAAGGGATGAAAATATTTAATAGTAATAATTGAACTACTAACAATTTAATTCTTTTATTTCTATTTAAATCAAATTTATACAACTTCAAAAAGTTTAGATATAAACTCATTTGTTCAGATGGGAAACCTAAAACGGCAAAATTCTGAGATGGAGCATAAAAGAGCTATACAAGGTAACTACAATTCTGGACTGTACATCAAAACTCAAACATGAAATTACAGGTTGTTTTTCCAGAATTCACAGAAATGTTACACTTCTGCTGACCATACCAGGGAGGAATTTAGAAGGACAGCACCACTGAAGAAAACCTTTTGAAGGCCGAACGTCTTCGATGTTTAAACTCCCTGGAGATGCTGAAGATGCAGTCAAAGAGGCCATGATTTCAACGGTGTGCAGTCCCAATTCAAAGGTAGCTGGCTTTGATATCCTCAACCCGTAATCAGATGGAACTTCGATGTCGTGAAGAACGATATCTGAAAATTAAACATAACGTGAAAAACATACTTATCAGTGCTTTACATTTTTATACCGGGCTGTCTACAGAATATATAGAGTTTGAAAATTTCTTAGTATTAATATATGGGCAAATTTCACAAATCGGTGCAGAATAAAATTATTTGTTTATAGTTCAGGCTATTTATTCTGTAGCACTTAACATTAACTATAACTAGTCATAGTGATATACTAATCCAAGTAATTATGAGAAGTTTATGACACAATTAACATTAAGAAAGCTTTGCCATGGAACGTTTGGTTTGAAGTATCAGAATATTCTTTTTAAATGTTTCTGTCGTAACCATAAATACGAAAAACTTAAATACCAAATCTGTATTCAGCCTTATTTTTGTTTTCTGGTGATGCTATTCACATATACGCTAACGAGCGCGCGCGCGCACACACACATACGCACACACACGTACATACATGCAAGCGCACACGCACGCACGCACACGGGTACACTACTGCCTTCTTTTGCTTCCGGCCTTAAAACATATATTTTTGATGAAATATCCATATATATACTTTCGTGGAATACCGTTTGTATTAGTTCTTGTACTTACTATTGTAGAACCGTAATAACAGTTTGTAGAGACATGGATTGTAAAATCATATTAATGTAAACACATGAGGTTAGCTATTCTAGTAGCAGAATGTCCGAATGTTGAATGTTTGTAGGCAAAGAGGGTCATGTAAAGTAACCTACAAGTTTTAGGTGTAAGTTTATGTACTAAAAGACCAAGTAAGTAGAAAGTGAAATGAATACTCTATGATAATCTGTCTCAAACTTGATGAATGCTGTTGTAAACATATGGGAGACAGAAGCAGAAAAACAATTAAACGGAAGGCTCTTAGGGTTCTGTTGGGGTAATGATAATTAGCGAGAGTTTAGGTGGTAGAGGCCGAGATGAGAGATTTGTGACTTTTTACACACTCTTCTGCATAAACATATGTTGCACAGAAGTCTCACCTGAAGAGCCGTTGACAGCCAGTGCCCCACTGATGATTTAAAAGCCGATATTATTTGTTGCAATGCCTCGTATTCTTATACCCTGCCCACGATTGCGGGTCCGAAAACGTAGATATTTCTGGAAATAAAAAATCACCTTTAGTTAGTTATACCTAAGGCCCGGATATCGATTAGCTAAAATATTCATTAAAACGATGAATTTACTGCCTTAATAGTTTATTTATGTTTCTAGTGAGTCAAGATTTATTTTATCTACGAGTGGAAGGTTTGACACGCGAGCCGAAGTCGAGTAGCGTGTTAATTTCCGCGAATAGTAACGTACACGATTTTATCCAACACCTACCCTAACCATTAAAAGGTTTTATTGTTTTTAATTAAACTATGATAAAATAGAGAATTACTTGTAATTTAATTTTCTGTTATATAGGGTTATATAGAGGAAGCCCGGCTGGATGTGTGCCACAAATATCGTTGGCTAATACCTAATTAAAAGAGTCGATGTGACTACTCATTTCTACGGAATTGTTTAGATTGTTGTTACACAATAAAAATTACAGAAGCTGACTCGGCGATTTATCCCTAAAAATTAAGAAAAATAATGTTTAATAGAACTGTGTTGAGAAAGAAGAGGTATCTATACCAGATAAGGTTTTGGAGGAAGCCAACAATGTTTTATCAGATTTGTTACCAGGTATATCTAAATAAATATACTTGCAATAACTTGGTGATTCTATTTTATTCAAACAGTGGTTAAAGTAAGATTTTACTCATCTATAATATTAAAGTGTTACTTTAGTAGGTTCATTTCTATTACTAAAGTACAAGTTTACAAGCAAATGTTGGATAAATATATTAAAACTGCCCTACAAGAACAA
Source organism: Mantis religiosa (assembly GCA_030765055.1). Lineage (NCBI taxonomy): Eukaryota > Metazoa > Arthropoda > Insecta > Mantodea > Mantidae > Mantis > Mantis religiosa. The sequence continues at coordinate 411,722 of JAUKNK010000138.1, forward strand.
CAAAAAATACTAAGTTATCTTTATTTATTATATTTAATAGTTTATGTTTTTTGATGAATGCGGAATCACAATTCGTTATACACATTTACAAAAAGTTTTCTTAACAGAAGGACGTCTATAGTCACATTTTACGGACTTATATATAGAGAAGCTGCTTTTAACATGAAAACAAGATATATAACTATAACATAACTACAGTAACAAATATTTCCCATTTCCAGCAGTCGCTCATCCAGAGAATACTTCTTACCTAAAAATGCTCAGAAATTTTATTATATTTACGGTACTTGCTGAACACATTTTCCATTTTAGTAAAGTCAGATTTATCCACTTCACTTTCCACAGGACTTACTTTGCTAGCAAATGATTTCATCAATTCTGTCTAATTGGGAGGGGTCATTGCATGAGCTGTTTCACTCCTGAAGGCGATTGGACCTCTCTGCCTATACATTGGGAGGTGAGATCTTGAGGTAAGCAAGGTCCAGCACAGGACTCCCACCTAAGCCGGGGTGGAGCCCAGGATGTGAGCATGCCTTGGAGACGTTTGCAATGGTGGAGGATACTGCCGCAATGGGAACTGATAAATAGAACAAAAATGGCAAGAAAAGTGGAAAGGAAATAGCTGAGTCATATGGTCCTCCCTATGTAGGTATGTATAGCATTGTGGAAGGTCTAAAATTTACCACCGTGAACCCATTTATCATTCAGAAGGGTCTAGATAATATTGCTGGTCCAGTAAAATCATGTACTCGATCTCGTATTGGCATGTTCTTGGTCGAAGCAGTTTCTTCGATGCAAGCTACAAAAATCTTGAAAGCCCATATGCTTGCGGGCTATCCGGTGCGCGCTGAATTGCATAGGACTCTGAACTCCTCGCGTGGTGTTGTAAACCCCAGCGCATTGGACGGTATGTCCAATGAGGAGATTCAGGCTTACTTGGCGAAACAAGTTGTGACAAATGAATACCGAGTACACCGCAAAGAACGAGGTGAACTAGTGCCTACTTGTACCCTGTTTCTCAACTTTGATCGGGCAGACCTCCCGTAAAGGATTAAGGCAGCGTATGAAGCCACTGAAGTAAGGCAGTATATACCCAATCCAATGAGGTGTTATACTTTTAATGGAGGTGCTGCTTGCGTTGACTGTGGGGAAGTCAAATATGATGATGCGTGTACTTCACCAGCAAAATTTGTTAACTGCAGTGGTAATCATTCATCTAACTCCAGAGCATGGCCGCGTTTTATGGAGGAAGAGGCGATCCAAGAGATCCGGGTAAAAGAGAAGGTGTCCTTCTTGGAAGCCCGGAAACTGTTGCGTATTGGTCAGCCTTCAGTCCCTAGGACCGGTACTTATAGTGCAGTTGCAGCTATGCCGTTGCCTAGACGTGAAATCGCAACACAAAATAGCGACATAAACGGGGCAGTAATATTCGAAAGAACAATTACATCCAGATCACTGCCAAAGCAACAGACACCACACAAACAACAGCCAGCATACCTACCAAGTCCAGTTCTATGAAGAACGTTCCAGCCAAGTCACCACATCTACCTCAAGAATACGTGAACCAATAAAATATAGTACATCGCCCAGAAAGTTCAAAACCTCGTATGAAAGAACCGACTTTCTCAGTGAGAATAAGAAGGCTAGTACTAAGCAAAACGAGCGTAAAAGACCACGACCATCTCTTCCGAAAACATCTTCTGAGGAATTATCCGGAGAGCAGTCAGATCGGCGGCTTTCAACTTTGCCGATCGCAGTTTCCAATCGTTTCGAGTGACTCCATTCGGAGTTACTAGTAGGAAATCGATCTTCCCCCATTCAGGATGCGGACCTGGAAGATCCTGTCCTCACTGCCAAAAGTAATTGAGAAAAGGGCAGGATAAACCTGCGGACAATGCTAGCCCTGCCCCTAAGAAAAAGGAAAAACTTGATTCGACCAGCACTGGGCAGGTAGTTTTGTTTTTAAATGAAAGTTAATATTAAAACGTGTTTTTGAATGTCTTTTGGTATTTTATTGCTAATTATACTTTTTATTGGGTTTATCCTCATTTGGGCTTATTTATTTTGTCATTTTCTATTGACTTTTCCTTTTTTGAGTATTTTGTCTCTGCCTATTGCCATGATTTAGCTTTTGTAAGGGCGCCGATTAGCTTGCAATTGAACGCCCCTACATACACATCAACATCAGCATCATCATCATCTTGTTTGATTTTCAACTTCTCAGAACTACTTATTTTACATGTTTTTCCTTTTTCGCATGATGGAATAAAAATATCATCTCAACTTCTAGCTTCTGATAACTTAAATATCTTTAGAGGACAAGATTACAATAGAAATAAACAATTAATTTGATTATATTTATCTGTGGTTGATAAGTCCAACAGATCAATTAAATGTGAATAGATAAATTAAGTTTAAAAACATACAGTTTAAATACTGAAACTTTATTTTTTAATTTGATCATGCAACCAAATTCGTAGAAAAGTACAAAAAAAAAAAAAAAACAGAATTTGTTCTTAAAATGAGTTAAAACTGTAAAAAAATATCTTTTTAGATAAAATGTCTGAAAGTGTACTTAAAATGTCAATCAAAATGTTATAAAGCACAAAGGACTTTTATATCTAGAGCATGGCCATACCTTCATCAGAAAAAGAAGCAAAGTAACCGAAATCTGGCTGTGGCTATAAGTATGGAAAACAGATATAAAAGTAATGAAAGTTTAAGAATGGATAAAGTAAAGAAACAGATAATGGTAGAGAAGAGGAGAGCTTCACGTTGTGGGTAGAGTGTCAGAAAGCAAGAGAATGAAAGAAAGGGATGGAGGAAAAATATAAGCCAGTAGCAATTCGAAAATCATATTCATAAAAATGATTAAAAGAAAAGGGAATGTGATGATGAAGAACGTGGCGAAAAGTTTAAGAAAACTCAAAGGGAAATGAACAAGAAAGGCGAACGGTCGAAATAAGAAGGTAAAGATAGGGGGCAGAAAAGCAATTGGAATAAAAGGATATACATATTGTCGACCAATGTTGCTAAACATAAGGTTTCAAAGCAACTGATAACCAACATTGGACGAAAAACACGTTACTTATATTTTAGACAGAAAACATAAAAGTAAAAATTTTAATAATGGTGTAAATGTATAAATAAGTTCAGTAACATTAAAACAGTTATTAATGCTGAGAATTGTATATCATAAAATCTTAAAATCCTCATGGCAAACATCTTCTATAATATGCACTTTTGTACAAATACTAGAAATGAAACGTAAAACATTCCAAATATTCACAAATAAATGAATATTTTTGCAGGTTACCTATTCCAAACCTCCGCGGTAACTTGGTTCTTCTTCCGTTAAGTGTCTTCTGACCTTGTGTTTTTTCGTGGGTTTATTAGTCGGTAGGTCAATGTTAGAGTGGTCTCTTATCCAACACGATTTCCTTTTCATCAATTCTTTGTAGCCTTCTGATGATGCTTCACTTACTTCCTACTTCCTGTTAGTATGTATACACAAGATATCTATATATCCGCAATTAGCGAGGTGTTCCCCTTCTTGTGTTGAGTGGCGCATGCGCCCAACGGTGGCGTTACGGGATGAGAGAAGGTTCATACTGTCATTTCGAAGTAAGCATCCATTCCACTGAAGCTCAACTTTATGCAAAAACTAGAAAGGCGGAATTGTCTCCACCTCCTGTTGGCCAAGCTGTGACGCATTCATTGAACTGAAAAACAAACTTCTCCAATGCTTCGTTATCTGAGTGAGTGAAGGAGAAATGTTACATGCACAAAACGAAGGAGGTGAGTTAGAGAGACAACGTGGTGCTTATAAGAGGCCAGTTACAACACCATGGAACTACATTCACTTGCAAATCACTGTACATATCACAGTATTCAACAGGTTAGGCCCTCCTCCCTTAACGGTATATTTGCGACCTTCACCGTACTGACCTTAGTTGAGCTAAAATATAAAGAGAGTAGTGAGAGAACACACAAGTCACAACCTCGCACTAAGGAAACTGTATTAAGCCATTCTTAAAACCGTTTCAGAAGCGACCATGTACGAGTAGTCCGGTTTCTGAGTATATGTGAAAAGAAACTTGATAACAATACTGAGGGATAGGCAACTTTGTTCCAGATTTACCAAGCTGAGTTCTTGGTGTACACCTTACTATTCGAGGATCAATCCAGAGCTAGAAAATCTGCTTTGAGTTACATCTCAAAACATCATCAAAATTTTCAAGGTGACCCTCGTATGTAGGATGGACATTAGGGCAGTCAGGTTGTGGCAACTGTATTTTGTAGCCTGCGTACGTGAAATACTTAATATGGAATATGATTTACTTCCGCTTATACAGTGTGCGCCAAAATATACGGTACTGGAAATTACGTTATACAGTCGTCGAAGTGACGTATTGCTGATGTCCAATTTCAGGGATGTTCGCCGAAGACTTTACTTTGGAGACACCAACACCTGATTGAGGGCACGTCCATGATTTTCATTTGTTCACACAGTTACTGGTCTACCAGACCTTCCTTAGCGTTGACAAAATACACTACCCGTACGACCAAATTTTTTAACAACAGATAGCGCAATTGTGTTGCTAGGTCCAGCCTTATTGAATGAAGTGTTCACGATTTCATTACGCCACTATCCTTAAACTTGGCTCCCTTGATAACCGTTTACGTACTAGAGAAAATAATACTCCATTATAAACACATTTTCCTCCGTCTCGAGACACATTGTCACATCCAATCATAGAGCACAACGTTCTCTACACAACTACCTATACATCATGGTGATGTAACAAACCGCAGATGCTCAGGCTTACGCCAGCGCACTGCACGAAAATGAGTACTGCATGTTTTTGGCGCATACGTTATTCACTTGTAGGGTTTTCTGTTATCCGTTTTTTCCATTAATATGCTACGTTTCTCTGATCGACTTGTACGAAATGTATTCATTTACTGGCTCATTTACACATTATGTTTATCCTATGCTAAGGCCTATTATACATGGTTGCTATACTGTACCCTTGCAATAGCGGTTCAAAGCAGTTGGCATATTGGGCGAAACTTCTTTAGAATTTATTACTCTTATTATAAAAAATACGTCCGAGAAGACAACTTTAACTCGAGTTCTTTACTGTTGATCAGAGCTCGACATAATAGGTGTCAAAATTAAAATAAAAATGTAAATGACACTTTACGTTCAAGATAGACTTTAATACAGGCAATATCAGTAATGAGAATCCGACCCAGATCAATATTTTTAAAGGTGTCAAGTTTGCTGGAATGTAAAGGAACTCCTTTAGGACAAATTCCGATATACCTGTGGCATTGATATGATTCTGGAAATAGACAGCGTTGGTAAAAGCAAAAATATTTATTTAAATCAATCCCATATTTTCAGAGTGGAAGTGTCGGCGATGGGGTAGTGTGGCGCTGCTGTGTGGGATGCGCAGTGTAGCTGCCTGTTCTCAACACAGGGGCGGCATCGATCGAACGTCTTGGTGAGCAGGGGCGATGGAAGCTCATGCGGCTTATGGCTGCAGGGACAAAACTGGCACGCTCTTTAAGTGCTCGGATCTGAACCCTTCCCTCAGCGGTCTAACTTTGTGGGTGCAATGTACTCCACTTCTAGTCCAGTCTAGTACAGTTCAGGCACACTTATTTATTCATTTACCACACAAAATCAATTAGACAGAACAGTATCATGTCAAATAGCCATATTCCTTCTAAAATTAGTTAAATACAACTATTGTTTATAAAATGTAAAATTAAATTTTAACATGTACTCACATTAATACTAGACAAAATGAAGATGCCGCAAAACACAACAAATGCCGCCCAAAAGAAAGGGCTGGATGACACCAGGAACCTGTGGAAAAAGTATGTTTTTCTTTAACACGTTTATGAAACGCTTTGTGTATATAAAGGCCTAATTGTTACATTTGATGCTCAATTGTCAGTGTTAATCTTCCTTCTTTCCTCTCGGCAATTCCACCTTCATGAGTCTGTCAAAAGACAATAGCTTTGCTATTCGTTAATGATCGCAATGAGTTCCTCTCATCATCACCAAATGAACTGTTTAGAATCCTGAAGGTATACAGTTCCAATTACATTCTAGTACATTAATACCTAAAATAATGACAAGAGTATTAACAAGTTGCTTCTATTCAAGGAAAGTCTGTTAAATTTTGGACCTGATGCTACTTGGAGACACCTATTTGCAAGAACTTGAAAAATTACCATGTATTTCGTAAAATGTCTCTGACTACATCAGACCATATACAAGCTCCAAGCTATTTACTCTCCTAGAACGCCAATATTACTTATATAGGCACTGTAGGAGAGTTTATAATATTACACGCTAGATAATATTACATCCAGATAAACCAATGTTATGGCAGCCAATGCAAACATTTTTATATAATAATTTTGTTTATTTCCTACACCATTACATATATGCTTCAAAATTCTTAAGTAAGAACATAAACGTTTTGAATTATAATGACTTGGGCCCAGATTTTTAGATAGAATATTCCTTCATTTTAAGTTTCTTTTATGTTCAAAATATGTTTTTAAGGTTTTTTTTTATTAAAATATGTTTCCTAAATGTTTTGTTGGTTTATCAGTACAGGTATTTATAATTTTCCCTTTCTGCTTGTTATTTGTAAGATTTATTCATGAAACTATTCCACAAAAGCATATATTTTCAAAGATATTCATCAAAGTACGCACACTATAGTGTTTACTGTTTGCATTCTAGCTTACTTTTTTGGCATTGCAATAGTTACATACACACAGCAATTTTCTTGGGTAAACGATTTCTATTGTATGACGAAAACGTTCTTTCAACACAACATGACGTCATTGGAATGTAAATCATTGATGCCAGTGCAGAAGGTTCTAGGAGTAGCTTTGATGTTCATGTATTAAAAACCAGGATTTCGTTGAATATCTTCTGCAACTTTGAAGAACATGCACCTCCCACTGATCCAGGTATTCGTTTTCTCGAAACATGGTGGATGATATATAGAGCATCTTTCAGTGGCAAAGTTGTACTTTCCAACCGGAGAATATCTTTTGGTATAAAACCAAAATGGATGTTAATACAAGCAAGAGAAGCTACAAGAGTAGGACACTGGAGTGATCTCTTAGCTTTGGCAACGGAGGAAGCTTTCGTTTCACTGACGGCATTTTTATGTCCTCTAAGTGCCCGGCATAGTAAACGGCAGCAGATAACCAAGTTCCCCAGTACGTAAGTTGTATATCAGGTGGAAAAGGGGCTGTCGGTACTTTTTCTTTGAACTATTGTATACGCGTTGGAGCTTTAAAAAAACAAAAAAAAAACCTTATTGACCGAATAAATTAGGAAGAGCAGAATTGGAAGCTTGGTCGGACTGATTATCCGTACATATTTTCAGTGCTGAGAAGAATATAATTTCAGGGTGCATTTCACTTGCTTTATTAATTTACTTTCGAATATAACCTTTCAAAAAACTTTCAAAATAGGAGAATAGCATTCTTCGTTTCAGAAAGGGAAAGCAGCTATTTAGGTTATTTTAGCTGTCAAACCCTCATTTAAATGTTTGTCTTAAGGAGAAATAAGGTTTTAAACTAAAACTCTGGGCCCTAATAATGACGTAATATGACGTTATGACGTTTATGAACAGAACTATTCCTTGAAATGCGTTGCAAATACTGTGGATTTTGTTTTCTTCAAAATTCACTCTTTTCTCCTTTATATATTGTTAGATTTTCTACTAATTACCTATAGTAAAAGAAGATCGTATTCCACACAAAAATTGGATTTTGTTATTATGCTCTGCATCTTCCAAGAGACCGACACAAAGATTTTTCAAGAAAAGCCCTCACACATAAACCGGCTCCTTACATGGATAATTTTTCGCTAATTTTTATTTTCCTAAAATTGGTTCTGTTATTCTCTTAATTAAAATGCCATATACTTAGGATACCTATTTTTAACACAAATTATAATACGTATACCTCGAATATTTAATAAATAGGCGATGAGATACGCATTCTGAAAATCTTTCTGTGTAACTTGTAAACCGTAAAAGGTAGAGAACGAAGCTTCTTACCTATAGGAAATATGTAAATCTTGTTCAGTAACACTATTTATGCCAAATAGATTTTTCACGGCATTAATCCTTCCGAGGCATTTTCTTATTATGTATTGCTTTGGCTTTAAATTGTCAAATACCTTCTACCTTTTTACTATTTCCGGCACTCATGTAGCTGGAGTGGGATTTATCTAAAAATTCGATATCGATTAATGTTTGAGGTCCCCTTAATCCAAAAGAGCAGTTTAGTGTCGACCTTGGGAATTGGAGAAATAAAATACAAAGTTTGGTTTAAATCGACCTCTCGATTTTGAGTTATGCGTTAACAGTAGCACATAGATACACATACCCTAACACTCACATAAACACCTAACTTTTTCTAAAAATGCTTTGGGGGGCACAAGGGCCTTAAAATATAAATCATCGGGCAAATCATGAAATAGAATTTTTGGGTGGAATTCTGCTTAATATGCGTAATATGGAAGGTAAGTAAATATATACGAAGTATAACATCTCCTGTCTTCAGAAATTGTACGGAAAATCTGTGTATTGATAATATTTCAAATTAAACGCGCAATGAAACGCGATCAAAGATCAAAGAGGTCAAACAGAAGGTATATTTAGCTGCATATATTAATATACATAAGTGTGTTAATATTATCATTTTGTTGTGACTTTCGGTAGCAGGAATCGTTTAGGTCGTTTTTAAGGCATGACACATCAAGGTATTAATGAATACCCAATTAAATTTCAGTAAAGAACTAATAGCTTTATAATAAATTAATTTTCTCTGCCAGGTTTCACAGAATTAGTACTTTACAAATCTTAATCATACATAATTATAGATAAGTTTGTGTTTGTTCTTTTGTAGCTATTCAACGCCATTGTAAAAATAGAATAGTTCAACCACTCTTAGGTTAATTAATGGAAATTTAATCGTTCGGTGGCTAATGTGGAAGGACATCAAATTTCCATCAATTAACCTAATAGTGGCAAATATAAAGCGTAGGACTTGAGTACTCACAGCATAGTAAGTCGCCACAGAAAGTGCGTATCTCATTGTATATGGGAGCCCCTAGTGGTTTACCAGGAAACATACGAGTCAGTTGCAGAATTTAACGTCATTACGGCACGTTAGCCATGGTAGCTCAATGCTTCAGAGTGGTCACAGGGAGACCGAGAGATCCGTGGTTCAAATCCCGTCCATGGTATTGAATTTTTCAGTTTGACTCCATCTATCTAGTTTCTATAATGTCAGACTCAAACAAGTAACTTTGAAGGTAGCGACAGTTCCTTGTGCGTATAAGGAAATATATAAATTAAAAAACAGGTTCTGGAAATATTTATATTAATATGAACAGATAAGCTTTTACAAGAATTGTAAAAAAGACCTGGTGAATGTGCCACATCAGATTTCAATTGAGCATTTCTGGACAAACATAACAAAATCTGACCAGCTTCACTTTTGTATGAGTCCAAAGTTTTCTCTAGTGAAACAATGCCCAGTTCAACTGAACCAGTTCGGTTTAATTAAAATGATAACTAATTTCTATACAGTTAATAACTGCGTATCTGATAGAGTCAACATGAAAAATTCAATGCCATGGCCGGGATTTGAACCACGGATCTCCTGGTTTCCGTCCAGTCGCTCTTAACCTTTGAGCTACCATGGCCAACGTGCCGTCCTGACCTTAAATTCTCCAGTTGACTTGTATATTTCCCCGGTAGAGCAATAGGGGCTCACGCATCCGGGATACACCGTTTGTTGCGACTTACTATCGTAAGTACTTAAGTTCCAGGCTTCATCATTTAACTCTTATTATTTTAGTTAATTGATGGAAATTAATCATTTCTCCACACTAGCCGTATATAGGCTAAGGTTTTTGATAGATAGAGTCAACATGAAAAATTCAATGCCTTCTATTATTTACTTATATGAAACCTGGATCAATACAAATCATACGAAAGCAAAGTGTGGAAGAGTGAAGAGGACGATTTTAAATTTCCACTACCCATCGCAATAGGCAAAGGACAGCGTCTTCTTACACGCGGAGAGTTCCACAGGTTTCATTTCCAACGCTCTTCTGAGCTTTAAACCAAATTAAGCCAAAACTATTATGAAGAAATGGATAGCGAAGCATCTAAAATTGATTTATTAATCAGTTGTTACCCAATATTCCCCCCAATAGTTCTATAGTAATAGACAACGCATCTTATCATTCTACTCAAAATCAACAAGGCTCCGATATCATCACTTAAATCTGTAATTCAATCAAGGCTCCGTGACGAAAATATTTGAGTATGCTCCGCGTTCCACCAAAGCTCTACTTTACGAATTAATAAAGCTGAAAAATACGGACTCAACATTTATGAAATATTTCGCATTGTTCAATTGCACGGCCAAGCTGTAGTACGACTACCTCCGTATCATTGTGATTTAAATGCTATAGAACTTATATCGGCACAGATAAAAAAATGTCACGCCCGCCTTGTTAGCGTGGTGGTAGCATGTCTGCCTCACGTTCAGGAGGTCCCGAGTTCGAATCTCGGTCAGGGTGAGTTACCTAGTTAAGGGTTTTCCCTTAACCTTCCCGACGAATGTCGGGTAACTCAAAGCTCCATGGACCCTGGACTCACTTGAGCATCATTTCACCCAGTTCATTCACCGTCCGATATCACTTAACGTTGGAGGACGTAAATTACAAAATAATAATAATAATAATAATAATAATAATAATAATAATAATAATAATAATAATAATAATAATAATAATAATAATAATAATAATAATAATAATAATAATAATAATAATAATAATAATAATAATAATAATAATGTCACGAAACCCAACATACCATATACGCATGGTAAGGTAAAAGTGTTGTTTGATAGTGCAGTAGGTAAAGTTTCCGAACAAAACTGGCGGGGAAATTGTGAAAACGTTGAAAATATAACAGTTTTATTGAGAGAAAGGTGGAGTAATAGATGAAATTAGTGATAGGTTCATAATTAATTTAGAACATTTAATTAGATTAATTTAGAAGTTTCAGATAATGAACATGAGGAAAACTTTGAAATTTCTGACAGTGAAAAAGGGGACCAGGAACCAAATTTGGAGGACGAAAAAGCATCATCCGCCACTCATGTGTCTGCCTTGTCTGTCTGGACATAAAAGAGGAGTGGGTTAGAAAGAGATGGTGAGTACGTATTTCTTTCTCCTTCTGCAAACCAGGGGCCAAGTTAAATCTCGTGCATTATAAAACCGTATGCCATATAGCGTTCTTTTGACTGCTTCCAAGTACAGTGACAATGCAGTGCTCTTATAATTATACCGTCTATTTCAAATTACATTTGGAAATGAGGACTGTCGCATTGACCTTTATAGATCTTCGCTTCGATGAAAATTAAGGGTGCTTGCCCAAATGACCTTGTTGTCGACGGGCCCTAAAACACCACACACTCACTCATTAAGGGTGCTCAATAGGTAGAAGAGAAGCATACGTGACATTACCACGCAAATGGAGCCGAGCAGGGTGAAGCCGCCATTGCGTATATGATGGGTTTATTTCACGTCTGTGGCACATTCACACTTGAGTTTTTGGAGTGTTTTCGCACAGGTCGCAGTGCGTAAAGTTTGGCCTTATCCTTAACCTTATAGCGGTTTACACAGCTTAGCGCAGAAACATCATCAGTTTACACCTTCTAGTTATTTAATATTATTTCTGGAAATGGGTTGCGTTCCCTTTCATTAACCCGCATGTTAAAATTAGAACTGAAAGAGAAAATCTTGTCATATGTCATAAATAAATTAACGATTTCAAATTTTATATTCTTATAAGTAATATATGACGAAGCTTTATTACTTACCTGCCAATTTGAGGGCGGAAGTAGAGCAATGCTGCATTCACAGCTATAAAAAGACAAAATCAACAAATTAGTTTCAACAAAATAAATATATAAACAACGCACTCATTATTTAAGTTAATTGATGGAAGTTAATAAATTCTTCACACTGGCCGTATACAGGCTAAGGTTTTGGATAGATAGAGTCGACATGACAGATTCAGTGCCATGGGCGGAATTTGAACCACTGATCTCCTGGTCTCCCTCCAGTCGCTCTAACCCGTTGAGCTATCATGGCTTAAGTTAATTGATGGAAATTAATAATTTCTTCACACTAGCCGTATATAGGCTAAGGTTTTGGATAGCGTCGACATGAAAATTTCAATGCCATGGAAGGATTTTACTACAGAGGGGATTCGGTACGTAGGCCAAAAGGCTGAGCCCATTGTGGCTATGCCCTCAAGTAGGACACCCCCGGGAAGAAGGATGAGGCGAGAGGAGACAGAGGGCGGCCGGCCTAATGAGCCACGACAGTGCAGAGGGCAGGGTCCCTAGAGTTTACTTAGAGAAGATTCTTCCAGCCGCCTGCCTCGGTAGCGTGGTGGTGGCACGTCTTCCTCACGTTCAAGAGATCCCGAGTTCGACTCTCGGTCAGGGTGAGTTACCTGGAAAGGTTTTTCCCGGGATTTTCCCTTATCCTGAAATACGAATGTCGGGTAACTCTAAGCTCTATGGATCCTGGGCTCATTTGAGCATCATTTAACCTAATCCATCCATCCTCCCATATGACTTAACGTTGGGGGGCGTAAATTAAAAAAAAGGGCCTTTCCCCGATAGACCAGGACAACGGACACGCTCCCCTACTGCGGCAGGTCAACGAGCCCAGCGGCCGAACCCCAAAGGTCCCAGGCTGGCGAACCCGAAATGGTCCCGGCAGAGGCGTGGATACCGGCAAGCGACCTACCGGAGGAGGAGGTGGATGACCTTAAAGCATATCTTCCCGCCATGCACCACCGAGACAACCGTCGAAACCTGTACCGTGAAAGACACTACCAGTTGAGGGATGATGTGAAATGATAATGGAGATGAAACTGGAGGACGGGAAATTCGGGGATGTAATTAGCCTACCCAGAATTCGCCTACTGACCCGGGAAAACACCCGAAAAAGACCATGGGTCTGGTAGGTCGGCCACGGAAATCGAACCCGAGCCTCCCGAATGCGGGCCTCAGGTAAAACAACCTGATTCATCCTTCTCGGTTTCGGTATTTCAAAGCTTTCTTCCTAGAATCACCCATGATGTTACCATTCTTCCTAATTCTATCTGCTAACACTTTTGGTGCTGCCCTGCTTAGCCCATATGCTTCACAACAGTCTTTACAAATCTTCATTTACCAAGAACCTTGTAATTTCATCCAGAACCTTCATTATTATCAGTGAATGTCATTATTATTCGTACTCTAGTATTATAAGTTAATACGTTTCGTCATTATCAGATTTATATTAAAGATATATACATACAGGATGTCTCAAAATTACATCGATAAACTTTGGGACCTGATAGATAACATTACTTTAAACACTTTTTGTTAAGGACATTTTTTGTGCTGCGTTGCTCCGGTTAAGCACTAGACCAGTGAATATCAAAGCAAATGTTGGAAAGCATGCACTTACGATTAACACAAAAAGTTCACCAGCGTAGCATATTCTGCCGTACTCTCGCAAAGACAGCAGCCACTTCTCTGATTTTGCCAGCTACACAGGTTATTCGTGCCACAAGTTCCTCTTCAGATTCAACAGGTGTTTCATACGCTACAGTCTAAACATGTCCAATCTGATATGAAAGGGAATTGCTTCCATTAAATGAGGCACTACTTGTTACTGAAAGAATAAGTAAATGGAAGTATAGAGTTGGGTCGGAAAAATGTATGATCGTATTAGGAATATGTATAACTGAAATTTCATAACATTTTAGAAAAATCATCTTTTCATCTTTTTCCTCTATAAAATAGTATAAGCCTTCCTTAATCTAAAGAATACTTTGTTTCCCCAATCCATTTTTAAATGCTCAATCTAGTTTGAAAGTCACGCGAATGCTAGTGTTAGATATGAATTCTAATTTTTTATTCTTGTTTTCTAGCTATTGAAAATTTGCATTTTTCGTCTCAGTTTTAGGGTTAGACTAATGAAATGAAATGAAATGTGTAGTGTTTAACGCCCGCTTTTACTACATACGGCACCGCAGGCGGAGACTAATGAAACTTGCTACACACGTTCATAGAGACATACTAAATTAAAATTGCCCTGGGTGTTATTGTGAGATGCATTTAAAAACATATTCTTTACTTCGAAACACAATTTCAAATTTTGGGCAGAAAAAAACACATTCATAGATTTAAAAATTTCTGGAGCCTAAAGTTACTGAGACACAGAGAAAGCTATGAAAAATTCAAAAACTGTATGTATTGGGAACTTGTTTTTAAAATATTAGACCAAAATTTAAGTCAATTTCTGGCAAGTGACGTACACAAAAAAATAAATCAATTTGACCATGTTTTCCAAACTATCAAAGAGACATTGACAAAATTTCACTGTATCATTATGCTCTAATTTACATCTGTGGTATAAACCTTAAAAAGCTAGCGTTTATAGTTCAGGATTTCAAATTTTCAGTCATAGGTATCCATAAGTATTATCCACAATACCGGCCCATACATTAAAACCTAATCTCTGATAATGTGACCTGTGAAATAGAGCTTATGGATTTTCGGAGACCCTAACATGTGTATTCCGGCAGCTAAGGAACTGCTCGCGTGTGAAAATTGCTTCATTTCAGAATACGATATGGAATGCAAACAGTACATAGCTTTCCAATTTGTCCAGATACACGCTGCTGTGGCAGATGATGGTTTTCAGGCCAATTGTCGAGCAATGGCGCAAGTACTAGCTGCAGGTTTATTCTCAGTGCACGGCAACACATCTTCCTCTTTCTCATGAGTACGTACTTGGCCATCATTGACCTTCTGCCCGTCTATCCAATGAGAAATGGCTGCTGCATTTACGAGAGTACGACAGAATATGGCACGCCGCTGCATTCTTTGTGTTAGCCGCAGTGGGCGTTCGTTCCTACATTTGAATTGACATTAACTCGTCTGGCGCTTAAACGGAGTACAGCAGCAAGAAACTTTCCTTTACAAAAACTGTTTAAAATAACGCTATATAATCAGCTTCCAAAGTTTGTCGGCTTAATTCTGGGACATTCTGTATATATGTGTCTATAGCATGCTGATGTATGGTTACTCTTATTTAATTATGCGTTTACGCAGCTACTTTCAACCTGCTTTTATACCTATATGAAAAAATATTTTAATTAGTTTTATTGACGAATAGGAATACAGCACCCTTAATACAATCTCAAATAGATACAAAGTTTTCAATCTGTAAAGTGTATGAAATCTCAGTAAGGTTATATTTGTTTTTCTGGCAGGAAAATACGAAAACACTGGAAGATTTTTGCGAAAAATGCTACATAGGTTATTTAAGGTTCAGTGACCGAAAGTTGCAGTGACAGATCTCATATTTTTTTCTTATCGTGGCCGGCTTCCAAGATGCAGATAACAAATCGTTCTAGATGTTCTTTAGAAGAGGCTTTAGACATCAACACATCAGTGATATTCTCCTAAAGCACTGAACATACTTCTGAAGTTAATTTATTAATCCCAGGGAACTTCCGAAAAATGTTAGGGGTTACTTCATTCCCCTCCAGGCATCGGCTCGGAGGCGTGAATTTCGTTGCTGCCTGGGACAACACGTCCTGCTTCTGCTCATTTATAGTGTTTACTCTGCGTAACACGTGCATAGTAGGTAGAAATGTATTGCATTCCACCCAAAAATTTGATACTCAGACTTTACTGGAAATAAGTGTTTTGATGCCTGCTGATTCCGAAGTATTGCCTTAGAAAATGGTCTTCGGTGAGCAACCTATCTCAAAAATAAAAAGTCGGTTCGGTGCTAAACGTGCCATCCTACCGCGGCATGGGACACGGAGGATTTCAATAATATTTAATATTGGACTGGAAATGATGGACTATATGTGCATTTAAGTAACTCTAAGCGGAGGTTGCATTTGAAGCTCTTTTTTACATTTTTTGGACATTTGATCAAACTTATTAGCCAATTTTGTTAGGCATAAGCTAATCATTTTATAAATAGTTTGTTTTAAGAATAAATGGACCCTTATTTAAAAAAATGCACAAGTGTTGTTTTAGGCCTGACAATTGGTACGAAATTTCCGCAGCGGATTTTAGGTTGTAACATTTTAGGTACATTTGAACACATTAAATGTGCTTTTTAAGCGGTTAGGGATATTTTTGAAACAACCCACATTTAAAAGCTCCCGCCGTTGCCGATATGTTAGTAACTGGCAGCGTTGTGAACAAATGGAATATTCATTTAACTGCACTCAAGCACATTTTGAATAGGAGCATTATTTTATTCGGTAAATAACAAAGAAAATGGGAGCTTTCAGGAAACACAGTATACTAATTTATGTGATTGTTGTCTTAATCAGTAGATGCTCGTGAATATACATTCTGTATATTCAGAACTATTTAGCCAGAGAGCCTTGAAAATGTAAAAACGCATCTCCCTATAATGGTTATGATTATGAACAAACGTCAGCCACTAGCAGCTGGAAACTTAGATATAATTTGCATGGCGATGTCAGCACAACTTACATTTGAAACATTTCCTGTGGCCAAATCCAAACTTTTGTTTCACACGCCTCATGTGATTAAAAGCTGTTTGAAACCAGGGAGTCACAGAAGGCTAATGCAACAGTATAAAGTGTTTAAATTTTAAGCTAAAGTAAGCATATGCTAGCAGGCACTAACCTTACTTCAGACCAGAAAATTCATGTGCTTCCAAAGAAGTACACTTTACTGCTAAATAATACTCTTAATGTAGGAATAATTCAGTAAAGCACACAGTACTTACATATAAGTGCCAGAAATATTGATAGGCTCAGAATATGAACATGTATTCTTATCGTTAACAGAAACATCTTTTCCAGAATTTAATATCTGAGATAAAACAAATGTTTTTCCTTACTTATTAGTGTGGTTGCCATGGAGAACACTTTTTTATTCCATGAACATTTCTATGAGTATAATATAGATTTCACTTGTTATAGTCTTTTAATTCTCCATGTCACTGTTATTGACGCAGTAAGAAAGAAGTGCCTTGTGTTGTTTAAAAGGTTATTAAAGAAGATATAGCGCGTGGTTACATTACTAAATAACCGCAAATGTAGCTCCAGAATAAGTTAACAAATATCCACAATGCACACTGCTCTTTTCTTTTTAATTTACGTAATCCAACGTTAAGTCATAACGGAAATGAATAAATGGATCCATGGAGCTTAGAGTTACCCTGCATTCATGTTTCAAGATAAGAAAAAACCCTGGAAAAAGCGTATCTAGATAGCTCATTCTGACCGAGATTCGAACTCGGAACCACTTGAACGCTAGGCAGGCACGGTGACACCTACGCTACAGGGGCGGGACAATGCTCTTTAGTTGACCACTACATCTCCGTCCTACTAGCGCGGGTAAAGGTAAAATGCTAAACATGGCATCTACCAGACTTGGGACAAGAAGAATTTCAGTGAAGTCCACCCTCTCCTAACTACCCTTGATATGGAGACATGATTCAAAATGTTGTAGAATATAACTTGAACAATTCTGACTAAAGTTTAATATTTTTTCATGACAAGTTAAATGAGTGTTGCATTTTCTGAATTTCACCTCACAC
Organism: Mantis religiosa; assembly: GCA_030765055.1. Lineage (NCBI taxonomy): Eukaryota > Metazoa > Arthropoda > Insecta > Mantodea > Mantidae > Mantis > Mantis religiosa. The sequence continues at coordinate 429,462 of JAUKNK010000138.1, forward strand.
GAGCTCTATGTCTAATGACCTTTGCATGACTGATAAGGGCAAGAAATAGGAAAATCTTACTTCACAAAAATGTGTATCTCCTTAAATAGTAAAAACCACAATTCGCATTTTTTTCGTTTTCTTGAATTCTCCAATACTTTTCTCTTTTCCGTAAATAGAAATTTGATATTTTGTAGACATCTAAAGAGAAGGAGTTTCAAAGACCTCACATAGCGATCAACTCTTAAACGATTTGACTCTCTTAAGCCTACTGTGTTCTAGGAAACATTTCTACAAATGGAAATTAATTGTTCTTTCACACTGGCCGTGGGTATGGCTAAAGTATGGGAATATAGACTCAGACTGAAAAATTCAATGCCATAGCCGGGATTTGAATCACGAGTCAGTTTCAGAATTCAATCTCATGTCGGCACGTTGGCCATAGTAGCTCAGGGGTTAGAGCGGCTGGACGGCAACCAGCAGATCCGTGGTTCAAATCCCGGCTATGGCATTGGATTTTTCAGTCTGATTATCTTTACATCTTTACAAATGTTTATCTCGATTAAAATTAAGAATCTAGAAGGATAAGCAATAATAAGTGGAAACTGACTAATGTGTGTGTATTACAGTCTTCTCTACTACGTATAATAGCTATAATGCATTCCAATTTCGTTTTTGAGATTCCACCAGATTTACTATGATAAATCGATTACGATAAATGTATAAATACTTTTTAGTATAAGGTTTAAACTGATCTGTTTGGATGTATATTGTATTATATTAACTACCTCTATCATTTTAAAGTTAAATACGATAGATAGTGTTAAAACAAGGAAAGAAAACACACAAATTTGAAGACCCTTGACACTTCCAAAGAAGCTTAATGTTCCCTGATAAACATAACACTTAATATATGATTGCTAATGACACACCACCGTCATTGATGAGCATTGATGAGCAGCTTGGCGAATCCATTTTGTATTTTACACAGACCTGTGGTGCATGTTCCGCAGATTCACTGGACCATTATTGGTAAATGAAGCTTCGTCCATTAGTATTACTTAGGAATACTGGACTACCTTGCAACTGTTGAATTGCAAAATGACGAAATATATTCGGGATTTTCGTACACTTCCTGGTTCAGTGAGATATGGAATGTATGTAACCGATGCCTATGCACAATTCTGCTCACACCACTGCGGCTTATTCCAGAACCTCATGCAATCTGTTGTACACTCATTTCAGGATTGCTCGCTGGCCTTCTTAGTCCTTTGGGGTTATATTTAACAGCAACAGTTTGAAATACCCAGGTAAGTCCCTGCTACTGGTGAGAAGCTAATAAAGTTTTCATAAGCTCTCTTGGAGGTCAGCACCTAAAAAGGGTGTAATTGTGTGCCATATATTCACAAATATTAGCTACTGAAATTTCATAGCAATGATTGCGAAACACAGAAAACAGCATCAACGCATTTATCACACAGGAAACTACTTTTTATATTTGTTAAATGCCAGCTATTTGGATCATTATACTTATTGCTATAAAAAGTATGCTCTAATGGTGTTGGTTAGAATTTGGTAATATTTTGAGATAACCTATTAGTGAGGCGGGAAAAAGTTGGTGTTAATTTTAGCACCTCAGGTTCCACTGACACCAAATCAAACGTTATCTGGCATTGCTAACAGGTTAGTATAGAACGAATTTTTATGTTATTACTATTTCAGGGAGGAACTGGGATGAAATCAAAGCTATATTGGATGAATCTTACATAAACTTTAGTTCTGATGATGATGGCGGTGATGATGATGATGATGATGATACATTTAACTACGGTGGCAACACATTGATGCTAAACCTGGGAGTACCTATGGTCGATCCTGAAATTGAAGAAGCAAGAGGAAACGGACTAATAAAGCACACCATATGCCTCAATGGCACAATAATACCTACAAAGATATAGATTTCAAGGCTTCAGAAGCGACACCAATGTTGAATGCACAAAATATAAGATATTTCTGTGCCTAACATCGAAAAGAAATAATTATACACAGTATCGTGTAAGTTTGTTAATAAAATTATTAAGTTTCAGGTAGTGTACTTACTGAGATCCGATGTCCTAAATTTCTCCCCATCCATTTTTCAAAAAGTTTTTAAGAAATTTTTATTATTTTTTCAATAATTACTATCGTACTTTAAACACATTAAGGGTATTTCAAACCAAAAAGGATTGAAAAAATCTCGGAAATTAGGAGGCCAAAGCAGCCATAACAACAGTTTCGTTTCATTTGCCTGTCGTCGTCTTTGCACGTTGTCGTTTTGTGGAAGCCCAGCTTCCTGTTTCCACGAGTTTCGTGCAGATGTAGGCAATGTTATAAGGCGAAGGACACCGTGGATCTAGATAGCGTTCAGCGTACAATGCCGCAGCTTTAGTTGTATGTGCCATAAATTAAAATAATATTTAGTATTTCTTTATTACTGAAGGGCAGCATATTGACTAGATGAAGGCAAACGTAACAAGCCATACGAAAACTGGATTTAATGTCTCAATATGGAAAGGAGCATCCGGAATGTACATAAATTACATTGCAATGTGACAGCAGGTGCAGCAGACCAGTACACTGCAGCTAGGACGTGCTGACCTGATATTTGTTTACAGCAGGCTATGTCCCTGCGCTGCGGACAGTACTACAACAGTGGCATAACTTCAGAAACTGTGACGCCGTTGCCATACAATAAAAGTCAGGTATTTCAGAAAGTATGCGGTTTAGAAACGTGAAACGAAGCGCGTTATCACTAATTGCAGCTTCAGTTTTCATTTCGCTTGGATACACATACATGTTACATTTAAGAAGATGCAACTTTGTGTTGGAAATCTTATTTTTATATATATTTATAGATTCTGCATACCTTCTCATTATGTGAGCCTCTGACATAGGTACATTCCTGGCTAACTAGATATTTTGTTTCATTTCGGAGATATTTGAAGTCACAGAGTTAAGTACTTTTCAAGCATTTCAGAAGAATTCAGCAGCTTCACTTTGGAAACACATGGTTACGAATAGATTACAGACTTCACATTTGATATCAGTACCTCAAATGGGAATAATTGAAGATCTATTTACTTTTTTTTGAGAATTTGAAGTACAAAGGCTGCCAAAATTAGCCAAATGTTCCTTATACAATTCATTAGAACAGTAAACTTCAGGCATAAAATTGGTTAAAGAATACAGAACTTAAATATTTAAAGCCGGAAGGTATAGCTATTGTATCACTACTTTGGTTTATATTACTAAAATTACAACCAAATTTTGTTGTAGCATTATGGACCAGTGGGCCAGAGTGATCAAATTTTATAAAAAAAATCCTCTAATTGATGACCCTGAAATTCTATCCTCTTCGAATGACGAAAAGAAAAGAAATAAGATAAAGTATAATGCGTGTAAAAATAAAAGCAACTACTATTTTAAAAGGTTTATGTATTTTGAACCTTAAACTAATACGAAAGAACATTTCAGGAAAGGTTAATACCAAAACACATGTTTTTGGGCATATGAAATTTATGCTTTAGGGAGAACTACTGCATTTTTTGGAGCTGTAAGATTTTCTATATCTCTTATATTATAGAGAAATGTACTCTTAAGTTTGAACGTTAGTTTAATTTCACATTTCAATCTTCGGTATAGTTTTATTTGTCCTGGTTCTTTTCGTGCATGTCATAATGTGAAATCTACTCCACTTCTGCCCGCACAGTATACAGTTGTAGTCTTCGTCTGACTCGTGGAACTTCTTGTTTACACATATCTGGTGGAGAAATCCGTGTATGGAAAGTCTGTTGAAACGTGGCGCTTCCTGTAGCACTCTCTGGTCCATCTGTCGTCAATCATCGCTGGTGAGGTGTAGAAGTCGAGGTCGAATTCACTTTTCTTCCTTTCCCTGATGTTTACTAGGGCCCTGCTTGCTTCTGTTGATTGTAGGTAGAATTGTATTCCTATATCTTAAAGTACTTCACCGCCATAATTTCGTATATCATCCGGATGGCGCTGTTTTTCTTCTTTTTTTAACTCCGGTAATCCTCTTCATGAACATCGCTTTTATTCTTTCTATCCTTATCAGATCTCCGATCTTCAGCTTTTCCCACACGATCTCAATTCCATGTCTTATCCCTGGCGCTACTGTCGTCTTGAAAAGTCTCATCGCCGTGCAAGTTGATAGCTTTGCTATGTTTGCGATGTTGTACAAGACCCTGACTGCTGCTCCTGCTCTTTCTTGAATATGTATACCAATGGACGCCGCTGTAGTCTGTACTGTTATTCCCAGATATTTATAACCTCCTACTTTTTCTAGTAGCGTCTTGTGTAATGTTATGTTGTCTTAGGGCGTTACAGCTTTACAATTATACAAAGATGAATCTTAATGAACACGTTTTCACTGGTTAGTCAAAAACATTTGGGAAGAGCAAAAATAAGTTTTTTTGGCACTTGAAGGTTAATTTGAGTAGGGGATAATTAGTTAAAAATCACTTAGTTCTATACTTATAATACATTAAGCTTTACACAACAATTCAATATATTACCTGTTTAAAAGGCACAATTCTGCAACGCCGCCCTATAAGTTTATTTTATTGCCCTTAGTTCAAGGGAAGATTTTTAAATTGTGTCATTTGAACTTTGTTTATTTCTAGAAGATTTATAAGGTTTAGAAAATCAATGTCAGAAGTCACTCTAAAGAAGAAATATTATATAACAGATTTAATTACTTATATTTTAGGAATTTATATGACAAATTTCAAAAGAAGTGGACGAAACGTTTAAAGTGTGGAACATGTTGAAAATGTTAATGTGTTGAATAAAATAGTTTTCATAAATTATTATCTCAAGATAAAAGGAGAACTTTTATTTTTTATTTTTATAAACGCAGGAGATTTTAATAAACATGTTAAAATTGATTTTGAATTTATATCCTCTTTAAAGTCAAGCAATACGAATGTAAATTTTTGTGAGTTTTGTGTTAAATTTCAGTGAAGCATTCCTCAAACATTATTTATCATTAGACTCCAACTGTAGTTTCAATGCTATTTTCACAGACCTCTAGATCTAAGCAAGTTGTTCTAGCATATGCCAGGGTCATAGGAAATTATTATTTCGTTCTGCAACTACCTCAGGTTTCCCTAGACTGGCTCTGCTAGTCACCGTGTATATCCATATCAAGTGTCTTTATATAAAGTCCGTTGCCATAGATTTTACTGGTCTACAGTCACTTTAAATATTTTTGCACTATGTAACTAATGTTCCATACTTAGCGTTATTGTTGCTATTGTAAGTTGACATTCCCACACAACTGCTGTAAGTAGTTTCACAATGGTAAAATAAATAGGCGATGCAAAAAGCACTAGTGCGGTAAGTAATATTATTTATTCTTTTATATTCATTGCGATATTACAATTTGTACAATTATATAAATATACGTAGTGCAAAAACCAGTATGCTATACATATGTGGTAAGCACATAACGGAATCTCGGAAAGCGAAAAAACTCAGCGCAAGCGCCTCGTTCTTTCAAACCCTCCCTCGTTTCGTATAAAGTGCTTAGCACATTAGTATCGCAATTTACTATTCCTACACTCATTCACATGTCGCATTAATATATTTCATTACATTTTAATGTTAAGGGTGAATTCGACACTTCTGCTAAGGCAGAAGTAGAGAAAGAAGTATATTTCAGCTACGTAGTGAGAGAAGATGTGATAAAGGATTTGTTTGGGTGAGGGGATGCTGGATGCTGCAGGCTGCTGACAGCTCTGGATGTTTTATGAGCTCTCGATGTTGGACCCAGCTTCTTGCTATGTATCCAAGCTCAAATACGTCGCGTTTCTGATACCGCTGACGTAAAGTGAATGTGGTATATGGCTGACTTTCTGGCGAAAAGGTTTTTTTTCAGTACGAATGGTTTTAGCTTATTCGCATGCATATGCAACGCATAGTCAATTCTTAAAATATTTAAATATTTTACCCATTCTGTTGTAAGATTTACTTAAAGTCTTACCAGCTCTGTGATGAAAAATATATCTTGTACATTCCGGCTCCCGTTCACCTAGTCTCAATTTTCAGCCATTGTCAGCCTCCTCTCCGATCACCCCTATTCCTTCTCACTACCCCCGTTTCCGTCTTTAATTATAGATATATAAATTAAAATATACTACCTTCACATGCAAACTATCCTTTACTTAATTCATTGATTAAAAATGTATTCCTCTCACGTGCAGTGTTTGAGTGATGGGATCCAGAAAGTACACCATGCCATGTGCCCTTTTGTATTTGTAAAGGAAGGATAATTAATATATTATAGTACAGAAATTTGGAAAATCTCCTTGGCAGGGTTAACTCACCTGCTAATTATATTCTTATTGACTACCTTATATGATCTCCTGCTCTGCCTCTAAGTACTATATGTCATTCTCAATCTTTTTAGCCCTATTTTATTTTACTTTATTTACTTTTATCACTTGTTTACGCCACAGATATAACCATCCAACTATAGAGACGTGACCTAGATGCAACAGGAGAATCACAACAAAAATGTTGCGTTTGTAGATTGCTCTAACTGGCCACGTGAAGAGCAAGGTATAACAGGAAAAAACACAAACGTTTGCATATAACTAGAGATAGATTTACACACATAAAATACCGTCGCGTCTGGCGGCCGACAGACAGTGCAGGGACAAGACCAACCTGGGAGGACATCGCACCGAGGAGCGAAACCTATAAGTCATACTGGGCCCAATGAGACTCGCTGAAGATCAGAGAGGGAGTGCTATTCCGGGTATGGGAATTGCCCGATGGGAAGACGCAGAGACAACAGTTGGTACTTCCCCGAATTAAGGTCCCGGAGGTCTTGGATGAAGGGCACCCCGGTACTTCAGGAGGTCACCTGGGAGCAAACCGAACAATCGACGAATTTCAACAGCCATGCAAGGACCGTACCAGGTGGTTAAGAGGACGAACGACGTGGTCTGCCGTATCTAGAAGGTGTCCCGAGGGAAGATGTTGGTGGTACACCTGGATCATCTGGCCCACTACGATGATGTTGTTCGGAACGACCAGCCTTGAGGAGGGAGCAGTGTGGCGAACCCGTATCTACGATCGCGCGACTTGTTTTTTTTTTCTTTTTTTTAAATATTTATTTTACATTATATATATTTGTTTACACAACAGGAACTGATAGGCGGGCAGTGTGACAACCAAGAGCCCGCGGACAAAGAGAACATGCAGATAAGGGTCTGCCGAGGCAAACAAACTGAGATAAATGGAAATTTCTGGACTGATAGAGATTGTTTTGGTTCTGGTTTATTTTCGAATCGTCTAGAAATTCTCAGCGAGGTATTTAAGAGATTGTGACACGCCAGCGGGGTTGCAAGTTGTGAAACAAGAGTTGTTGCTGTAAGACATGTAACAAGAGTGAGTGAGTCGCGAGAGGTAAGCAGAGAACAGCTGAGAGTGTTGATGTAAACTGAACGCTGTTTGTTATTGTCATCGAACTTGGAAGATTGTGTTGTGATAATGTGATGTAGTTTTGCTGCTACGGAGTGTATTTCTACGCAAATAAAGTACATTCAGAATTTCTGCAAATTGGACTTTTAGTTCTACGAACCCACAAAGTCACAATATGATTTTATCATCTACTTCTCAAAAAACTGATATTACCACTTTACAATAGGAAGTAGAAGAAATAGTACCTATGATTTTTTACGAAAAAAATTATGCGGAGATTCTATCTGAAGTACATATTTAAGGTTAAAAAAAGAAAAAGAAAATAGAAGGTAGTAGATTTATACATGTGGGTCTATGTGTGCACGAGCGCCTTAGCATATATTTGAATAGCAGAACTCGTTAACAAAAACAGAGTGGAACATACTTTGAATTAGTTTACTAGCCTAAAATGTCCCATTAAGGTCAAGGGCCTCGTACAAGAAGGGAGCTCAGTAAGTATTCCACACGCGGGGAGCTATGCCTCATCTAGGGCTCCCGATAGATAGATGCCTGATATGAGAGAGAAGGAAAATGAAGGCGGAGGAAACCACCCCCAGCGCCTTGTTGTCCACTACAAGTCTCACTTTTGTGGTCCCCTGGGTTCGAACCCGGGCCGACTTGATGGGAATCAAGAGGTTTAACCACATGGCTACGGAGCGGCCATACAAACAATAACAAGCTTGAATGCACATTTCGTATTTACGATGGGCATATTCCTAGGACACGACTGAAAGATAAAAGAAAAGTCTGAAACCTCAAACTTTACTTGGAAAAGCTTTTCATTTTCTCATGAATGTCTCTTAATTATTTTGTTTAATACACCAGTGTGACTAGTCACAGTCATAATTGTTTCAGAGTATTTCACCTGAAGTGTAAACAAAATTTTCTATTCTGTGCCGGATTATAAAAGTTGTCCGTATATTTATTCTAATGAAACTTCAAGCTCTATATATTTTGTTGACTGTCCGATATAAAAATGTAAACCACTGATAAGTGTTTTGTTCACTTTATCTTTCATTTTCAGATATCGTTCTTCACGACATCGGAGAACCATCTGATTACGGGTTGAGGATATCACAGCCAGCTAGCTTTGAAGTGAAACTACGTGCCGGTAGGACATTATCAACTCCAACCGATTCGAATTTCCCTGATACATCGCGGGGACATCTAAAGCTGGAGACGACATACTCAATTTGCGACTTACAATTCTTAAGTACTTAATCCCCGGATTTATCTAATCTAATGTAACGTAACCACGTGTTCACTCCGATGTAGGTCTAAAGTGGAACATTACTTTGTGATCCGTTGAAATTGTTGACTGAGTCTAGGCATTTTGTTTGCTATTATAACACATAGAATGTACCCTTTTAGAAATTCTCGAGTTAAATCCGTAGTACTTTGATGCCAGTTTACCCGCTTTTTGGTTATTCCTATTGCTCTTACTGCAGGCTCAAGCTTATTTCAGGTCATTTTGAGGTATTAGAACAGCTATTTAAAACTTTTTCTTATTTCACATGGTCTTTGGTGCTATTTAAGATGATTTTTTGCTGTTTTATGTTAGGTTTGGTTACCATTACCAGTAATCTCTGGCCGATTCAGTTTCTCTATTGACGGGTTTTTCGTCACTTTTACAGGAATTTTTGTTGTTTGGGGAGGTTTATCATAGTTTTGCTTGCTTTATAGTATTTATAGCGCTTAACTATAATTTGACATAACTATAGACTTTAGACATTTACAATGATTTCCTTTGGCCTGAACTTCATCATTTTGTGTATTTTCTGATGGAAGCATCTATAACATGGGTAGTAGTATTTTATAAGATGTACACAGTTAGCGTATCATAATTTTAACTTTCTTTGTTATATTGTATACATTTGTGGGTTACATATTTATGCTGTTTACTTCTCACTATGCTCATACCAGTATTCGCTTTAGAGTTTGATAGCATCATCTCTTCTGTATGTGGGACCTGTGTGCCAAAAATCGGGTGCAGAGTACTTCCAGCTGGAGGTACCTGAAAATAATTTCAGAATACTTAGGGATATACAGGCCTAAGACAGCATTGTAGGAGATGGATTGTTTACCCCTGACGCGTAGCGGCTTACACACGCTATCCCCCACATGAGCACAGAGCTAACGTGGGGAGTCCAGCATCTACTTCCTTCTTGTCGCTCGCCGACACATCAGAGATCTCTCGGCAAGAGCTCAGTAAGCTATCGCTTCCTTGTACTCTATGCTGAGTTCTCGATGGATGCCAGTCAGAGTGAACTTAAATCTCTTTCGAACACTTATAGTCCTGTTGATGCTTTATGCCTGCGAGGTCTGGGGCATGGCCGCAGATAGCTGGTTGGCAGGGCTTCAACACGCTCAGAATAGAGGACTTAGGTCCATCTATTCAGTTGGTCGATTTTTCCCAATAACGTTGCTTCATGAAGCCTCATCACTTCCATACGTGGAGGATGAAATTAGACACTGGGAAACAAAAATTATACGCCACTTTACCATCACATAGAAGCGCTCTGGTAGGTTTCTTGGTGATTATGATCCAACTAGACGTCGGCTTCTTATTTTCCGAGTGCCCCGCATGGCTTGCGGGCATCCGAGGTAACCAAGGAGCAAATCCAGCAGCAGAAAAAGCTGAGCTCCTACATAATCAAACCAAGAATTGTTTGTCCTCAAAATTATCCTAATTAAATTTAAATTTAAGCTACTTCATTATCAGGATGCATTAGACATAGCATTCTGCCTTCCTTCACGGGAGTAATCTACTACCTCACAGTCTTTCTTCCATCCTAAACCATAATAACCTATCCGTAACCCATCCCAACAAAAGACAGCCCTTCCTGCAGTTAAACCCCAATCCTGTGTGGACACGCAGCAAAAATATTCGGGCTGAACGTAGCCAGTCAGTACCGCGCGCGCGCGTGTGCGTGTTTGTGTGGTGGTCGCTTGTGGCACATTTCATGCGTCAGTTTTGGGCGTTGCGGTTCTACACCGCAGCAGAATTTTTGGTCACATGGTTTTTATAAGCAGACATTACTCCATTAAATTTTCAGATGCGTAGCTGTGTGAGTAGAGTAATAGTCCCTCGTGGGTTACAGTGCTGGCGTTTGTAATAGTCTGGTAGTGGTACCTTTGTCAATGCTAGAAGTACTTAGAGGACGTTTTCAAGTAATTTTGTCAGTTTTAGAGGTTTTGAAATCGTTTTCATGACAATTCATCTTAGCACACAAAAAACTTCTATGTAATGTGTAAATGTTTTCTGGTGATTTTAAGCATTTTTATTGTAGTCAGTGTAATTTTCAGGTAATTTGTACTTTAGTTAATTGATAGAAATTAATCATTTATTCATACAAGCCGTATGTAGACTAAAGTTTTAAATAGATAGAGTCAACATGAAAAATTCAATGCCATAGCAGGGATTTGAACCACGAATCTCCTGATTTGAAACCGGATTTACATAATTCAAATCCCAGTCATGGCATTGAATTTTTCATGTTGACTCTATCTAATTTATATTTTCCGTATGTGTAAATTATTGCTAGTAATCTCTGGCTCTTTGGGGATTTTTAGGAAATTTTCACTGATATTTGTGTCAATATTAGAGGCTGGTGACTTTTATGGGTGAAGTCCCTTTTATAAACGATTTGAAACTCTGCTGCAAGTCCTTTAAACTTAAAACGGCATTTGGAATGCTGCCTTTCAAATGTACATTCTCCAACTTTAAGAAACATCTGACGATGAATGAAATGAGCGAGAAGGTGCTCTATTGAACACAGGGTGTGTAGAGTTTAGAGCTATCTGACATTCACCTTTGAAGATCGGGAAAGATCCCGGAAAGAAACCTTAAGCAGAGAAAGCTCCTTGGCCGAGATTAGATCTCTGGATCTCTTGTACATGAGACAGACACGCCCCCACGTACGCTACACAGGCGGCCGGGCACTTGGCATGCTGATACAGGAATTTCGTTTAATATGAGATTTGGGATTGTCTTCAGGGTATCTGAATATTGTTAGGGGTGTTTCTGACGTTTATAGGAACATTTTCGAGCTCAGATGTGTTGGGTGATGTAGGACACTGGGACAAGTATTCTAAACACCTTTTCTGTATACTATCATATTGGATTAGGTGGTTTGTGGTCCTTTAAAATGGTTTGTAGAGTCATAATCAGGAACTTTTAAGTAATGCTAGTGGAATTTTGGATGTTTTGAAAGATATTTCACAATATTTATTTCCGTAATATTTCCCCTTTCCAGCAGTTGCTGCTTTTTATTACTTTTTCACAGTCATTTCCTTTGCTTCATTTGTATTTTTCGGGTTACTGTAAGCTCCATGGACCCAGGACTCATTTGGGCATCATTTCACCCATTTCATTCATCGTCCGATGTGACTTTGGAGGACGTAGATTACAATAACAAAAGCAAACATGTGTATTTTCGGGTCTGCTAGTATGAGTTGATGCCCATATTGACTACGCTTCTTTTTCGGAGTTTCTCAGAAATTTCTAGTCGCATTACATGTTTCTGTTCATATTTGAGCTCATAACATCTACAGCAATGTCAATTTGTCATAGCGTTTAGACATCACAAAGTAGTTATTGTGGGGAAAGCTTGGCAACTATATCTCTTTTCTTTCAGGTAGTTCCAAAGGACCCGTCAATCAATTACGAGTGTAGTCCTCCGAAAGTATTGGGGTGAGGAACTCATGGCCAAGAGGATCGACCCCATCCAGGTAATCCAACTCCACCGATGGAACAGAGCCAAGACGCCTCTTCCCATTTACCTCATAGAAGTAAAAACCCTTGATGAGTACGAAGTGCTAATGAAACTAACACACCTATCCTATTACGCCATTCACATAGAGGACTCCAAACGCCCCAACGTCCCTAAGCAATGTAACCGATGTCAAATGCTCACTCATCACGAGCGAGATTGCCAAGCCTCTGCCGAGGTATGTTCCAAATGCGCTGAGCCACACTCGTTCCGGGCGTGCTCGGTGACGGGTGCCGACTGCCGATGTGCACTTTGCCGACAGACGGGCCACGGCTCCCGCTACCGCGGGTGCCCGGAATATCAAAGGGTCCTCACAATGCACCAAGGGCGCCGGCCCTCAAACCCTGACCATGGCCGCCCAGGGCTGCAAAACCCTTGGAACATGAACCCCAGGGGGCAACACCAATGGAGTCAAGACCCGTGGGAGTAGCAAGCCTCAGCACCGCCTGCGCTACCCCACATCTCCTCTCAAACACATTCTAATCCCTCTAAACCTGAGTGGCAAAATTTTACTCTATTGTCAGGTTTGATGCTTACAATAATAGACAACTTTTCTGAATGGATGAATGTTTGAGAATAAAACATATGTAACAAAATGCCTGTAATATTTATTATATGTATTAGCTAATACTAACATGGATTGAACGAAGGAAATGATTGGTTCCTTGTGTTTAAGAAGTTCTATAAAGTAGGGTTATTATTATTATTATTATTATTATTATTATTATTATTATTATTATTATTATTATTATTATTATTATTATTATTATTATTATTATTATTATTATTATTATTATTATTATTATTATTATTATTATTATTATTATTATTATTATTATTATTATTATTATTATTATTATTATTATTATTATTATTATTATTATTATTATTATTATTATTATTATTATTATTATTATTATTATTATTATTATTATTATTATTATTATTATTATTATTATTATTATTATTATTATTATTATTATTATTATTATTATTATTATTATTATTATTATTATTATTATTATTATTATTATTATTATTATTATTACTATAATTATTATTATTATTACTATAATTATTGTTATTATTACTATTATTATTATTATTATTATTATTATTATTATTATTATTATTATTATTATTATTATTATTATTATTATTATTATTATTATTATTATTATTATTATTACTACTACTACTACTGTATAAGTATTATAAAAGTTTATAAGATGGGCGTTCGGTTTCAAAGTTCAGTAATATACTCAGAAAGAACCGAGCAACCCTTTACGTCAATGCAAGTGACAGTTATATGGAGAGTCAAGACTTGTCCTTCTTAGTAATTTATATTTTATTAGATAAATGTAGCTTTTAATACTTCAATGTCGACAGGATTCTATATATACTTGTTAAAAATAACTTCAGGTTAGGCCTTGTTGTGTATACACGGTGAAGCTGAACAATTTATTTCATGAAATTTAGGTATGCAAATGTGGCATTTGAGATCTATATGACACATCAGCCACACATTCTTCACATTCTCTTTTTATGCTGTTAGATTTGTCCCCTGTTCCGGGATCTACAGAACTGTAGGAATAGTTCAACTTAAGTGCATGTATCTCTCACCCAGTAAGTCCTCGTTTGCCCGCCAACAATTGCTTAAAATCGTATAGGCCGGATGAAATCAACATTTGATTCGTTGTAGAATATGCCTTTGTCCTTTCAGACCAAGGGCACAAGAACTGTTCTACCAATTTCTATGTCTGTGCCACCAGAAATGTACATGCCGTTTATATCTCTGCCTGTGGTATATATATAGTTGGTGAACACCAACATGGAAAAACACTAAGCATATATATATATATATATATATATATATATATATATATATATATATAACTAGATCTGTTAATCCCAGTAGATGCGAATCGTTCACATTCTATAACTTAAATTTTGACACGAAAGTTTAAAATACAGCAATACCGAATCTAAACGAAAGAGTTTGCTTGGAATTTTCCTCTTTGCTCCAAAAATATTGCTTTTCTAACAAATGTAGTACATTTACATAAACTTCTTCTCTGATTATCTTGAACTCCTAATTTATGTGTCTTTAAATACAAAATAATATCACATTTGATACCCCGCTTTTTTCGATTTGGCGCACCAAGCTCTCCTAATATATATTCAGACGCTGGGCAAGATGGTATATCCCGCTCTTTCATTCTCTCTCTCTCTCTCTCTCTCTCTCTCTCTCTCTCTCTCTCTCTCTCTCTCTCTCTCTCTCTCTCTCTCTCTCTCTCTCTCACACTCACTCGCTCTATGTGGATTTTAAACTAATATTTTACATCACACTACTGCATGGTATAATTCCGTATAAAACTCATAGCTTTGTATAAGAAATATCTGAAACTTTCTTCCGCCAATTTTAGGACCTATTTTTCTATTCCTGTTTCAGAAGTTTTACTTTTACAATTTGAAAATTTTCCATCATATCTGAAATATTCCAGCTAATAACAGATCCAATTTAGACTCTTAATTTGATGAAACGCACGGAAACGTGCATTGATTTAATAAATGAAGCAACTTAATCATGTTTTAACAGCATTTAACACCAAACGAAAATTTCTAAATAAACAGAGGAATGCTTTAAATTTATGGGCTAGTGTTAAAGCAAGTCTGCGGGGAAAATGCTTAAGAACACTTCAGTATCAAGATGACATATATTACAGAATATTTAAAGATACACATCATAATAAATATTCCTTTGTCCTTGTCTGTTAAGTGAGTTCAGAATAAAGTGATTTATGGTGTTCTCTTGCGCATACCTAGTAGTTGGAGGAAATTTGGCCTCCCGCCCAAAACATTAACCGTAAATACATGTTTTAAAAGTCCTTGAATCCAGAAAGCAATTTTTACGTTCTCATTGCGTAGATTACTTAAGGGAAGTATTATATAACAAAAAATATTCCATACCAAGATTTCAGCCAATTATATATCTGGAGACTCTCTGGAATGAAAGAACGCTTTTTTTGTTGAAGGTCTTTTTTTTGTAATTTACGTCCTCCAACGTTAAGTCATATCGGACGGTGAATGAATTGAGTAAAATGATGCTCAAATGAGTCCAGGGTCCATGGAGCTTAGAGTTACCCAAATTCGTCTTGAAGGACAAGGGAAAACCCTCGAAAAACCTTATCCAGGTAACTCACCCTGACCGAGATTCGAACTCGGGACCTCTTGAACGTGAGGCAGACTTGAAGGTCTTTGTGTTTGTGTTAATGTGTGTGTGTGCGTGTGTGTGTGTGTGTGTGTGTGTGTGTGTGTGTGTGTGTGTGTGTGTGTATTGGTATTCGTATTCGCGTGTTCCTGCTTTGAATAACGCAACTAAAAACAAATTATCTTTGTGTTTCAAGTTCAACAAATTTCAAGCTTGAGATACAAACCTCTTCAAGAAATTCTCCACCAGCCCCGTACTCACTCTTACAGTACACAAGTTTAGACCTCTTTAGAATACACAATGTATGTCAAATATATATTTTTTTGGGGGGGGGAGGAAGTGAACCATTTCTGAAATATTCCCTGTCATTTCCATAAACATTCTAGTACTTATAATTTTCTAAAAGGATAAAATGTCCCAATGATGCGAATTGAATGGAATGTCAAAGCTAAGAAATAGCGAACAGCTCATACAAAATTTGACTAACGCTTAAGCCTATTACATTCATACTTTGTCATTAGATCTATAAGTGTATATTCCTCTAAATACGACTTACATAATTAATATAAGGTTTATTATACCCTTGATACTTTTCTTCTAATGTAAATGAAGCGAACTGGTACACCTTGTTGCAGATGTGATGAAATGGAAAACACAGAATATAGGTTAATAGGATGCAAGTTATATGAGTAAGAGCATGATGGTTTTTTTGGTTGATTATACAGCATAGGCATACCAACGCAACCATAGTTAAAATTATTCAAGCTAACTAAAGAAAAGTGGTTGCTATGCATTTTGACCACAAATTCAATGACACAGTACAGTATCCAAATTTATATTCAGGCAATAAATCACTCTACTAGGTATCAAATATCACATTTTTAGGAATGTGGTTAGATGAACACCTAAGGTGGGAAAAGCAAATTCAACAGCTAGAACTAAAACGAAGTAAAACTACATTTGCTATGAAATCCATGAGAGAATCTGCACAAACATATTTGCTGAAAGTTATATACTTCGCTTATTTCCACTCTACAGTGTTTTATAGCACATTACGCTGTGGTAATACCAAAGTTGTAACTAAAATATTTAGATTGCAGTAAAAAGTGAGATGCTTTATTCTAAATATTTCCTGTTCTCCATCTGAAAACCTTAGTGCAACCCTTAGTACAATGTACACTAGTTCGGACAAGAACTGTACTTTCATAATTTTTTTAAAAAAATCACAAGTACATAATCACAACACAGGAAGTAAAATGGTTCTATGCATCATATACCACAACAGAACTATTGTCACATTCAGCTTTGAGCATAGCAAGCTGCCAGTACTAAGCATTAGACCTAAATACCAACGGAAAAATATACAAACTGGATATTTTCAATAGAAGGCTACTATTATTCGGTAGACAAATATTTAAAACATAGTTCCCTTGTCAATGCTTTCTAAAGTGATGATATTTGCAAATACCTATTTAACAAGCACCTTTTACGTAGGTATTTCATTTACCCTGGCTTTGAAATATAAATACCTATGTAATTTCTTTGTAATCTCGTTTGTGTTCTAAATTGAGTTGAAACCTATATCACTGCACAGGATTCAAATTGTGAATAAAGTATGATGATTATATATGGAGATAGGTATCGGCGTGCTGACTCCTCATCCCGGGTAACCACTATTAGGGGAGATGCCCAAAAATAATTATGCAAAAATTTAAATTTCAAAGTATTTTATGAGAAAAAGCGTTGTGTTGCTTAAAATATACGAAACTTCTAAAGGCAGGCCGAATATTAGCACAGAAATGAATGCTTTCAAGAACCTCCTAAATGAATAAAATGAATCATATTATTGTAAAGCACAGTAATGAAGAGATTGATGGGAGAAGAATTAATACCAGTAATCAGAGATATGCTTATGGCACCACTAATATAGAGTAAGAGCCATTTGGCGCGAGAATTTCGCATCATTTCTGGGACACAAATGAACTGTGGAATTTGAAGAAGGACCTCCCATACTGCAGAAGCAATCAAAATGTTCCATGTGTCCGAGATACAAGGATCAGAAATGCAAAATGCATTTGAAAGTGAGGTATTCCGACCTGTAAGGAACACCGGCGTGAGATATGCATTCACTGCTTTCAACGTCAATACTTCGAACATTAATCGAGTAAATGAAAGAATTATTGCAACCATAAATCACTCTAAACATCATGGAAATGTTATGGTATACCACAGGAAACAGTCTCCGAGGAATGAGACGCAGGGTGTTTGGAAAGAGATTCTAAAGCCTCCCTCGGTAGTTTATGACACCCCATGTTAGTACCGTTAGAGACCATTCAAAAATATTCTGACGGCTTCTACTTTTGTGAATGAATATTCTCGGCTTTAGTGTACAGAGAGAATAGGGCGCATGTACCTAACAGTTCTGCTCCTTGTGTAGAATGCGTTCTCTGTCACACACATTCGCTGTCCTTGTCCCACTGTGTAAGGCGGCGCATTCCTTTCAGGGACTTACTTTGCCTTGGTGGACATTACTAAATGTATTTCATTAAACCATGCAAATATTTAATTAGTGAGATAGAAATAAAAACATGGGGTTACTAGTAAACGCTCTTACCTTTAATAGATGTCAAATTTTGCTAAACAACTTAATAAAATTTTTGAAATGCAGCAGTGTAACTATTGAATTTACTTCCATTTTTAAAACTTCGTTTCACTGAAGATCATATAAATCACAATTCTAGAAGTTTTATGTACTAAGGCATTTCTCTTCATGTATAAAAATGATTGATGTATTTAATAATCACACAAGCATTATGCACCAATCGTAACAAACTTGTTACTGGGATCGAAACCACGACGTGTCAGAAAGTGGAGAGATAGCTATAATGAGATAATGAATAAACAAGGTACATAGGGGAGATTTCTCAAACCTACTTTCCTCTCATAGTATTTGCTGGGTTTCCGGTAGTTAGGCTATTTATCGACTATTTATGCTTTTCATTTCTGTTTACACTGACAAATCTTGGTTGTTTATACGCACATCATTTATAATTTATCCCTGAGAGACTTATCGTTGACAAATGCATTTCTTGCTATCCCCCCTCTCTCCACAACATTATTGCAGGTAGAGGTACAGAATATACGCTCTATGCATTAGTTTGGGGGTAACAGTGTTTGAAAATCTTCCATAACCCCCCTCTTAAGGTAGCCGATCCCAGAAATGCATCTTAGTCACTATTGTGCTTCTCAAATATTTAGACAGTTTCCTCCCCACCAAACTGGAAACACTGTGCTGTGAATTCTACCCCCGCGCTATAAAATAAAAACTTCAAAATAGGTCGGGTGGGTGGATTTCAGTCTTCCTCTTACGCAAATCCTAAAGCTATTATATTTATTTTACATTATATTTTCTCCAGTGAAGAAGGGAGGACCACCATCTGTTTTGACATTTGCGAAAACATTGAAAATCTTCTCTCCACATCAACGGATGTCATTTGTGCATACTTAATACGAATGAGATCGTGTGGAGAAGAATAACGGAATATTTAAAGAGTAATATATGCTTTGTGAATAGTTCTTACCCGCTTGTACCCAATTCCTAGGGACGTTCAAGCCATTCCCGACTACCAGTTTGGATTCTTTCCTGGGCACTCGACAGTCCAGCAATTGCTGTGGGTGATGGAGACTTTGTTTGCCATCAAGTGGTAGATAAGTAACACATTGTTACTAGGAATTACTACATTGAAGCTTTGAAGGGGCTATTAAGGAAGAAAATTACTACAAAAAGACGACATCTTGTTCAAATGGGATAAATCCTTCATAAGGATAATGCACAGGCTCATGGCGCCACGAAGACTCAAGAAACGATTACTGAATTAGTCTTTGAGATGATGCCACATCCACCTTATTCACCGGACCTAATGTGCCTTCCAGAGAGAGAAGAGCTTTGTAGTCGTTATTTTTAGAGGGATTCGGAGCTAAACAATAAAACTCCGGGTGTACTCAACAGCATATCAAAAACGGGCTTCAGGAAGTGTTTTTAAACGTTGGACTACACAGTGGAATCATGTCCGAGTGAGATTACTTTGAAGGCCTGTAATGGCACTTGAATAAATGTGAGCAGCGTTTTCCACTAAAGAAATAATTCCAGTTAGGTATTTATTGACACCCCCTCATATTTGATTTAGTCTCTCTGGCGTAACCGTCGCTTATACTATTAACGCATATACTGTTTAATTTAATTTGCTCGGATTAAACATTATATAATCAAGTATCAACTGATTACAGCATAAATAAAGAGAAAACAAAAACTGTTTTATCAAAAGCTTTAAGATAATAGAATATTCGAATTGCAACAAAATTGTAGATCTCGTTAAAGCATACAATTTATATATTTTTGTAGAGTGAACACTCTGGTTTAGAGAAATTCTTTTTACTTTTATTTCTTTCACTTACATAACATTCTGTTCTAGGAAAAGTTGTACCTACTTATTTCTTATTTGCGCACTTTAAAATCAGTATGCAAATTTATTAAACTTTTGCATTGACGAAAATGGACACAAAGACTTACGAAAATAAAATAGATTGGAAACGTTACGTTTGAAGTAAAAGTATCGCATTTATAAATACCTATTTACCAAAGAAAAATAAATACGTAGAGAACCTTATCGTTTTACGATATAATGAATATAGTGCGCGAATATTTAATCACATGTTACATAATCGCGACTCTAAAGTACCTCTAATAATACCTCTACCAAGGAAACCTCTATCTAGAGGTTTAATGCCTGTAAAAACAAGGCAGAGAAACACATAAAAAAGTTGAACTACTTATTCCGCTTAAATGCGGGAATGATTGTTTTGTTCTTTGTTGATAGGACATACAGTAGGTAATGCTTACATAGTTACGTCGTCAATAGTTACAGAAACTATTTTAAAACACGAGTTTCAGTGCAGCCATTAATTCAAAGTAATATTAGATTGTGGCGATAAATTTAAAGATAAATAGGACAGATAAATCGTTATCTGTACTAAACTTCTAAAACTATGCCGCGAAGATTCATAGCACAAATAAAAACCTGGGTTTGCGGAAAAGACGATAAAGATACAGAGGACGGGAAAGGTACGTAGAGGAATGTGTTATAAATAAATGTGGAATATCTGTATGTTTTGTTACAAAAATGTGTATATTTCATTGGATAGGCATCAGGTAAGTTAAACAATCCAGCCGCGTCAAATTTAAGAAGATCGAGCTTTCGGCCATTTTACATACCATGTCCTTCATCAGGAACATCAGGAACGATTATTAACTTACATTGGAAATACATATCTGAAACTGTCAAAGTAAAACAGTATCTTAACGTCAGTATGCCTAGTAATATGTATTAAATAAGATAATTGTACTAGGAAATGAGCCAGCCATATTGGGGTTGAATCCTGATGCACTGACCATTTAAGCACAGAGGTTTGCATTACTTTCTCTAGCTGAGAAAGACACAACCACCAAACCATCACCACCAATCAGCACAAAAATATTCTCGCTTGAGATTTCTCCTAGTGTTTAGTGTATCAATACTTGGATGTACATACAGAGCAGTGCTGATGCTGCACATTCTTGGTGCATATCCTGATTAACATATATCGCTGTCTCAACTTCAAGCTTACAGTTAGCAATAACAACTTTGATTGACCAACACTCATTGTTGCCTCTTATCACAACTTTGAGAGTATTCCTCTAATTCTTAGATATGTGTGTCCCATTTCAAATTAATACTTCCAATGAAATTTGGTAATTTTTTAACATCGTCCAACATTGACATATTGGACAATGAATGAAATAGACGAAGAGATGCCGAAGTGAGTTCAGGGTCTATAGAGCTTAAACTTACCCAACATTTATGTTTCAAAGTAAGGGTAAACCCCGTAAAAACCTTATACAAATAACTCATCCTGATAGAGATTTAA
Source organism: Mantis religiosa (assembly GCA_030765055.1). NCBI lineage: Eukaryota > Metazoa > Arthropoda > Insecta > Mantodea > Mantidae > Mantis > Mantis religiosa. The sequence continues at coordinate 450,912 of JAUKNK010000138.1, forward strand.
ACTGAAAACCTCTTGAACTGAAGCAGCACAATACCCCCTAAACTACAGGTTTGGGCTTGTTGTTTGTTAACGAGGCAATTCCCCATGCTATTAGAGAAAAAGTCTATGCCAAAATGGCTTAGTGTATTACTTGCAAACTGTTCACAGTTGCAGAAATTATATATTGTACTGTTCCTTACTCATCATTACAGAGATGGCAAATATTTAACTTAACACATGATTAAAAGTAATATCTTAGAGTTCATGTCAAAGTAAAAGACCAGTGCACACTGAGTTGAGCTTCAATATACAAACTTTACATTAATCAGCTTCCATACAAGTATATAAAAGGCTTAGTGTTCCACATATGACAGTGATTTCCAAGAAGCTTCCTACACCCCAACCTAAAAGTATGCTTGACATGCAAAATTATTTATTATCTTTTCAAATTATTTGAAAAGATTTTGATTAATTTACCATAGTCTTAAAATATCCATATGCAAAATGAAATGTATATCTTAAATTTCCTGGGAATAGTCTGAAGTTTCACTTCTCTCCGAATGACTTGTGTAACTGGAAAACTGTAGGAGATAGACAAAACATACTAAACAAAGTATGTGGAATTTATTGCCAATAACCTTCTAGATTCAACACATGCAAATATATATACATAATCAGTTAATTGCTTTTTCTTAAGTTCTCTAACTATTCAAGTGTTTCTTGGAATGTCACGGAGAGAGTATATTGAATTTTCAGGTCAGCCTATAGCATATTACTATTAAATTCTTGACTATTTCCTTCTTGTACCTGCAACAAAATGGTAATGAAGCTGCTTCTCCAAATATTTATTTAAATTATCATGAAACAGAAGAATAGGACATTCTAGAATATAATTAAACATTATGTTGGGTGGAAAAGTCATACAAACTGTCACACATCAGATTTTACCATTATTTTAATAGCATAACCATAAACTCGCTTGAATCATTTTGTGAAACTTTTAATCACTTCTGTGCAATGTCTAACGCTGCTTTCCCTTCCTTTTCAGAAAGAATTAGGAGGAAGGCTTGCTTGTTCTGCAGGTTATGTGGATGTTTTGGAAGATTTTCTGCACTATGTAGGTGCAAACTTTATGAAATGTCTGTACCCCCAAATGCTGCTGGCTATATACTTTGGAGGAATCAACTCTTCATAGTACAGAAAAATGAGCCTTTTGCAGGTAAGTACAGTTAATGCTAAACAGAAAATGTGTGTAACATAAAACTGAAAGCTTAAATCCTTTTCATGACATTTTGGTGTTAATTTAATTATTATATTTTTATTTGCTGCTGTAGTGCTACTTTCAATATACTTTATAATGTTTCAGTTTTGAGGGTCTGCTAAATTAAAAATCTTCAGGAACTTTAACATAAAACACAACACTTCAAAATTGTTGAGCAAGTTTGTATTCTAAATATAAGGTAAAATAATTCAAAATTTGAATGCAAGTAAATATTCTATAAATGGTATAAATATTGGGAAAAAATAAAATATTTTATAAAGTAAGACATCAACTTAAAGTATTTGCTTTCTCATTGTACTTGCTTTGAATAGGAGTTGTAAGAAGATTTTATGCCTGTTCTGTGACTGTGAAGAAATTTGTAATCAGACGTTTATCATGTCACAAAATTTCTCTTATCTAACTTTATAGTACAATTTCATACTTCTACCTCAAGACAGGATAACATGTTTTATATTCTCATGTACTCCTTACTCTTGGTTAATGAACAACAGAATGGAAGCTTCCATTTATAAGATCAATCAATGCTAAGCATTTTTTCTAAGAGAGATATTATGAAAGATAGAACCAGAACTTAAACATCTAATGTTGTACTGGCATTTTAACATGGTAGGTCAATGGTAGAAAAGTTGCTTGTAGAGTGGAAAGTCTGTGGTTCAAATCCTGCTATGGCATTGCCTTAAAAGTTCTGATTCTACATTACAGAATGGATGCTAATTTGAAAGTTGTTTCCATGTAATTATTTGTTGCAACTCCACAGTTATCTTTTAGAAAGATCAGTTTACTTAACAACTGAGATTTAATATTGCCTAATTGCTGGGTGGGTAAGGAAACAAACAAACAAACAAACAAATAAATAAATAAGTAAAAAAGAAAGAAAGAAAGAAGTAAATAATTAAATAAGTAAATCAATCAATCAATCAATCAATAATAATACGGGTGTGAACTCTACATGAGTAAATAGAAAATTCGAGGTTTTCATAAATAGAAACATATCATGCTATGGCTTACATTCTGCGGATACAACATCATTACACATCTTAACAGGAAGTGTACTATTTGCTCTCGCTCTCTCTCTCTCTCTCTCTCTCTCTCTCTCTCTCTCTCTCTCTCTCTCTCTCTCTCTCTCTCTCTCTCTCTCTCTCTCTCTCTCTCTCTCTCTCTCTCTTTCTCCTTCTATAATTTAAAGAATCTTGTTCAGAGTAATTTTTTAGCACAACATGTCAGAAGTTTACATTAAGTTATGAGTATTTAAAAATATATTTACACTCATAATACCTACCAATGATGATAGTCATTACAGTTCGTACTACACAATATTTTTATCATATATTGATATTTTACTTATTTTTGTTATGAAACTATTTGGGCTACAAATATGAGGTGTCTATGGTTATGTTAGAAACATTACTCCATAACTTCCTCGGGAACCACTTTTTGTAAAACCACTTTTTTTATAGTGCCATGCACATAAGTGATCAGAAGCACTGCACTACATATTACCCAACCACCAATACACTAATGAAAATTCATGGCTGAGTCTTAAGACCGCTTGAGTCTCACCAAGGTAGCTAAGGTTCGATCCCAGGCGACAGCAAATTGATACTTGTGGTGTACAACATGGCGCTGGGTCCTCTGGTTCTCCCCATCAGCATTCCACCATTTGCTCCCTCATCATCTTTCCAAGGCCACGACATGGCTCAGTGGTTACACCGCTTGGCTCTCACCAAGGCGGCCCGGGTTCGATCCCAGGCGACCGCAAAGTGAGATTTGTGGTGTACAACACGGCGCTGGGGCGGGTTTTCTCCGGAACCTCCGGTTTCCCTCGCCATCTCATTCTACCGGTGCTCCATCTTCATCTCATGTATCATCAGTGTCACCGCCTGCCCTGCCGAATGTAGTAAAAGCGGGTGTTAAACACTACACACATTTCATCATCTTATCTAACCTTCATCTCACCCTCATATACCAGGTGAGCCATCTGCCCCTATTTATTCTATATATGCGACCCGCTGTTTATAGTCTAATGTGAAAACATTGACCCTTTAAGCAGAAAAGCCGTTATTGCATCTCTGACCTTCTAATCAGTATTATGGCACCCAGCATTAATACTTACAGCCCTGAATTGGGACCAAGAAGCTGCCAAAAGTTTAAATAAACAACGGTTTTTAAAGTATATAATATTTACAAAGCGAAAACGTGTGCTTTCCTATAGAGCAACATAGAATACGTGACAGCTGGACCAGTGGGTTAGTTAGCTGCTGAAATGTGTTTGGTGATACAAAGGCTAGGTTCGAAAAGGCGACACATTCTTTTGGTTCTTTTCCCCACATTCTCCAAGTCTTTTTTTTCTGTATTTTAGTTACTAATTTCTTTATTGTTGCTATTGATTCTCTTGTGAGCCAAGGACACAAGAATGACAATCCGATAATTATGGTTCTGCAGGGATTAACTCACCATTTAAGTTGCACGCCGAGCTCACCCCTTTTGGAAGGAAGGAGAAGCTGTTGCCCTTGAAAGGGAAATTACGGGCTATCTCTAACTAAGGATCATTTTAATCTTTGTGACCCTTATAATCTGTACCGTATCTGCTATTGTAAACAATGTTACGCAGTTGGCTTTCATTTTAGGGACCTGTCTGCGACATTAAACCTAATAGCTTTTTTTATGCTTAAATTTTATGTTTCCCTTTGCATTTGAGAAATGTTTGAAACTCGGTTGATGGATCATAATTAAGGATATCTACTACGAACTACAAATTTATAGCTATCTGCCAGTGCAAAACATGCCTATTGCTGTAGTTTGTAAACACCTATGATGTTGTGAAAAATGTTATTGCTATCATAATATCAGATTATGGGCTCCAAGAGGTAAAAGAAAAGGTAATAAAATATTTGAGCTAAAACAAAGGATTTGGACCATACTTGCAGTGGCAGAGTTACGAAGTAACCTGTATAATAACATTTAGCCAACGCTACCTACATAGGGCGACTTCCTATACGAATAGGTAACGGCGGACCTTAGACCTCCACCTCGAAACTTTACACGCTTTTTACAGCTTCATACAGTGTTTTGAGCCTTGTGTTTTCAACACAAAAGAACTGCAGCCGCCATTACATTTACTGTATGAGCTAAAACTGCTGTACTTTGTGTCAGAAGTGAAAACAATCTACCAAATTCTTAGCATCTTTTTTGACATGGCTGTAAAACGAAAACACGTGTTGGCTGAATATGTAAAATCCAATTGGTCCCACTGTGTAGATCTGTCTTTCTGTGTCCCAATTTTAATGAAAACTGATGCATGTGATAGGTTGCTCCTTCAGGGGAGCGTTTAAAGATGTGGGCGAATTTACGTTATTGAATAAGTGTTTGTAACCTCTTCAAAAATTACTATTGCATCCTCTGTGTCCGAATATGATGCTTTTGGAATCGACATACATAGTGATTGCTTTCTGTCCCATAAAACACTTATACACTGAGTTGTCTATCCCTCCTCTATAAACTGTTCAGCAAATCATTCATTAAAGGGCATTCAAGAAAGGCATGTCATATATGTTGCTTAGCACATTGCATAAATTCAAAAATAAATAGGGGCAGGTGACTCACCGGGTATATTATCTACTTCCTTCACCTTCGCACCAGGCATTGAGCTGATCATCTATCCTGGTTCTCTATCGGATTCAAAGCTTCGGTTTCTCAGGTCGGACCTAAAAATGGGATAGAGAAATAAGGATCTCGTTACACCACTATTGTGGTACAATTAGGGAAGTTAATGAAGGAGAAGAATTTTTTGGAAATTCACATTTCATTATGCTCTAAGTGTATGCACACCTTAAGTGTAAATTAAAATAAACACCAGAGGATAGTCAATCCATGGGGCGTTACTTTTCGCTCCACAAACTTTCAGCAGACCAATAGCGCAATTATAGTTCTTTGAGAAGTTGTGAGAATACTTAGTTTTATTCCCCACAATGATGTTTATTTAATAATAACCGGAAATATATTAAAAATCAGTCCACACAACAACGCGTTTGCCTACATACCGTTGTTAAATAAACAAAACATGTGATATGTGATATGTTTTAACATTAAACATTTTCAATTGCAAATGAAGCGAAAAATTTAAGAACCCACTTCGCTTTTCCATAGAAATAAACAAGTACGAATTTGCACGTATTACTGCTCTTTTATATGGTTCTCAGTTGATCAGTTTCAAACCTTTTTCTTACTAGAGATCATCGCACATAGTTAACAAAAGAGCTCAAGTGGCGTAGTATTTTATATTCTAAAAAATTCTGTGGCCACATGCATGGTAATAGCATCATAGATTAGTTGTTCTCTTGTTTAGTTTATCACATTCAGGCTCTGTTCTTATTGATTTTACTTGAAAATATGTCACTGAACGTTTATTAATGTTGCAGTGCTTTCTTATTTACTATTGTAGATCCAGTTGGCATTTAAAACATCAAATACAGTTATATAAATAACACATCTAAGTCAAATTTCATTGAAAATGTTGTATTAGGGAAGTAAAATTACGAATACTATGGAGAAACAGAAGGGAGCAGAATGCCACTGAATGTAAAAAGATTAAGTAATAGGATCATAAAATATACCATGTTTGCATTCATTTTGTTATATAGTTGTACTGAGGACAAACTTGCACTCCACCATCGTTTGTACAATTAGCGCTCTTATTTAAAAAGAAATAGTCTTTCGAGCTTAAACTTTATTTTTCAGCATTTGATCCCACATTACAGTAAATGACTTAATAAAATAATATTGAGATGTTGCATTGGATTTTGGATTTTGTCTCCTAGTTAAGCTGTGCTTCACTCCTGTTATTAGATATTGAAGCCTGCCATCAATTAAATAAGTTCATTATCCATTTCATCTAAATATCTATGTTTTTAGACTAGAATTTATTAAAAGTTTGAAGTACCTTATCTAATGCAATGCAAACATTATTTTCAGACTTAAATGAAGAGATGACTATAAAAAAGGCTGAGAACTTCCGCTCCAGTGACGATGATTTCCTGGAAGAGGAATGACGACTTCATCATCACTGCGTGTTCATCAGTACTAGTGTACAATAATGTTTGAGTTATCTTACGTATTGTTGCATAACATTTGGGGTGTTTACCAAATGCTAGTGTAAATTAATGTTTGAGTTAGCCCCGGTCATGTTGACTTGACTTTCAAGAAATAAGCACACGTTTGCCTGCAAGAATTGGGGGATTTCATTGAGAAAGCCCCAGGTAGGTGGTCCTTCAGTCCGTTTTAATTCCTTGTTCACATTTGGAAGCACTCCAGTAACATTCTAACATGACAGGCTAAAATAATGTGTAAAGAGGTAACCTATCAGTGTGTAGAATCTTTATTCGTGCAACAGCATTTTAACATTTAATCTGTTAGAAATGCCTCTGAGAAATGGAAGTGTGATTTACTCTTCATACACCTAAAAGTTCGACGTTACTGGCAGTGAGAGTAATTTTAGAAAATGAAAAGCAAAACAAATGTAAGAATACTGCAAATGTTAAGTGTGTTTTTGTGTCTGTATATGGGAGTACGAAGACAGCTCAAAAAGGAGAAGTGATAAAACGGAAACTCGTCTTCAAAGAAAGCTACAACAACATTTTCCAGTAAATACCATACACCAGCCTACCCTTTATATGAAACAAGTCTCATTTTATTATATACAATTCCGTTTATTATTACTATTAATATATTACTTCTCTCATATCTAGCGATGAGACATACATGGCTTATCTCAGCCGAATATTCTATGACCAACTGCGAAGTCCTCTTCATTTTGAATTATTGTTGCATAGCTTTTGTTTGGTAAGGCATAAGAGATAGACAAAAACTTACCTAAAGTTACTGTCACATCAGTTAAAATAATTTGTCTAAGAACGTTTGCTGTCACTAACAATTTCAGCTGTAGTCTTTGTTATTGCAATTAAGATATTTGGGAATTCAAAAACCTTATTTGTATTTTAATGTTATGAATATTCTTTAAACATTATGAAATTTAGTTCATTTATGAAACATTTATTTTTACTTAGAACAATCTACTTTATTCTCCAACATTCCTTGATTAAATTAATGTAATGTTTATGGGGTGTTAATTATTTTTGGAAGAACTAAATTTTTAATATTAAGAGGAAGATAAAACCACATTTGTTTTTATATATTTCCATTTTTATAACAAAGTCGAATTTATTTATTTTAAGTAGTTATAAGGATAGAATCACCTCTCCAGTTCATATTGCACAGTACATTGCACATGAATTTACAAATCCAGCTCTTTGCACTCTTTGTCAGTAATATTGCCAGTAAATTACCTATTAACATTATTTTAGATACATCTTTTAATAAGTTTGCAATCGGAGGGGGGACACTACGATCTCTACACTAATCTATTGCAGCTAACACCCTACAGGAGGAAGAGAAGAGGTAAGAGGACCAAAAGACTGCAGACAGACAGGCAACACAGACGCGCTAAATCTCTATATCAGAACTGTACTTACATGATATATTTGTATTCTTTGGATATGGATGCAGCGTAGTTATTTTTTTAGTTATTTATTGTGGATGAATTCAATATTTAAATCATGAATATACTGGGTATTTAATAATAATAATAATAATAATAATAATAATAATAATAATAATAATAATAATAATAATAATAATAATAATAATAATAATAATAATAATAATAATGATAATGATAATGATAATGATAATGATAATGATGATGATGATGATGATGATGATGATGATGATGATGATGATGATGATGATGATGATGATGAAGAAGAAGAAGAAGAAGAAGAAGAAGAAGAAGAAGAAGAAGAAGAAGAAGAAGAAGAAGAAGAAGAAGAAGAAGAAGAAGAAGAAGAAGAAGAAGAAGAAGAAGAAGAAGAAGAAGAAGAAGAAGAAGAAGAAGAAGAAGAAGAAGAAGAAGAAGAAGAAGAAGAAGAAGAAGAAGAAGAAGAAGAAGAAGAAGAAGAAGAAGAAGAAGAAGAAGAAGAAGAAAATGTGGTGAAGCAAAGAAGAAGAAAAGAAGCGTTGTCGAAACAGGATATTCGTAGTTTTCTTACCCTTTATATTGAATAATTTCCTTAAGAAAATGTGAACTTGAGCAATATTGCCCAGCGTTGTAGGTTGACTGTTGCAGCCAAACAAGATGACAACATTTGTACAGATAAGTGTACATCATTACAGAAATATGAAGAGCTCTCTGGTATCGTATCGACCTTTTGCTCTTATTAGAAGCGCAGCAGAGGGACGGATGTATACCAGATGAGTTTTCTGCTCCTGTTTACTATCTATGCAACCCGCAGTTTATATACTAATGTGAAAACACTGATCATTTAAGCACAAAACCATTATTGCAGCATTCCCTTCTATTCTGTAATATATGCATACAGCATTAATAGTTACAACGCTGAATAAGGACTAAGAAGCTGCGAAAAGCTTAAATAAATGACATATTTTCATGCATATTCATACTATCAAAGTGGTAAACGAATGGCGTCACAAAGAGTGATATAGAAGACGTGACAGCTGGTCGAGTGGGTTAGTTAGCCGCTGTATTATGATGATATAAAGAGTAGGTTCGAAACCACGTTACATTTTTTTTCTCCAAGTACTTAGTGTCTGTATTTCAGTTACTAATTTATTTATTTTTGCTATTGGTTTACTTGTGAGCCAAAGACACAAGAATCACAATCCGATATTTGGGAATCTACAGGAATTAGCTCACCATATAAGTTTTGCGAGCTCACCGTATCGGCAGGTAAGAGAGGCCTTTGCGCTTCCAAGGTAACTACGGACTATCTGCATCTTTATCCTTTATTACGTACCGTCATATGGACCGTATCTGGTGTTGTAAACCATGTTTCGTAGTTGGCTTTCATTTTTAGGAGCACGTTGCCGACATTAGATCTAGAAGTTCTTATTTCGTGCTTAAATCTTATGTTTCACTTTGCATTTCTGAAATGTTTGAAACTTGGTTGAATGTGTCAAGCACAATACCGACCATAATAAAATATGTACTACAAACTGTATATTTATTACTATCTGCCATTGGAAAACTAGGCTATTATTGTATTTTGTAAATACCTATAATGTTATAAAAATGTTATTTGTCTTATATCAAATTGTAAGCCCCAGTAAAATTTTGAGCCGAACACGGACTTGAAGGAAGTTATGGTGGCAGAGTGGGTAAGTAGCCTGTATAATAACATTTAGCCAGAGCTACCTTGCGAGGGAAGGTTCCTATACGAATAAGTAATCGCAGACCTCCAACCTTCACCTCATAGAGGTGCATAGCTACACATCGTTGATGAAATGCCCGGATTCCTGGTTCTGTCAATAGTCGTCCTATTCATATCCAGACGAATCTCATCCAATAGGAGTGCCATAGCATTGTTACTCAGTTTCGATGTCGAGACGGTGTCGTCGGTGTGAGAGTCCCTTCAATGTAGAGATAACGTCTACTAGGAAGCGTGTACAAATCTTCAGCCTCACATGGAATTCTGATTTCATCATTCACATTAAGAGCTGGCGTGTTGCAAGGTAGGAATATGTGTTCAGCTCCTTACTGGACTAATCATCTAAGATCGCAACCTCAGTCATATCCAACACATCCCTTGTACAACCTTGAAGCCTAAACCAGCGAGAAATCTTCACTTAGACGACGTGATTAGGTTGCGGGTCAATGACCGAGTAGAGTTCAATCTAGAGGGAAGTTTTTTTAATATAGCATCGTCTCTTAAAACTTACGTCCATTACGCCGTATGTGCTATCGTACGGTGATGGTATCGTACCTGAAATCTAAATTATCACTGTTGTAGTCTACCACTCTAATATCGAGATGATCAACGAGATTCGAATCGATGATTGGTAGATATACAGGACCTGATGGTTCCTGCGAGATGTGATAATCTGGAGGTACCGATGGAAAAAATTCATACAGAAAATGACCACTCTTACCATTGATGAAAGATCCCGTGGCAAGACTACACTCGATACGTATAATCCTAAGCGTGAATATGTTAACCAAATCATTAGATTCGGTCAGCACGTTCGGCGGAACCCTCTGTTAAGAAGTGAAACGGAGAAGACAAGCAATTGTCCTATCACGACTAAAGTTTATAGTATAGGGACATTGAGTTTCTGATTTCATGGTATTATTATTATTGGCACGTATAATGAAGTCATCACCGATGTTGAAAGCATATTTGAGCAAGTGAGCGATATCATTCAATTCATAAGTACCCAGTAGAATCACCATAAGTTCGACTTAACCATCACGAACGTAATGGAATAGGTTGTTGCTCTCGTCGACATTTGGAATCGTGAAAAAAGGTCTCGAAATTCAATAGAGCTATCTCGTAATGACCGTCAGGATCCAGATGTAGTGGTGGATTGAGAAGTGTTGAGAAGCTGGTATCACTTCCACTCACGGTGATCGTGTAATGCATTTTGATAAATTATGAACGCAGCCGAGGTCATTTGATAATATAAATGGGAGGTGACCGAAATCACGGAATCGAATTCTAGAAATCTCCTCCTAATATACAGGAGCTCAACCTCCGTAAGGTATTAAGGCCCGACATTGAATTCTTTACAAAATATGTTTCTCTGAGAACTCATTAAAATTTATTATTTTTGTTGTCATTATTATTTATATTACGACTCTTACATACTAGCTAGAAGTTTATATAGCTGTATAGAGAAAGAAGGTAAGATATCAAAATTCCAAGCAAGTTTAGAAATGGCAGCAGGATACCTTGTTTTCTATCAAGTCAATAGTGTATAAATATCTGATGGGGAAGAGGTCAGTGGCCTTTGTACATATAGAAAAAGTATTTAACACTGTCAGTAAAGAAGCACTGTGGTTGGCTGAAAGCAGTCAGTTAAAAGCATTACAGACAATATATTTTGTATTTAAATAAAGACCAGCAAAGGATGATATTGAGAATACTTTTGTCCTAGAGGAAAGCTTTAAATTAAGTTCTTTATTATTCAACTGAGATATTGACGGTATTTTGAAAAGGACAAATAATGTATATACAACAAATTTAGGTATTCACGGCCAGCGTTAATACAGTGAAACGTTGTTTCCATCTAACAATAACACGGAATATGTTGTTCTGATTTCTGCTAAGCTTCTTTCAAGTTCTTATAGCCATCTCTACTATTACCTTCAACATTTAAATACGAGGGCTATCCAGAAAGTAGATTACGTTTTGGAATAAAAAGTAAACAAAGTATAGGAAACAAATTTTATTATATACAGATGAAAGCCACACTCAAATACTGCTTTTTGACATAGTCACCATTCAAATTAAGGCATTTATCGTAGCGATGTACGAGCTTGGAGATTCCTTCGTCGAAAAATTCGGCCGCCTGCGCCTTCAACCACTTCGTTACCTCTTCTTGCAGCCGTGCGTCGTCATCAAAACGCTGCATAGCCAGCCACTTCTTCATTGCTGGGAATAGGTGGAAGTCGCTCGGTGCCAGGTCGGGACTGTACGGCGGATGAGGAAACAACTCCCACATAAAAGATTCAAGAACTTCACGAGTGACATTTGCCGTGTGGGGCCGGGCGTTGTCGTGAATCAACAAGATCTTAGAGCTCAACATTCCTCTGCGCTTGTTTTGAATGGCTCTTCTGAGTTTTTGGAGAGTTTGGCAATACCTTTGAGAGTTTATTGTAGTGCCTCTTTCCAGGAAGTCCACCAAAATCACACCTTTTCTGTCCCAAAAAACAGTCGCCATCATCTTCCTTGCCGACATTGTTTGCATGCATTTCTTGGGTTTTTGGGGAGAACTTGTGTGCCCCCACTGCATTGATTGCAATTTCGTTTCACAGTTCACGTGTTTTACACATGTTTCGTCACCAGTAACGATGCGATCGAGTAAAGAGTCACCATCCTTATGGTAAACGTCCAAAAAGTTCAACGCTGCAGCCATTCGCTGATTTTTGTGGTCCTCTGTCAAGATTTTTGGAATCCATCTTGCACAAAACTTGTGGTAACCAAGCTTTTCGCTGATGATTTCGTGCAACAAACTTCGCGAAATTTGTGGAAAACTCAAAGAAAGTTCCGTTATTGTGAACCTTCGATTTTCACGGACTTTAGCATCGACTTTTTCGACAAGTTCGGCAGTCACTATGCTGGGTCTCCCACTTCGATCTTCGTCGTGAACATTGGTTCGGCCATTTTTAAATCTGATGACCCACTGACGCACTCCACCTTCAGTGATAATGTTGTCCCCATACACTTCACAAAGCTGCCGATAGATTTCTATCGGTTTACAGTTTTTTGCAGTCAGAAACCTTATTACTGCACGCAGCTCGCAGCTCGCGGGATTTTGAATTAACGCAGACATTTCAAACCGTCACAGTATCTGAACGGAGCACAGCACGAACCTCTCACTAGCACGGCTAGATGCCGACTGAGCTGCGCAACCCTCTGACACCAAGATGGCCGCGCTAGCGCCGCCCCTAGCGGAAACAGACGAAAACGTAATCTACTTTCTGGATAGCCCTCGTATATGATCTAGCAAATGCTGTACGTATTCGCAATTTATTTCTTATGCTTATTGTCAGAGATAGAAAGTTTGTGCACTATAAGTGATTAAAATAGGTAGATAAAAGGCATTATGAATACAAAAACAGGCAATAACGGCAGTTGTGGGTCTACACGTTGAGAAAGAACCTTTTTAGAAACATGCAGAAACAATTTTATTTAACTGAAAAAACTATTTGTTTGTTATTAATACCTAGTCACTCACATTTTATATTTTTGAGGGACTAGTTTCGAAAGTCATTGCCTCCATTGTCAACCTTTTTACAAATATAAGATATAAGTGACGAAGTATTACAAAACCAACTACGAATAGTTTTTTTTACTTAATTTTGACGTCACTGTTACTAAATTCTTCCAATTACGGATAATGTGTTGGTTTGCTACGCATGCTGATGATGGTGGTGGGGGTCAGTAGTACTTGGGAACTTCACAGTGCGGTTCGGCTTCCTCCAAGTACATGCTCCACCTGCAATTCACAATTGCGATCCACGAGTCAGAGATTTATGTTTCTTTCCATTGTGAAAACATAATTTTAAGTGGCTGATAAAGCAAGCGTTTCTGGCCGGTCGATCAAAAATGATGATCGTAATATCGTTTGCAATGTAGCTTCGGACCTGGATTCATTGTTAGAAATGGCAGAGGTTTAGTGTAACCTGACCTATCTCTTCTGACATCCTGTAAAAGTCAGGAGTTATGCAGGTCTCACAAAACATGTTTCGAAGTTGCACTTTTAACGCTTTTCCAGACTTTTTCATATATGGTGCAACATCACGGATAAAAAGTAAGACATTGTCGTATAGAATCTCTTCGGACTACAGCTTTTTTTTTTGTTTGTAATTTACGTCCCCCAACGTTAAGTCATATCATACGATGAATGGAATGGGAGAAATGATGCTCAAATGAGCCCAGGGTCCATAGAGCTTAGAGTCACCCAACATTCGCATTTGAGGATAAGGGAAAACCCCGGAAAAACCTTATCCATGTAACTCACCCTGACCGAGATTCGAACTCGGGAACTCTTGAACGTGAGGCAGACATGCTACAGCTAATGAACTGGTGAATAACTGAGCGATAACCGAGTTTATAACTTTCCAAAAACACTCTGTTGTAAGCAGGAATGGTTTCATTTATTCATCTTCCGTCTCACTGATAGCAATCTTCCGGGGCATATCTAAAGGCTTTTGCGTGGTATTTACTGGCTATTGTTGTATATAGAATCTTTAGAAGCATATTTAGAGGCGTTCTGGGTGTATCTAGGGCCTTATAGGAGGTATTTAGGCCCGCTTTGGCTTATGTAAGATCTTTCGGGGTCTATCTAGAGGCTTTTAGCGAGGTACTTATTGGCCTTTTGTGTACTTAGAAGCTGTAGAAGGACATTTTGAGGCGTTCTTGGTGTATCTAGGGCCTCATGGGGGGTATTTAGGCTACTTTTGGCTTATTTAAGGTCTTTCGGGGCTTATCTAGAACCTTTTGATGTATCGTGGCCCTATGGGAGCTTTCGAGACTCCCTTTGGCTTATTTAAGGTCCTACGGGGCATATCAAAAGGCTTTTGTGAGGTATTTACTGGCTTTTAGTGTACTTAGAAGCTTTAGAAGCACATTTAGAGGCGTTCTTGGTGTATCTTGGACCCTATGGGAGGCATCTAGATTTCTTTGGCTTATTTAAGGTCTTCCGGGGCATATCTAAAGGCTTTTGCGGGTTATTTACTGCATTTTGGTGTACTTAGAAGCTTTAGAAGCGTATTTAGAGGCGTTCTGGCTGCATCTAGGACCTTATGGGAGGTATCTAGACTCCCTTTGGCTTATTTAAGGTCTTTCGGTGCATATCTAGAGGCTTTTTCGAGGTATTTACTGGCTTTTGTTGTACTTAGAAGCTTAAAAAGAGTATTTAGAGGCGTTTTTGGTGTATCTAGGGTCTTACTGGAGCTATTTAGACTACCTTTGTCTTATTCAAGGTTCTTCGGGGCAGATCTAAAGGCTTTTGGAGGTATTTACTGGCTTTTGGTGTACTTAGAAGCTTTTAAAGCCCATTTAGAGGCGCTCTTGGTGCATCTAGGGCCTTGTGGGTGGTATTTAGACCCCCTTTAGCTTATTTAAGGCCTTTCGGGGAATATCTAGAGGCTTTTGCGAGGTATTTACTGACTTATGAAGCATTTTAGAGGCATTCCGGGTGTATCTAGGGCCCTATGGTGGTAATTTAGACTCCTTTTGGCTTATCTAAAATCTTTCGGGGCATATCTAGAGGCTTTTGCGAGGTATTTACTGGGTTTTGGGATACTTTGAAGCTTTAGAAGCATATTTAGAGGCGTTCGCGGTGTATCTTGTACCCTATGGGCGGTATTTAGACTCCCTTTGGCTTATTTAATGTCTTCCGGGGCATATCTAAAGGCTTTTGTATGGTATTTACTGCTTTTTGGTGTACTTAGAAGCTTCAGAAGCGTATTTAGAGGCGTTCTGTCTGCATCTAGGACGTCATGGGAGGTATCTAGACTCCCTTTGGCTTATTTAAGGTCTTTCGGTGCATATCTAGAAGCTTCTTCGAGGTATTTACTGGGTTTTGGTGTACTTAGAAGCATTTGAAGCATATTTAGAGGCGTCCTGGGTGTATCTTGGGCCTTATGGGGGGTATTTAGTCTCCCTTTAGCTTACTAAAGTTTTTTCGGGGCATATACAGATGCTTTTGCGAGGTATTTACTGGCTTTTGGTGTACTTAGAAGCTTTAGAAGCGTATTTAGTGGCGTTCTGGGTGTATCTAGAGCCTTATGGGAGGTATTTGGGCTCGCTTTGGCTTATGTGAGATATTTCGGGGTCTATCTAGAGGCTTTTGCGAGGAACTTATTGGCTTTTGGTGTATTTAGAAGCTTTAGAAGCACATTTTGAGGCGTTCTTGGTTATCTAGGGCCTTATGGGCGGTATTTAGACTCCCTTTAGCTTATTTAAGGTCTTTCGGGGAATATCTAGAGGCTTTTGCGAGGTATTCACTGGTTTTTGAAGCATTTTAGAGGCGTTCTGGGTGTATCTTGAGCCTAATGGGGGGTATTTAGGCTACTTTTGGCTTATTTAAGGTATTTCGGGGCATATCTAGAATCTTTTGCGAGGTATTTACTGGCTTTTAGTGTACTTAGAAGCTTTAGAAGCACAATTAGAGGCGCTCTTGGTGTATCTTAGACCCTATGTGAGGGATATAGATTCCTTTGGCTTATTTAAGGACTTCCGGGGCATATCTAAAGGCTTTTGCGGGGTATTTACTGGCTTTTGTTGTACTTAGAAGCTTTAGAAGCACATTTAGAGGCGTTTTGGGTGTATCTTGGGCTTTATGGGAGATATTTAGGCTCGCTTTGTCTTATTTATGCTCTTTCGGGGCATATCTAGAGGCTTTTGCGAGGTATTTACTGGTTTTTGAAGAATTTTAGAGGCGTTCTGGATGCTCCTTGGGCCTAATGTGGGGTATTTAGGCTACGTTGGCTTATTTAAGGCCTTTCGGGGCTCATCTAGAGGCTTTTGCGAGGTATTTACTGGCTTTTGGTGTCCTTTGAAGCTTTAGAAGCATATTTAGAGGCGTTCGCGGTGTATCTTGTACCCTATGGGACGTATTTAGACTCCCTTTGGCTTATTTAATGTCTCCCGGGACATATCTAAAGGCTTTTGTATGGTATTTACTGGTTTTTGGTGTACTTAGAAGCTTCAGAAGCGTATTTAGAGGCGTTCTGTCTGCATCTAGGACCTTATGGGAGGTATCTAGACACCCTTTGGCTTATTTAAGGTCTTTCGGTGCATATCTAGAGGCTTTTTCGAGGTATTTACTGGGTATTGGTGTACTTAGAAGCTTTTGAAGCATATTTGGAGGTGTCCTGGGTGTATCTTGGGCCTTATGGGGGGTATTTAGTCTCCCTTTAGCTTACTTAAGTTTTTTCGGGGCATATACAGATTCTTTTGCGAGGTATTTACTGGCTTTTGGTGTACTTAGAAGCTTTAGAAGCGTATTTAGTGGCGTTGTGGGTGCATCTAGGACCTTATGGAAGGCATTTAGACTCCCTTTGGCTTATTTAAGGTCTTCCGGGGCATATCTAAAGGCTTTTGCGAGGTATTTACTGGCTATTGTTGTATATAGAAGCTTTAGAAGCATATTTAGAGGCGTTCTGGGTCTATCTAGTGCCTTATGGGAGGTATTTAGGCTCGCTTTGGCTTATGTAAGATCTTTCGGGGTCTATCTAGAGGCTTTTGCGAGGAACTTATTGGCTTTTGTTGTACTTAGAAGCTTTAGAAGCACATTTGGAGGCGTGCTTGGTTATCTAGGGCCTTATGGGAGGTATTTAGACTCCCTTTAGCTTATTTAAGGTCTTTCGAGGAATATCTAGAGGCTTTTGCGAGGTATTCACTGGTTTTTGAAGCATTTTAGAGGCGTTCTTGGTGTATCTTGGGCCTAATGGGGGGTATTTAGGCTATACTTTTGGCTTATTTAAGGTCTTTCGGGGCTTATCTAGAACCTTTTGATGTATCGTGGACCCTTGGGAGGTTTCGAGTCTCCCTTTGGCTTATTTAAGGTCCTACGGGGCATATCAAAAGGCTTTTGCGAGGTATTTACAGGCTTTTGGTGTACTTAGCAGGTTTAGAAGCATATTTAGAGGCGTTCTTGATGTATCGTGGACCCTATGGGAGGTTTCCAGACTACCTTTGGCTTATTTAAGGTCCTACGGGGCATATCAAAAGGCTTTTGCGAGGTATTTACTGGCTTTTGTTGTACTTAGAAGCTTTAGAAGCATATTTAGAGGCGTTCTGGGTGTATCTGGGGCTTTTTGGGTGATATCTAGGCTCGCTTTGGCTTATTTATGATCTTTCGGGGCATATCTAGAGGCTTTTAGCGAGGTACTTATTGGCCTTTGTGTACTTAGAAGCTGTAGAAGGACATTTTGAGGCGTTCTTGTTGTATCTAGGGCCTCATGGGGGGTATTTAGGCTCCCTTTAGCTTAATTAAGGTCTTTCGGGGAATATCTAGAGGCTTTTGCGAGGTGTTTACTGGTTTTTGAATCATTTTAGAGGCGTTCTGGGTGCTTCTTGGGCCTAATGGAGGGTATTTAGGCTACTCTGGCTTATTTAAGGTCTTTCGGGGCATATCTAGAGGCTTTTGCGGGATATTTACTGGCTTTTGGTGTACTGAGAAGCTTTAGAAGCGTATTTAGAGGCGTTCTGGCTGCATCTAGGACCTTATGGGAGGTATCTAGACTCCCTTTGGCTTATTTAAGGTCTTTCGGTGCATATCTTGAGGCTTTTTCGAGGTATTTACTGGCTTTTGGTGTACTTAGAAGCTTAAAAAGAGTATTAAGAAGCGTTTTTGGTGTATCTGGGGTCTTATTGGAGCTATTTAGACTACCTTTGTCTTATTTAAGGTCTTTCGGGGCAGATCTAAAGGCTTTTGGAGGTATTTACTGGCTTTTGGTGTACTTAGAAGCTTTTGATGCACAGTTAGAGGCGTTCATGTGGTACGTACTGCCTTATGGTCGGTGTCTAGAACCCATTTGGCTTATTTAAGGTCTTTCGGGGCACTTCTAGAGGCTTTTGCGAGGTATTTACTGCGTTTTGGTGTACTTAGAAGCTTTTGAAGCCCATTTAGAGGCGCTCTTGGTGCATGTAGGGCATTGTGGGTGGTATTTAGACTTCCTTTAGCTTATTTAAGTCCTTTCGGGGAACATCTAGAGGCTTTTGCGAGGTATTTACTGGCTTATGAAGAAATTTAGAGGCATTCCTGGTGTATCTAAGGCCTTATGGTGGTTATTTAGACTACTTTTGGCTTATCTAAAATTTTCGAGGTATATCTAGAGACTTTTGCGAGGTATTTACAGGCGTTTTGTATACTTAGAAGGTGTACATGCATATTTAAAGGCGTTCTTGGTGTATCGTGGACCCTATGGGAGGTTTCTAGACACCCTTTGGCTTATTTAAGGTCCTACGGGGCATATCAAAAGGCTTTGCGAGGTATTTACTGGCTTTTGTTGTACTTAGAAACTTTAGAAGTATATTTAGAGGCGTTCTGGTGTATCTGGGGCCTTATGGGAGATATTTAGGCTCTCTTTGCCCTATTTATGATCATTCGAGACATATCTAGAAGCTTTTAGCGAGGTACATATTGGCCTTTTGTGTACTTAGAAGCTGTAGAAGGACATTTTGAGGCAACCTTAGTGTATGTAGGGCCTCATGGGTGGTATTTAGACTCCCTTTAGCTTATTTAAGGCCTTTCGGGGCATATCTAGGGGCTTTTGCGAGGTATTTACTGGCTTTTGGTGTACTTTGAAGCTTTAGAAGCCTATTTAGAGGCGTTCGCGGTGTATCTTGTACCCTATAGGAGGTATTTAGACTCCCTTTGGCTTATTTAATGTCTTCCGGAGCATATCTAAAGTCTTTTGTATGGTATTTACTGCTTTTTGGTGTACTTAGAAGCTTCAAAGCGTATTTAGAGGCGTTCGGTCTGCATCTAGGACCTTATGGGAGGTATCTAGACTCCCTTGGGCTTATTTAAGGTCTTTCGGTGCATATCTAGAGGCTTTTTTGAGGCATTTACTGGGTTTAGGTGTACTTAGAAGCTTTTGAAGCATATTTAGAGGCGTCCTGGGTGTATCTTGGGCCTTATGGGGGGTATTTAGTCTCCCTTTAGCTTACTTAAGTTTTTTCGGGGCATATACAGATGCTTTTGCGAGGTATTTACTGGCTTTTGGGGTACTTAGAAGCTTTAGAAGCGTATATAGTGGCGTTCTGGGTGCATCTAGGGCCCTATGGAAGGCATTTAGACTCCCTTTGGCTTATTTAAGGTCTTCCGGGGCATATCTAAGGGCTTATGCGAGGTATTTACTGGCTATTGTTGAATATAGAAGCTTTAGAAGCATATTTAGAGGAGTTCTGGGTGTATCTAGGGCCTTATGGAAGGTATTTAAGCTCGCTTTGGCTTATGTAAGATCTTTCGGGGTCTATCTAGAGGCTTTTGCGAGGAACTTATTGGCTTTTGGTGTACTTAGAAGCTTTAGAAGCGTATTTAGAGGCGTTCTGGCTGCATCTAGGACCTTATGGGAGGTATCTAGACTCCCTTTGGCTTATTTAAGGTCTTTCGGTGCATATCTAGAGGCTTTTTCGAGGTATTTACCGGCTTATGTTGTACTTCGAAGCTGAAAAAGAGTATTAAGAGTCGTTTTTGGTGTATCTAGGGTCTTATCGGAGCTATTTAGGCTACCTTCGTCATATTTAAGGTCTTTCGTGGCAGATCTAAAGGCTTTTGGAGGTATTTACTGGCTTTTGGTGTACTTAGAAGCTTAAAAAGAGTATTAAGAGGCGTTTTTGGTGTATCTGGGTTCTTATTGGAGCTATTTAGACTACCTTTGTCTTATTTAAAGCCTTTCGGGGAACATCTAGTGGCTTTAGCGAGGTATTTACTGGCTTATGAAGCATTTTAGAGGCATTCCGGTTGTATCTAGGGCCTTATGGTGGTTATTTAGACTCCTTTTGGCTTATCTAAAATTTTTCGGGGCATATCTAGAGGAGTTTGCGAGGTATTTACATGCATTTGGTGTACTTAGAAGGTTTAGAAGCATATTTAGAGGCGTTCTTGGCGTAACGTGGACCCTATGGTAGGTTTCGAGACTCCCCTTGACTTATTTAAGGTCCTACGGGGCATATCAAAAGTTTTTTGCGAGGTATTTACTGGCTTTTGTTGTACTTAGAAGTTCTAGAAGCATATTTAGAGGCGTTTTGGGTGTATCTGGGGCCTTATGGGAGATATTTAGGCTCGCTTTGGCTTATTTATGATCTTTCGGGGCATATCTAGAGGCTTTTAGCGAGGTACTTATTGGCCTTTTGTGTACTTAGAAGCTGTAGAAGGACATTTTGAGGCGTTCTTAGTGTATCTAGGGCCTCATGGGGGATATTTAGAGTCCCTTTAGCCTATATAAGGTCTTTCGGGGAATATCTAGAGGCCTTAGCGAGGTATTTACTGGTTTTGAAGCATTTTAGAGGCGTTCTGGCTGCTTCTTGGGCCTAATGGGGGGTATTTTGGCTACTCTGGCTTATTTATGGTCTTTCGGGATATATCTAGAGGCTTTTGCGAGGTATTTACTGGCTTTTGGTGTACTTGGAAGCTTTTGAAGCACATTTAGAGGCGCTCTTGGTGTATCTAGGGTCTTGGTGCTATTTGGACACTCTTTGTATTATTTAAGGTCTTTCGGGCATATCTAGAGGCTTTTTCGAGGCATTAACTGGCTTTGGTTGTACATAGAAGCTTAAAAATAGTATTAAGCGGCCTTTTTGGTGTATCTAGGGTCTTATTGGAGCTATTTAGACTACCTTAGTCTTATTTAAGGTCTTTCGGGGCCTATCTAGAGGCTTTTGCGAGGTATTTACAGGCTTTTGGGGCACTTAGAAGGTTTAGTAGCATATTTATAGGCGTTCTTGGTGTATCGTGGACCCTAAGGGAGGTTTCTGGACTCCCTTTGGCTTATTTAAGGTCCTACGGGGCATATCTAGGGGCTTTTGCGAGGTACTTACTGGATTTTGAAGCATTTTAGAGGCGTTCTGGCTGCTTCTTGGGCCTAATGGGTGGTATTTAGGCTACTTTTGGCTTATTTTGGGTCTTTCGGGGCATATCTAGAATGCTTTGCGAGGTATTTACTGGCTTTTAGTGTACTTAGAAGTTTTGGAAGCACATTTAGAGGCGTTCTTGTTGTATCTTGCACAGTATGGGAGGGATCTAGATTCCTTTGGCTTATTTAAGGTTTTCCGGGGCATATCTAAAGGCTTTTGCGGGGTATTTACTGCCTTTTGGTGTACTTATAAGCCTTAGAAGCGTATTTAGAGGCGCTCTGGCTGCATCTAGGACCTTATGGGAGGTATCTAGACTCCCTTTGGCTTATTTAAGGTCTTTCGGTGCATATCTAGAGGCTTTTTCGAGATATTTACTGGCTGTTGTTGTACTTAGAAGCTTAAAAAGAGCATAAAGAAGCGTTTTTGGTGTATCTAGGGTCTTATTGGAGCTATTTAGACTACCTTTGTCTTATTTAAGGTCTTTCGGGGCAGATCTAAATGCTTTTGGAGGTATTTACTGGCTTTTGGTGTACTTAGAAGCTTTTGAAGCCCATTTAGAGGCGCTCTTGGTGCATCTAGGGCCTTGTGGGTGGTATTTAGACTCCCTTTAGCTTATTTAAAGCCTTTCGGTTAACATCTAGAGGCTTTTGCGAGGTATTTACTGGCTTATGAAGCATTTTAGAGGCATTCCGGGTGTATTTAGGGCCTTATGGTGGTTATTTAGACTCCTTTTGGCTTATCTAAAATCTTTCGGGGCATATCTAGAGGCTTTTGCGAGGTAATTACAGGCTTTTGGTGTACTTAGAAGGTTTAGAAGCATATTCTAGAGGCGTTCTTGTTGTATCGTGGACCCTATGGGAGGTTTCGAGACTCCTTTGGCTTATTTAAGGTCCTACGGGGCATATCAAAAGGCTTTTGCGAGGTATTTACTGGCTTTTGTTGTACTTAGAAGCTTTAGAAGCATATTTAGAGGCGTTCGGAGTGTATCTGGGGCCTCATGGGGGGTATTTAGACTCCATTTAGCTTATTTAAGGTCTTTCGGGGAATATGTAGAGGCTTTTGGGAGGTTTTACTGGTTTTTTAAGCATTTTAGAGGCGTTCTGGATGCTTCTTGGCCCTAATGGGTGGTATTTAGGTTACTTTGGCTTATTTAAGGTTTTTTCGGGGCATATCTAGAGGCTTTTGCGAGGTATTTACTGGCTTTAGGTGTACTGTGAAGCTTTCGAAGCATATTTAGAGGCGTTCGTGGTGTATCTTGTACCCTATGGGGGGTATTTAGACTACCTTTGGATTATTTAATGTCTTCCGGGGCATATCTAAAGGCTTTTGTAAGGTATTTACTGCTTTTTGGTGTACTTAGAAGGTTTATAAGCATATTTATAGGCGTTCTTGGTGTATCGTGGACCCTATGGGAGGTTTCTAGACTCCCTTTGGCTTATTTAAGGTCCTACGGGGCATATCAAAAGGCTTTTGCGAGGTATTTACTGGCTTTTGTTGTACTTAGAAGCTTTAGAAGCATATTTAGAGGCGTTCTGGGTGTATCTGGGGCCTTATGGGAGATATTTAAGCTCGCTTTGGCTTATTTATGATCTTTCGGGGCTTATCTAGAGGCTTTTAGCGAGGTACCTATTGGCCTTTTGTGTACTTAGAAGCTGTAGAAGGACATTTTGAGGCGTTCTTGGTGTATCTAGGGCCTCATGGGCGGGTATTTAGACTCCCTTTAGCTTATTTAAGGTCTTTCGGAGAATATCTAGAGGCTTTTGCGAGGTATTTACTGGTTTTTGAAGCATTTTACAGGCGTTCTGGCTGCTTCTTGGGCCTAATGGGGGGTATTTAGGCTAGTTTTGGCTTATTTAAGGTCTTTCGGGGCATATCTAGAATGTTTTGCGAGATATTTACTGGCTTTTAGTGTACTTATAAGCTTTAGAAGCACATATAGAGGCGTTCTTGGTGTATCTTGGACCCTATGGGAGGGATCTCGATTCCTTTGGCTTATTTAAGGTTTTCCGGGGCATATCTAAACGCTTTTGCGGGGTATTTACTGCCTTTTGGTGTACTTAGAAGCTTTAGAAGCGTATTTAGAGGCGTTCTGGCTGCAGCTAGGACCTTATGGGAGGTATCTAGACCCCCTTTAGCTTATTTAAGGTCCTTCGGTGCATATCTAGAGGCTTTTTCGAGGTATTTACTGGGTTTTGGTGTCCTTAGAAGCTTTTGAAGCATATTTGGAGGTGACCTGGGTGTATGTTGGGCCTTATGGGGGTATTTAGTCTCCCTTTAGCTTATTTAAGGTCTTTCGGGGAATATCTAGAGGCTTTTGCGAGGTATTTACTGGTTTTTGAAGCATTTTAGAGGCGTTCTGGCTGCTTCTTGGGCCTAATGGTTGGTATTTAGTAGACTTTTGGCTTATTTAAGGTCTTTCGGGGCATATCTAGAATGTTTTGCGAGGTATTTACTGGCCTTTGGTGTACTTAGAAGCTTTAGAAGCGTATTTAGTGACGTTCTGGGTGCATCTAGGACCTTATGGAAGGCATTTAGACTCCCTTTGGCTTATTTAAGGTCTTCCGGGGCATATCTAAAGGCTTTTGCGAGGTATTTCCTGGCTATTGATGTATATAGAAGCTTTAGAAGCACATTTGGTGGCGTTCTTGGTTATCTAGTGCCTTATGGGAGGTATTTAGACTCCCTTTAGCTTATTTAAGGTCTTTCGGGGAATATCTAGAGGCTTTTGCGAGGTATTCACTGGTTTTTGAAGCATTTTAGAGGCGTTCTGGGTGTATCGTGGACCCTATGGGATGTTTCGAGTCTCCCTTTGGCTTATTTAAGGTCCTACGGGGCATATCAAAAGGCTTTTGCGAGGTATTTACTGGCTTTTGTTGTACTTAGAAGCCTTAGAAGAATATTTAGAGGCGTTCTGGGTGTATCTGGGTCCTTATGGGAGATATTTAGGCTCGCTTTGGCTTATTTATGATCTTTCGGGGCATATCTAGAGGATTTTAGCGAGGTACTTATTGGCCTTTTGTGTACTTAGAAGCTGTAGAAGGACATTTTGAGGCGTTCTTGGTGTATCTAGGGCCTCATGGGGGGTATTTAGAGTCCCTTTAGCTTATTTAAGGTCTTTCGGGGAATTTCTAGAGGCTTTTGCGAGGTATTTACTGGTTTTGAAGTATTTTAGAAGCGTTCTGGATGCTTCTTGGGCCTAATGGGGGGTATTTAGACTCCTTTTGGCTTATCTAAAGTCTTTCGGGGCATATCTGGAGGCTGTTTGCGAGGTGTTTACAGCCTTTTGGTGTACTTAGAAGCTTTAGAAGCGTATTTAGAGGCGTTCTGGCTGCATCTAGGACCTTATGGGAGGTATCTAGACTCCCTTTGGCATACTTAAGGTGTTTCGGTGCATATCTAGAGGCTTTTTCGAGGTATTCGCTGGCTTTTGTTGTACTTAGAAGCTTAAAAAGAGTATTAAGAGGCGTTTTTGGTTAACCTAGGGTCTTATTGGTGCTATTTAGACTACCTTTGTCTTATTTAAGGTCTTTCGGGGCATATCTACTGGCTTTTGCGAGGTATTTACAGGCTTATGGTGCACTTAGAAGGTTTAGAAGCATATTTATAGGCGTTCTTGGTGTATCGTGGACCCTAAGGGAGGTTTCTGGACTCCACTTGGCTTATTTAAGGTCCTACGGGGCATATCAAAAGGCTTTTGCGAGGTATTTACTGGCTTTTGTTGTACTTTGAAGCTCATGATGCACATTTAGAGGCGTTCTTGCTGTATCTACTGCCTTATGGGAGGTGTCTAAAACCCTTTGGCATATTAAGGCCTTTCGGGGCATATCTAGAGGGTTTGCGAGGTATTTACTGGATTTTGAAGCATTTTAGAGGCGTTCTGGCTGCTTCTTGGGCCTAATGGGGGGTATTTAGGCTACTTTTGGCTTATTTAAGGTCTTTTGGGGCATATCTAGAATGTTTTGCGAGGTATTTACTTGCTTTTAGTGTACTTAGAAGCTTTAGAAGCATATTTAGAGGCGTTCTTGGTGTATCTTGGACACTATGGGAGGGATCTAGATTCCTTTGGCTTATTTAAGGTTTTCCGGGGCATATCTAAAGGCTTTTGCGTTGTATTTACTGCCTTTTGGTGTACTTAGAAGCCTTAGAAGCGTATTTAGAGGCGTTCTGGCTGCATCTAGGACCTTATGGGAGGTATCTAGACTCACTTTGGCTTATTTAAGGTCTTTCGGTGCATATCTAGAGGCTTTTTCAAGATATTTACTGGTTTTTGTTGTACTTAGAAGCTTAAAAAGAGTATTAAGAGGCGTTTTTGGTGTATCTAGGGTCTTACTGAAGCTATCTAGACTACCTTTGTCTTATTTAAGGTCTTTCGGGGCAGATCTAAAGGATTTTGGAGGTATTTACTGGCTTTTGGTGTACTTAGAAGCTTCTGAAGCCCATTTAGAGGCGCTCTTGGTGCATCTAGGGCCTTGTGGGTGGTATTTAGACTCCCTTTAGCTTATTTAAGGCCTTTCGGGTTACATCTAGAGGCTTTTGCGAGGTATTTACTGGCTTATGAAGCATTTTAGAGGCATTCCGGGTGTATCTAGGGCCTCATGGTGGTTATTTAGACTCCTTTTGGCTTACCTAAAATCTTTCGGGGCATATCTAGAGGCTTTTGCGAGGTATTTACAGGCTTTTGGTGTACTTAGAAGGTTTAGAAGCATTTTTAGCGGCGTTCTTGGTGTATCGTGGACCCTATGGGAGGTTTCGAGACTTCCTTTGGCTTATTTAAGGTCCTACGGGGCATATCAAAAGGCTTTTGCGAGGTATTTACTGGCTTTTGTTGTACTTAGAAGCTTTAGAAGCATATTTAGAGGCGTTCTGGGTGTATCTGGGCCTTATGGGAGATATTTCGGCTCGCTTTGGCTTATTTATGATCTTTCGGGGCATATCTAGAGGCTTTTAGCGAGGTACCTATTGGCCTTTTGTGTACTTAGAAGCTGTACAAGGACATTTTGAGGCGTTCTTGGTGTATCTAGGGCCTCATGGGGGGTATTTAGACTCCCTTGCGCTTATTTAAGGTCTTTCGGGGAATATCCAGAGGCTTTTGCGAGGTATTTACTGGCTTTTGGTGTACTTTGAAGCTTTAGAAGCATATTTAGGGGCGTTCGCGGTGTATCTTGGACCCTATGGGAGGTATTTAGACTCCCTTTGGCTTATTTAATGTCTTCCGGAGCATATCTAAAGGCTTTTGTATGGTATTTACTGCTTTTTGGTGTACTTAGAAGCTTCAGAAGCGTATTTAGAGGCGTTCTGTCTGCATCTAGGACGTTATGGGAGGTATCTAGACTCCCTTTGGCTTATTTAAGGTTTTCGGTGCATCTCTAGATGCTTTTGCGAGGTTTTTACTGGCTTTTGGTGTACTTAGAAGCTTTAGAAGCGTATTTAATGGCGTTCTGGGTGCATCTAGGGCCTTATGGAAGGCATTTAGACTCCCTTTGGCTTACTTAAGGTCTTCCGGGGCAAATCTAAAGGCTTTTGCGAGGTATTTACTGGCTATTGTTGTATATAGAAGCTTTAAAAGCATATTTAGAGGCGTTCTGGGTGTATCTGGGGCCTTATGGGGGATATTTAGGCTCGCTTTGGCTAATTTATGATCTTTCGGGGCATATCTAGAGGCTTTTAGCGAGGTAGTTATTGGCCTTTTGTGTACTTAGAAGCTGTAGAAGGACATTTTGAGGCGTTCTTGGTGTATCTAGGGCCTCATGGGGGGTATTTAGACTCCCTTTAGCTTATTTAAGGTGTTTCGGGGCATATCTAGAGGCTTTTGCAAGGTATTTACTGGCTTTTGGTGTACTTTGAAGCTTCAGAAGCATATTTAGGGGCGTTCGCGGTGTATCTTGGACCCTATGGTAGGTATTTAGACTCCCTTTGGCTTATTTAATGTCTTCCGGAGCATATCTAAAGGCTTTTGTATGGTATTTACTGCTTTTTGGTGTACTTAGAAGCTTCAGAAGCGTATTTAGAGGCGTTCTGTCTGCATCTAATACCTTATGGCAGGTATCTAGACTCCCTTTGGCTTATTTAAGGTCTTTCGGTGCATCTCTAGATGCTTTTGCGAGGTTTTTACTGGCTTTTGGTGTACTTAGAAGCTTTAGAAGCGTATTTAATGGCGTTCTGGGTGCATCTAGGTCCTTATGGAAGGCATTTAGGCTCCCTTTGGCTTATTTAAGGTCTTCCGGGGCATATCTAAAGGCTTTTGCGAGGTATTTACTTTGAAGCTTTCGAAGCATATTTAGAGGCGTTCGCGGTGTATCTTGTACCCTATGGGAGGTATTTAGACTCCCTTTGGCTTATTTAATGTCTTCCGGGGCATATCTAGAGGCTTTTGCGAGGTATTTACTGCCTTTTGGTGTACTTAGAAGCTTCAGAAGCATATTTGGAGGCGTTCGGTCTGCATCTAGGACCTTATGGGAGGTATCTAGACTCCCTTTGGCTTATTTAAGGTCTTTCGGTGCATATCTAGAGGCTTTTTCGGGGTATTTACTGGGTTTATGTGTACATAGAAGCTTTTGAAGCATATTTAGAGGCGTCCTGAGTGTATCTTGGGCTTTATGGGGGATATTTAGTCTCCCTTTAGCTTACTTAAGTTTTTTCGGGACATATACAGATGCTTTTGCGAGGTATTTACTGGCTTTTGGTGTACTTAGAAGCTTTAAAAGCGTATTTGGTGGCGTTCTGGGTGCATCTAGGGCCTTAGGGAAGGCATTTAGACTCCCTTTGGCTTATTGAAGGTCTTCCGGGGCATATCTAAAGGCTTTTGCGAGGTATTTACTGGCTATTGTTGTATATAGAAGCTTTAGAAGCATATTTAGAGGCGTGCTTGGTATATCTAGGGCCTTATGGGAGGTATTTAGACTCCATTTAGCTTATTTAAGGTATTTCGGGGAATATCTAGAGGCTTTTGCGAGGTATTCACTGGTTTTTTAAAAGCATTTTAGAGGCGTTCTGGGTGTATCTTGGGCCTAATGTGGGGTAATTAGTCTACTTTTGGCTTATTTAAGGTCTTTCGGGGCATATCTAGAATCTTTTGCGAGGTATTTACTGGCTTTTAGTGTACTTAGAAGCTTTAGAAGCACATTTAGAGGCGTTCTTGGTGTATCTTGGACCCTATGGGAGAGATCTAGATTCCTTTGGCTTAATTAAAGTCTTCCAGGGCATATCTAAAGGCTTTAGCGGGGTATTTACTGCCTTTTGTGTACTGAGAAGCTGTAGAAGGACATTTTGAGGCGTTCTTGGTGTATCTAGGGCCTCATGGGGGGTATTTAGACTACCTTTAGCTTATTTAAGGTCTTTCGGGGCATATCTAGTTACTTTTGCGAGGTATTTACTGGCTTTTGGTGTACTTTGAAGCTTTAGAAGCATATTTAGGGGCGTTCGCGGTGTATCTTGGACCCTATGGGAGGTATTTAGACTCCCTTTGGCTTATTTAATGTCTTCCGGAGCATATCTAAAGGCTTTTGTATGGTATTTACTGCTTTTTGGTGTACTTAGAAGCTTCAGAAGCGTATTTAGAGGCGTTCTGTCTGCATCTAGGACGTTATGGGAGGTATCTAGACTCCCTTTGGCTTATTTAAGGTCTTTCGGTGCATCTCTAGATGCTTTTGCGAGGTTTTTACTGGCTTTTGGTGTACTTAGAAGCTTTAGAAGGGTATTTAATGGCGTTCTGGGTGCATCTAGGGCCTTATGGAAGGCATTTAGACTCCCTTTGCCTTACTTAAGGTCTTCCGGGGCATATCTAAAGGCTTTTGCGAGGTATTTACTGCTTTTTGGTGTACTTAGAAGGTTTAGAAACATATATAGAGGCGTTCTTGGTGTATCGTGGGCCCTATGGGAGGTTTCTAGACCCCCTTTGGCTTATTTAAGGTCCTACAGGGCATATCAAAAGGCTTTTGCGAGGTATTTACTGGCTTTTGTTGTACTTAGAAGCTTTAGAAGCATATTTAGAGGCGTTCTGGGTGTATCTGGGGCCTTATGGGGGATATTTAGGCTCGCTTTGGCTAATTTATGATCTTTCGGGGCATATCTAGAGGCTTTTAGCGAGGTACTTATTGGCCTATTGTGTACTTAGAAGCTGTAGAAGGACATTTTGAGTTGTTCTTGGTGTATCTTGGGCCTCATGGGGGTATTTAGACTCCCTTTAGCTTGTTTAAGGTCTTTCGGGGCATATCTAAAGGCTTTTGCGAGGTATTTACTGGCTTTTGGTGTACTTTGAAGCTTTAGAAGCATATTTAGAGGCGTTCGCGGTGAATCTTGGACCCTATGGGAGGTATTTAGACTCCCTTTGGCTTATTTAATGTCTTCTGGAGCATATCTAAAGGCTTTGGTATGGTTTTTACTGCCTTTTGTGTACTTAGAAGCTGTAGAAGGACATTTTGAGGCGTTCTTGGTGTATCTAGGGCCTCATGGGGGGTATTTAGACTCCCTTTAGCTTATTTAAGGTCTTTCGGGGCATATCTAGTTACTTTTGCGAGGTATTTACTGGCTTTTGGTGTACTTTGAAGCTTTAGAAGCATATTTAGGGGCGTTCGCGGTGTATCTTGGACCCTATGGGAGGTATTTAGACTCCCTTTGGCTTATTTAATGTCTTCCGGAGCATATCTAAAGGCTTTTGTATGGTATTTACTGCTTTTTGGTGTACTTAGAAGCTTCAGAAGCGTATTTAGAGGCGTTCGGGCTGCATCTAGGGCCTTATGGGAGGTATCTAGACTCCCTTTGGCTTATTTAAGGTTTTCGGTGCATCTCTAGATGCTTTTGCGAGGTTTTTACTGGCTTTTGGTGTACTTAGAAGCTTTAGAAGCGTATTTAATGGCGTTCTGGGTGCATCTAGGGCCTTATGGAAGGCATTTAGACTCCCTTTGGCTTACTTAAGGTCTTCCGGGGCAAATCTAAAGGCTTTTGCGAGGTATTTACTGGCTATTGTTGTATATAGAAGCTTTAAAAGCATATTTAGAGGCGTTCTGGGTGTATCTAGGGCCTTATGGGAGATATTTAGGCTCGCTTTGGCTTATGTAAGATCTTTCGGTGTCTATCTAGAGGCTTTTGCGAGGAACCTATTTGCATTTGGTGTACTTAGAAGCTTTAGAAGCACATTTTTAGGCGTTCTGGGTGTATCTAGGGCCTTATGGGAGGTATTTAGACTCCCTTTAGCTTCTTTAAGGTCTTTCGGTGAATATCTAGAGGCTTTTGCGAGGTATTCACCTGTTTTTGAAGCATTTTAGAGGCGTTCTGGGTGTATCTTGGGCCTAATGGGGGGTATTGAGGCTACTTTTGGCTCATTTAAGGTCTTTCGGAGCATATCTAGAATCTTTTGCCTGGTATTTACTGGCTTTTAGTGTACTTAGAAGCTTTAGAAGCACATTTAGAGGCGTTCTTGGTGTATCTTGGACCCTATGGGAGGGATCTAGATTCCTTTGGCCTATTTAAGGTCTTACGGGGCATATCTAAAGGCTTTGCGGGGTATTTACTGCCTTTTTGTGTACTTAGAAGCTTTAGAAGCGTATTTAGAGGCGTTCTGGCTGCATCTACGACCTTATGGGAGGTATTTAGACTCCTTTTGGCTTATTTAATGTCTTCCGGGGCATATCTAAAGGCTTTTGTATGGTATTTACTGCTTTTTGGTGTACTTAGAAGGTTTAGAAGCATATTTAGAGACGTTCTTGGTGTATCGTGGCCCTATGGGAGGTTTCTAGACCCCCGTTGGCTTATTTAAGGTCCTACGGGGCATATCAAAAAGATTTTGCGAGGCATTTACTGGCTTTTGTTGTACTTAGAACCTTTAGAAGCATATTTAGAGGCGTTCGGGGTGTATCTTGGGCCTTATGGAGGTATTTAGTCTCCCTTTAGCTTACTTAATTTTTTTCGGGGCATATACAGATGCTTTGCGAGGTATTTACTGGCTTTTGGTGTACTTAGAAGCTTTAGAAGCGTATTTAGTGGCGTTCTGGGTGCATCTAGGGCCTTATGGAAGCGATTTAGACCCCCTTTGGCTTATTTAAGGTCTTTCGGGGCATATCTAAAGCTTTTGCGGGGTATTTACTGCCTTTTGGTGTACTTAGAAGCTTTAGAAGCGTATTTAGAGGCGTTCTGGCTGCATCTAGGACCTTATGGGAGGTATCTAGACTCCCTTTGGCTTATTTATGATCTTTCGGGGCATATCTAGAGGCTTTTAGCGAGGTACTTATTGGCCTTTTGTGTACTTAGAAGCTGTAGAAGGACATTTTGAGGCGTTCTTGGTTTATCTAGGGCCTCATGGGGGGTATTTAGACTCCCTTTAGCTCATTTAAGGTCTTTCGGTGCATATCTAGAGGCTTTTGCGAGGTATTTACTGGCTTTTGGTGTACTTTGAAGCTTTAGAAGCATATTTAGGGGCGTTCGCGGTGTATCTTGGACCCTATGGTAGGTATTTAGACTCCCTTTGGCCTATTTAATGTCTTCCGGAGCATATCTAAAGGCTTTTATATGGTATTTATTGCTTTTTGGTGTACTTAGAAGCTTCAGAAGCGTATTTAGAGGCGTTCTGTCTGCATCTAATACCTTATGGCAGGTATCTAGACTCCCTTTGGCTTATTTAAGGTCTTTCGGTGCATCTCTAGATGCTTTTGCGAGGTATTTACTGGCTTTTGGTGTACTTAGAAGCTTTAGAAGCGTATTTAATGGCGTTCTGAGTGCATCTAGGGCCTTATGGAAGGCATTTAGGCTCCCTTTGGCTTATTTAAGGTCTTCCGGGGCATATCTAAAGGCTTTTGCGAGGTATTTACTGGCTATTGTTGTATATAGAAGCTTTAGAAGCATATTTAGAGGCGTTCTGGGTGTATCTAGCGCCTTATGGGATGTATTTAGGCTCGCTTTGGCTTATGTAAGATCTTTCGGGGTCTATCTAGAGGCTTTTGCGAGGAACTTATTGGCTTTTGGTGTACTTAGAAGCTTTAGAAGCACATTTTGAGGCGTTCTTGGTGTATGTAGGGCCTTATGGGAGGTATTTAGACCCCCTTTAGCTTATTTAAGGTCTTTCGGGGAATATCTAGAGGCTTTTGCGAGGTATTCACCTGTTTTTGAAGCATATTAGAGGCGTTCTGGGTGTTCTTGGGCCTAATGGGGGGTATTTAGGCTACTTTTGGCTCATTTAAGGTCTTTCGGGGCATATCCAAAGGCTTTGCGGGGTATTTACCGCCTTTTTCTGTACTTAGAAGCTTTAGAAGCGTATTTAGAGGCTATCTGGCTGCATCTACGACCTTATGGGAGGTATTTAGACTCCCTTTGGCTTATTTAATGTCTTCCGGGGAATATCCAAAGGCTGTTGTATGGTATTTACTGCTTTTTGGTGTACTTAGAAGGTTTAGAAGCATATTTAGAGGCGTTCTTGGTGTATCGTGGACCCTATGGGAGGTTTCTAGACTCCCGTTGGCTTATTTAAGGTCCTACGGGGCATATCAAAAAGCTTTTGCGAGGTATTTACTGGCTTTTGTTGTACTTAGAAGCTTTAGAAGCATATTTAGAGGCGTTCTGGGTGTATCTAGGGCCTTATGGGAGGTATTTAGGCTCGCTTTGGCTTATGTAAGATCTTTCGGGGTCTATCTAGAGGCTTTTGCGAGGAAACTATTGGCTTTTGGTGTACTTAGAAGCTTTAGAAGCACATTTTTAGGCGTTCTTGGTGTATCTAGGGCCTTATGGGAGGTATTTAGACTCCCTTTAGCTTATTTAAGGTCTCTCGGGGAATATCTAGAGGCTTTTGCGAGGTATTCACCTGTTTTTGAAGCATTTTAGAGGCGTTCTGTGTGTATCTTGGGCCTAATGGGGGGTATTTAGGCTACTTTTGGCTCATTTAAGGTCTTTCGGGGCATATCTAGAATCTTTTGCCAGGTATTTACTGGCTTTTAGTGTACTTAGAAGCTTTAGAAGCACATTTAGAGGCGTTCTTGGTGTATCTTGGACCCTATGGGAGGCATCTAGATTCCTTTGGCTTATTTAAGGTCTTACGGGGCATATCTAAAGGCTTTGCGGGGTATTTACTGCCTCTTTGTGTACTTTGAAGCTTTAGAAGCGTATTTAGAGGCGTTCTGGTGCATCTACGACCTTATGGGAGGTATTTAGTCTCCCTTTGTCTTATTTAATGTCTTCCGGGGAATATCTAAAGGCGTTTGTATGGTATTTACTGCTTTTTGGTGTACTTAGAAGGTTTAGAAGCATATTTAGAGGCGTTCTTGGTGTATCGTGGGCCCTATGGGAGGTTTCTAGACCCCCGTTGGCTTATTTAAGGTCCTACGGGGCATATCAAAAAGCTTTTGCGAGGTATTTACTGGCTTTTGTTGTACTTAGAAGCTTTAGAAGCATATTTAGAGGCGTTCGGGGTGTATCTGGGGCCTTATTGGAGATATTTAGGCACGCTTTGGCTTATTTGTGATCATTCGGGACATATCTAGAGGCTTTTAGCGAGGTACATATTGGCCTTGTGTGTACTTAGAAGCTGTAGAAGGACATTTTGAGGCGTTCTTGGTGTATCTAGGGCCTCATGGGGTGTATCTAGACTCCCTTTAGCTTATTTAAGGTCTTTCGGGGAATATCTAGAGGCTTTTGCGAGGTATTTACTGGTTTTTGAAGCATTTTAGAGGCGTTCTGAATGCTTCTTGGACCTAATGGGGGGTATTTAGGCTACTTTGGCTTATTTATGGTCTTTCGGGGCATATCTAGAGGCTTTGCGAGGTATTTACTGGCTTTTGGTGTACTTTGAAGCTTTAGAAGCATATTTAGAGGCGTTCGCGGTGTATCTTGTACCCTATGGGAGGTATTTGGACTCCCTTTGGCTTATTTAATGTCAGTAATGTCAGTATTTACTGCTTTTTGGTGTACTTAGAAGCTTCAGAAGCGTATTTAGATGCGTTCTGTCTGCATCTAGGACCTTATGGCAGGTATCTAGACTCCCTTTGGCTTATTTAAGGTCTTTCGGTGCATATCTAGAGGCTTTTTTGAGGTGTTTACTGGGTTTTGGTGTACTTAGAAGCTTTAGAAAGGTATTTAGTGGCGTTCTGTGTGCATCTAGGGCCTTATGGAAGGAATTTAGACTCGCATTGGCTTATTTAAGGTCTTCCGGGGCATATCTAGAGGCTTTTGCGAGGTACCCATTGGCTTTTGGTGTATTTAGAAGCCTTAGAAGCTCATGTTGAGGCGTTCTTGGGGTATCTACTGCCTCATGGGAGGTATTTAGACTCCCTTTAGCTTATTTAAGGTCTTTCGGTGCATTACTAGAGGTGTTTTCGAGCTATTTACTGGCTTTTGGTGTACTTAGAAGCTTTGGAAGCGTATTTAGAGGCGTTCTGGCTGCATCTAGAACCCTGTGGGAGGCATCTAGGTTCCTTTTGGCTTATTTAAGGTTTTCGGTGCATATCTAGAGGATTTTGCGAGGTATTTACTGGCATTTGGTGCACCTAGAAGCTCTAGCATCATATTTAGAGCCATTCTTGTTGTATCTTAGCCCTATGGAAGGTATTTAGACTCGCTTAGGCTTATTTAAGATCTTTTGGGGCATATCTAGAGGCTTTTGCGAGGTGCTAATTGGCTTTTAGTGTATTTAGAAGCCTTAGAAGCTCATGTTGAGGCGTTCTTAGAGTATCTACGGCCTCATGGGGGGTATTTAGACTCCCTTTAGCTTATTTAAGGTCATTGGGGGAATATCTAGAGTCTTTTGCGAGGTACTTACTGGTTTTTGAAGTACTTTAGAGGCGCCCTGTGTTGTATCTTGTGCCTAATGGTGGGTATTTAGGCCACTTTTGGCTTATTTAAGGTCTTTCGGGGCATATCTATAGGCCTTTGCGATGTATTTACTGGCTTTTGGTGTACTTGGTAGCTTTAGAAGCACATTTAGAGGCGTTCTTTGTGTATCTTGGACACTGTGGGAAGTATCTAGGCTCCCTTTTGGTCATTCAAGGTCTTTCGTGTATAGCTAGAAGCTTTTAAGGGGTATTTACTGGCTTTTGGTGTACTTAGAGGCCCTTGAATCATATTTATAGGTGTTCTGGGTGTATCTAGGGCCTTATGGGTGATATTAATCTCCCTTCAGCTTATTTAAGTTCTTTCTGGGCATACATAGATTTTTTGCGAGATATTTACTGGTTTTTGGTGTACTTAGAAGCTTTAGAAGCCTATTTAGAGGCATTCCGGATGTATCTAGGACCTTATGGGAGGTATCTAGACTCCCTTTGGCTTATTTAAGGCTTTCGGTCATTCCTAGAGGTGTTTTTGAGCTATTTACTGGCTTTTGGTGTACTTAGAAGCCTTAGAAGCGTATTTAGAAGAGTTCTGGGTATTTCTGGGTTCTTATGAGAGATATTTACACTCCCTTTGGCTTATTTAAGTTCTTTCGGGGCATATATACATGCTTTTGCGAGGTATTTACTGGCTTTTGGTGCACTTAGAAGCTTTAGAAGCGATTTAGTGGCGTTCTGGGTGCATCTAGGGCCTTATGGAAGGCATTTAGACTCCCTTTGGCTTATTTAAGAACTTTCGGGGCATATCTAGGGGCTTTTGCAAGGTATTTACTGGCTTTTGTTGTACTTAGAAGCTTTTGAGGCACATAGAGAGGCGTTCTGGGTGTATGCAGGGCCTTATTGGAGGTATTTAAACTCCTTTGGCTTATATAGGATCTTTCGGGGCATATGTAGAGGCTTCTTGGAGGTTTTTACTGGCTTTGGTGTACTTAGAAGCCTTAAAGGCGTATTTAGAAACGTTCTTGGTGAATGCAGCGGCTTATGGCGCGTCTTTAGACTTTCTGTGGCGTATTTAACATATTTTTGGGCACTCTTAGAGGCTTTTGTGGGGTATTTACTTGCGTTTGGTGTACTTAGAAGCTTCCGAGGCCAATTTAGAGGCGTTCTTGGTGTATATAAGGCGTTATGTGGCGTTTTCTGACTCTCTTTGGCGTACCTAGGCTCTTTGGGGGCATTCCTAGAGGCATTTGTTAGGTATTTATTGGCTTTTTGTTGTACTTAGAAGCTTTTGAAGCGTATTTAGAGGCGTTCTGGCTGCATCTAGGACCTTATGGGAGGTATCTAGACTCCCTTTGGCTTATTTAAGGTCCTTCGGTGCAAATCCAGAGGATTTTTCGAGGTATTTACTGGATTTTGGTGTACTTAGAAGCTTAAAAACCGTATTTAGAGGCATTTTTGTTGTATCTAGCGTCATATTGGAGCTATTTGGACACTCTTTGGCTTATTTAAGACCTTTCGGGCATATCTAGAGGCTTTTTGGAGGTATTTACTGGCCTTTGGTGTTTTTAGAAGCTTTGGATGCACATTTAGAGGCGTTCCTGTTGTATCTAGGGCCTAATGGGGGGGGGGTATTTAGGCTACTTTTGGCTAATTTAAGGTCTTTCGGGGCATTTCTAGAGGCTTTTGCGAGGTACTTACTGCGTTTTGGTGTACTTAGGGGCTTTCGAAACACATTTAGAGGCGCTCTTGGTGTATCTAGGGCCTAATGGGGGGTATTTAGGCCACTTTTGACTTATTTAAGGTCTTTCGGGGCATATCTAGAGGTTTTTGCGAGGTATTTACTGGCTTTTAGTGTACTTAGAAGCTTTAGAAGCGTATTTAGAGGCGTTCTGGCTGCATCTAGGAGTTTATGGGAGGTATCTAGACTCCCTTTGGCTTATTTAAGGTCTTTCGGTGCATATCTAGAGGCTTTTGCGAGGCATTTACTGGCATTTGGTGTACTTAGAAGCTTTAGAATCAAATTTAGAGCCATTCTTGGTGTATCTTGGCCCTATGGAAGGTATTTAGACTCGCTTATGCTTATTTAAGATCTTTTGGGGCATATCTAGAGGCTTTTGCGAGGCACTCATTGGCTTTTGGTGTATTTAGAAGCTTTGGAAGCATATTTAGAGGCGTTTTGGGGATATGTAGGGTCTTATGAGAGGTATTTAGACCCCCTCTGTGTTATTTATTGTTTTCGGGGCATATCTAGAGCCTTTTTGGACGTATTTACTGGATTTTGGTGTACTTAGAAGCGTTAAAGGCGTATTTAGAGGAGGTGTTGTTGAATGCAGCGGCTTATGGCGCGTCTTTAGGCATTTTGTGGCGTATTGAAGATCTTTTTGGGCATTCCAAGAGGCTTTTGCGAGGTATTTACTTGCGTTTGGTGTACTTAGACGCTTTCGAGACCTATTTAGAGGCGTTCTTGGTGTATATAAGGGCTTATCTGGCGTTTTCTGACTCTTTTTGGCGTATTTAGGCTCATTTGAGGCATTCCTAGGGGCATTCTTTAGGTATTAATTGGCTTTTTGGTGTACTTAGAAGCTTTTGAAGCATATTTATAGGCGATCTGTGTGCATCCACGGCCTTATGGGAGGTATCTGGACTCCCTTTGGCTTATTTTAGGCTTTCGGGGCATATCTAAGGGCTTTTTGGAGGTATTTAGTGGCTTTTGCTGTACTTAGAAGCATTTGATGCACATTTAGAGGCGTTCTTGTTGTATCTAGGGCCTAATAGGGGGTATCTAGGCTCCTTTTGGCTTATTTAAGGTCTTTCGGGGAATATCTAGAGGCTTTTGCGAGGTATGTACTGGCTTTTGGTGTACTTAGAAGCCTTTGAAGCATCTTTATAGGCGTTCTGGGTGTATCTAGGGCCTTATGGGAGATATTAGTCCCCCTTCATCTTATTTAAGTTCTTTCTAGGCATACTTAGATTTTTTTGCGAGGTATTTACTGGCTTTTGGTGTACTTAGAAACTTTAGAAGCATATTTAGAGGCATTGCGAGTGTATCTAGGAACTTATGGGAGGTTTGTAGACTCCCTTTGGCTTATTTAAGGTTTTCGGTGCATATCTAGAGGCTTTGCGAGAAATCTACTGGCTTTTGGTGTATTTTGAAGCTTTTGAAGCATAGTTAGAGGCGTTCTGGTTGTATCTACGGCCTTATGGGAGGTATTTAGACTCCCTTTGGCTTATTTAAGGTCTTCCGGGGCATATCTAAAGGCTTTTGCATGGTATTTACTGGTTTAGGAAGCAGTTTAGAGGCGTTCTGGGTATATCTTGTGCCTAATGGGGGGTATTTAGGCTACTTTTGGCTTATTTAAGGTCTTTCGGGGCATATCTAGAGGCCTTTGCGACGTATTTACGGGATTTTGGTGTACTTGGAAGCTTTAGAAGCACATTTGGAGGCGTTATTGGTGTATCTTGGGCCCTATGGGAGGTATCTAGACTCCCTTTGGCTTATTTAAGTTCTTATGGGGCATAAAGAAAGGCATTTGCGAGGTATTTACAGGCTCTTGGTGTACTTAGAGCTTTAGAAGCGAATTGAGAGGCGTTCTGGCTGCATGTAGGACCTTATGGGAGAAATTTAGACTCCCTTTGGCTTATTTAAGAACTTTCGGGGCATATCTAGAGGCTTTTGCAAGGTATTTACTGGCTTTTGTTGTACTTAGAAGCTTTTGAGGCACATATAGAGGCGTTCTGGGTGTATGTAGGGCCCTATTGGAGGTATTTAGACTCCTTTGGCTTATATAGGATCTTTCGGGGCATATGTAGAGGCTTTATCGAGGTTTTTACTGGCTTTGGTGTACTTAGAAGCATTAAAAGCGTATTTAGAAACGTTCTTGGTGAATGCAGCGCTTATGGCGCGTCTTTAGACTTTCTGTGGCGTATTTAACATCTTTTTGGGCACTCTTAGAGGCTTTTGTGAGGTATTTACTTGCGTTTGGTGTACTTAGAAGCTTTCGAGGCCTATTTAGAGCCGTTGTTGGTGTATATAAGGGCTTATGTGGCGTTTTCTGACTCTCTTTGGCGTACTTAGGCTCTTTGGGGGCATTCCTAGAGGCATTTGTTAGGTATTTATTGGCTTTTTGTTGTACTTAGAAGCTTTTGAAGCGTATTTAGAGGCGTTCTAGCTGCATCTAGGACCTTATGGGAGGTATCTAGACTCCCTTTGGCTTATTTAAGGTCTTTCGGTGCAAATCCAGAGGATTTTTCGAGGTATTTACTGGATTTTGGTGTACTTAGAAGCTTAAAAAGCGTATTTAGAGGCGTTTTTGTTGTATCTAGCGTCATATTGGAGCTATTTGGACACTCTTTGGCATATTTAAGACCTTTCGGGCATATCTAGAGGTTTTTGGAGGTATTTACTGGCTTTTGGTGTACTTAGAAGCTTTGGATGCACGTTTAGAGGCGTTCCTGTTTTATCTAGGGCCCAATGGGGGGTATTTAGGCTACTTTTGGCTTATTTAAGGTCTTTCGGGGCACTTCTAGAGGCTTTTGCGAGGTACGTACTGCGTTTTGTTGTACTTAGGGGCTTTCGAAACACATTTAGAGGCGCTCTTGGTGTATCTAGGGCCTAATGGGGGGTATTTAGGCCACTTTTGGCTTATTTAAGGTTCTTCGGGGCATATCTAGAGGCTTTTGCGAGGCATTTACCGGCATTTGGTGTACTTAGAAGCTTTAGAATCATATTTAGAGCCATTCTTGGTGTATCATGGCACTATGGAAGGTATTTAGACCCGCTTATTCTTATTTAATATCTTTTGGGGCATATCTAGAGGCTTTTGCGAGGTACTCATTGGCTTTTGATGTATTTAGAAGCTTTGGAAGCATATTTAGAGGCGTTTTGGGGATATGTAGGGTCTTATGAGAGGTATTTAGACCCCCTCTGTGTTATTTATTGTTTTCGGGGCATATCTAGAGCCTTTTGGAGGTATTTACTGGATTTT
Organism: Mantis religiosa; assembly: GCA_030765055.1. Classification (NCBI taxonomy): domain Eukaryota; kingdom Metazoa; phylum Arthropoda; class Insecta; order Mantodea; family Mantidae; genus Mantis; species Mantis religiosa. Next base: position 491,068 of record JAUKNK010000138.1, read on the forward strand.
GGTGTACTTCGAGGCGTTAAAGGCGTATTTAGAGGCGGTGTTGTTGAATGCAGCGTTTTATGGCGCGTCTTTAGCCTTTTTGTGGCGTATTGAAGATCTTTTTGGGCATTCCTAGAGGCTTTTGCGATGTATTTGCTTGCGTTTGGTGTACTTAGACTCTTTCGAGGCCTATTTAGAGGCGTTCTTAGTGTATATAAGGGCTTATCTGGCGTTCTCTGACTCTTTTTGGCGTATTTAGGCTCATTTGAGGCATTCCTAGGGGCATTTTTTAGGTATTAATTCGCTATTTGGTGCACTTAGAAGCTTTTGAACCATATTTATAGGCGATCTGGGTGCATCCACGGCCTTATGGGAGGTATCTGGACACCCTTTGGCTTATTTAAGGCTTTCGGGGCATATCCAGAGGGTTTTTGGAGGTATTTAGTGGCTCCTGCTGTACTTAGAAGCTTTTGATGCACATTTAGAGGCGTTCTTGTTGTATCTAGGGCTTAATAGGGGGTATCTAGGCTACTTTTGGCTTATTTAAGATCTTTCAGGGCACTTCGAGAGGCTTTTGCGTGGTATTTACTGCATTTTGGTGTACTTAGAAGCTTTTGAACCACATTTAGAGTCGCTCTTGGTGTATCTAGGGCCTAATGGGGGGTATTTAGGCTACTTTTGGCTAATTAAAGGTATTTCGGGGCATATCTAGAATCTGTTGCGAGGTATTTACTGGCTTTTAGTGTACTTAGAAGCTTTAGAAGCACATTTAGAGGCGTTCTTGGTGTATCTTGGACCCTATTGGAGGGATCTAGATTCCTTTGGCTTATTTAAGGTGTTCCAGGTCATATCTAAAGGCTTTTTCGGGGTATTAACTGCCTTTTGGTGTACTTAGAAGCTTTAGAAGCATATATAGAGGCGTTCTGGCTGCATCTAGGACCTTATGGGAGGTATCTAGCTTCCCTTTGGCTTATTTAAGGTCTTTCGGTGCATATCTAGAGGCTTTTTCGAGGTATTTACCGGCTTTTGTTGTACTTAGAAGCTTAAAAAGAGTATTAAGAGGCGTTTTTGGTGTATCTAGGGTCTTATTGGAGCTATTTAGACTACCTTCGTCATATTTAAGGTCTTTCGTGGCAGATCTAAAGGCTTTTGGAGGTATTTTCTGGCTTTTGGTGTACTTAGAAGCCTTTGAAGCCCATTTAGTGGCGCTCTTGGTGCATCTAGGGCCTTGTGGGTGGTATTTAGACTCCCTTTAGCTTATTTAAGGCCTTTCGGGGAACATCTAGAGGCTTTTGCGAGGTATTTCCTGGTTTATGAAGCATTTTTGAGGCATTCCGGGTGTATCTAGGGCCTTAAGGTGGTTATTTAGACTCCTTTTGGCTTATCTAAAATTTTTCGGGGCATATCTAGAGGCATTTGCGAGGTATCTACAGGCTTTGGTGTACTTAGAAGCTTTAGAAGCAAATTTAGAGGCGTTCTGGGTGTATCTGGGGCCTTATGGGGGATATTTAGGCTCGCTTTGGTTTATTTATGATCTTTCGGGGCATATCTAGAGGCTTTTAGCGAGGTACTTATTGGCCTTTTGTGTACTTAGAAACTGTAGAAGGACATTTTGAGGCGTTCTTGGTGTATCTAGGGCCTTATGGGAGGTATTTAGACTCCCTTTAGGTTATTTAAGGTCTTTCGGGGAATATCTAGAGGCTTTTACGAGGTATTCAACTGGTTTTTGAAGCATTTTAGAGGCGTTCTGGGTGTATCTTGGGCCTAATGGGGGGTAACTAGTCTACTTTTTGCTTATTTAAGGTCTTTCGGGGCATATCTGGAATCTTTTGCGAGGTATTTACTGGCTTTTAGTGTACTTAGAAGCTTTAGAAGCACATTTAGAGGCGTTCTTGGTGTATCTTGGACCCTGTGGGAGGAATCTAGATTCCTTTGGCTTATTTAAGGTGATCCAGGTCATATCTAAAGGCTTTTGCGGGGTATTTACTGCCTTTTGGTATACTTAGAAGCTTTAGAAGCGTATTTAGAGGCGTTCTGGCTGCATCTAGGACCTTATGGGAGGTATCTAGACTCCCTTTGGCTTATTTAAGGTGCATATCTAGAGGCTTTTTCGAGGTATTTACCGGCTTTTGTTGTACTTCGAAGCTTAAAAAGAGTATTAAGAGTCGTTTTTGGTGTATCTAGGGTCTTATCGGAGCTATTTAGGCTACCTTCGTCATATGTAAGGTCTTTCGTGGCAGATCTAAAGGCTTTTGGAGGTATTGACTGGCTTTTGGTGTACTTAGAAGCTTAAAAAGAGTATTAAGAGACGTTTTTGGTGTATCTGGGGTCTTATTGGAGCTATTTAGACTACCTTTGTCTTATTTAAAGCCTTTCGGGGAACATCTAGAGGCTTTAGCGAGGTATTTACTGGTTTTATGAAGCATTTTAGAGGCATTCCGCGTGTATCTAGGGCCTTATGGTGGTTATTTAGACTCCTTTTGGCTTATCTAAAATTTTTCGGGGCATATCTAGAGGAGTTTGCGAGGTATCTACAGGCTTTTGGTGTACCTAGAAGGTTTAGAAGCATATTTAGAGGCGTTCTTGGCGCATAGTGGACCCTATGGTAGGTTTCGAGACTCCCTTTGACTTATTTAAGGTCCTACGGGGCATATCAAACGTTTTTTGCGAGGTATTTACTGGCTTTTGTTGTACTTAGAAGTTTTAGAAGCATATTTAGAGGCGTTCTGGGTGTATCTGGGGCCACGGGGGGGGGGGGGGTATTTAGATTCCCTTTAGCTTATTTAAGGTCTTTCGGGGCATATCTAGAGGCTTTTGCGAGGTATTTACTGGCTTTTGGTGTACTTTGAAGCTTTAGAAGCATATTTAGAGGCGTTCGCGGTTTATCTTGTACCCTATGGGAGGTATTTAGACTCCCTTTGGCTTATTTAATGTCTTCCGGAGCATATCTAAAGGCTTTTGTATGGTATTTACTGCTTTTCGGTGTACTTATAAGCTTCAGAAGCGTATTTAGAGGCGTTCTGTCTGCATCTAATACCATATGGGAGGTATCTAGACTCCCTTTTGCTTATTTAAGGTTTTCGGTGCATATCTAGAGGCTTTTTTGAGGTATTTACTTGGTTTTGGTGTACTTAGAAGCTTTTGAAGCATATTTAGAGGCGTCCTGGTTGTATCTGGGGCCTTATGGGAGGTATTTAGCCTCGCTTTGGCTTATGTAAGATCTTTCGGGGTCTATCTAGAGGCTCTTGCGAGGAACTTATTGGCTTTTGGTGTACTTAGAAGCCTTAGAAGCACATTTTGAGGCGCTCTTGGTGCATCTAGGGCCTTATGGTGGTTATTTAGACGCCTTTTGGCTTATCTAAAATTTTTCGGGGCATATCTAGAGGCTTTTGCGAGGTATTTACATGCTTTTGGTGTACTTAGCAGGTTTAGAAGCATATTTAGAGGCGTTCTTGATGTATCGTGGACCCTATGGGAGGTTTCCAGACTACCTTTGACTTATTTAAGGTCCTACGGGGCATATCTAAAGGCTTTTGCGAGGTATTTACTGGCTTTTGTTGTACTTAGAAGCTTTTGAAGCATATTTAGGGGCGTCCTGGGTATATCTTGGGCCTTATGGGGGGTATTTTGTCTCCCTTTAGCTTACTTAAGTCTTTTCGGGGCATATCTAGAGGCTTTTGCGAGGTATTCAGTGGTTTTTGAAGCACTTTAGAGGCGTTCTGGGTGTATCTTGGGCCTAATGGGGGGTATTTAGGCTACTTTTGGCTTATTTAAGATCTTTCGGGGCATATCTAGAACCTTTTGCGAGGTATTTACTGGCTTTTAGTGTACTTAGAAGCTTTAAAGCACATTTCGAGGCGTTCTTGGTGTATCTTGGACCCTATGGGAGGATCTAGATTCCTTTGGCTTATTTAAGGTTTTCCGGGGCATATCTAAAGGCTTTTGCGGATTATTTACTGCTTTTTGGTGCACTTAGAAGCTTTAGAAGCGTATTTAGAGGCGTTCTGGCTGCATCTAGGACCTTAGAGGAGGTATCTAGACTACCTTCGGCATATTTAAGGAATTTCGGTGCATATCTAGAGGCTTTTTCGAGGTATTTACTGGCTTTTGTTGTACTTAGAAGCTTAAAAAGAGTATTAGGAGGCGTTTTTTGTGTATCTATGGTCTTATTGGTGCTATTTAGACTACCTATGTCTTATTTAAGGTCTTTCGGGGCAGATCTAAAGGCTTTTGGAGGTATTTACTGGCTTTTGGTGTACTTAGAAGCTTTTGAAGCCCATTTAGAGGCGCTCTTGTTGCATCTAGGGCCTTGTGGGTGGTACTTAGACTCCCTTTGGCTTATTTAAGGCCTTTCGGGGAACATCTAGAGGCTTTTGCGAGGTATTTACTGACTTATGAAGCATTTTAGAGGCATTCCGGGTGTATCTAGGGCCTTATGGTGGTAATTTAGACTGCTTTTGGCTTATCTAAAATCTTTCGGGGCATATCTAGAGGCTTTTGCGAGGTATTTACTGGCTTTTGGGATACTTTGAAGCTTTAGAAGCATATTTAGAGGCGTTCTCGGGGTATCTTGTACCCTATGGGAGGTATTTAGACGCCCTTTGGCTTATTTAATGTCTTCCGCGGCATATCTAAAGGCTTTTTTATGTTATTTACTGCTTTTTGGTGTACTTAGAAGCTTCAGAAGCGTATTTAGAGGCGTTCTGTCTGCATCTAGGACCTCATGGGTGGTATCTAGACTCCCTTTGGCTTATTTAAGGTCTTTCGGTGCATATCTAGAAGCTTTTTCGAGGTATTTACTGGGTTTTAGGGTACTTAGAGGCATTTGAAGCATATTTGGAGGCGTCCTGGGTGTATTTTGGGCCTTATGGGGGGTATTTAGTCTCCCTTTATCTTACTTAAGATTTTTCGGGGCATATACAGATGCTTTTGCGAGGTATTTACTGGTTTTTGAAGCATTTTAGAGGCGTTCTGGATGCTTCTTGGGCCTAATGTGGGGTATCTAGGCTACTTTGGCTTATTTAAGTTCTTTCGGGGCATATCTAGAATTTTTTGCGAGGTATTTACTGGCTTTTACTGTACTCAGAAGCTTTAGAAGCACATTTAGAGGCGTTCTTGGTGTATCTTAGACCCTATGTGAGGGATCTAGATTCCTTTGGCTTATTTAAGGTCTTCCGGGGCATATCTAAAGGCTTTTGCGGGGAGTTTACTGGCTTTTGCTGTACTTAGAAGCTTTAGAAGCATATTTACAGGCGTTCTGGGTGTATCTTGGGCCTTATGGGAGATATTTAGGCTCGCTTTGGCTTATTTATGATCTTTCGGGGTATATCTAGAGGCTTTTGCGAGGTATTTACTGGTTTTTGAAGCATTTTAGAGGCGTTCTGAATGCTTCTTGGGCCTAATGTGGGGTATTTAGGCTACTTTGGCTTATTTAAGGTCTTTCGGGGCATATCTAGAAGCTTTTGCGAGGTATTTACTGGCTTTTGGTGTACTTTGAAGCTTTAGAAGCATATTTAGAGGCGTTCTTGGTGTATCTTAGACCCTATGTGAGGGATCTAGATACCTTTGGCTTATTTAAGGTCCTACGGGGCATATCAAAAGGCTTTGCGAGGTATTTACTGGCTTTCGTTGTACTTATAAGCTTTAGAAGCATATTTAGTTGCGTTCGGGGTGCATCTAGGACCTTATGAAAGGAATTTAGACTCCCTTTGGCTTATTTAAGGTCTTCCGGGGCATATCTAAAGGCTTTTGCGTGGTATTTACTGGCTATTGTTGTATATAGAATCTTTAGAAGCATATTTAGAGGCGTTCTGGGTGTATCTACGGCCTTATAGGAGGTATTTAGGCTCGCTTTGGCTTATGTAAGATCTTTCGGGGTCTATCTAGAGGCTTTTAGCGAGGTACTAATTGGCCTTTTGTGTACTTAGAAGCTGTAGAGGGACATTTTGAGGCGTTCTTGGTGTATCTAGGGCCTCATGGGGGTATTTAGGCTACTTTTGGCTTATTTAAGGTCTTTCGGGGCTTATCTAGAACCTTTTGATGTAACGTGGACCCTATGGGAGCTTTCGAGACTCCCTTTGGCTTATTTAAGGTCCTACGGGGCATATCAAAAGGCTTTTGCGAGGTATTTACTGGCTTTTAGTGTACTTAGAAGCTTTTGAAGCACATTAAGAGGCGTTCTTGGTGTATCTTGGACCCTATGGGAGGCATCTAGATTTCTTTGGCTTATTTAAGGTCTTCCGGGGCATATCTAAAGGCTTTTGCGGGTTATTTACTGCCTTTTGGTGTACTTAGAAGCTTTAGAAGCGTTTTTAGAGGCGTTCTGGCTGCATCTAGGACCTTATGGGAGGTATCTAGACTCCCTTTGGCTTATTTAAGGTCTTTCGGTGCATATCTAGAGGCTTTTTCGAGGTATTTACTGGCTTTTGTTGTACTTAGAAGCTTAAAAAGAGTATTAAGAGGCGTTTTTGGTGTATCTAGGGTCTTATTGGGGCTATTTAGACTACCTTTGTCTTATTCAAGGTCCTTCGGGGCAGATCTAAAGGCTTTTGGAGGTATTTACTGGCTTTTGGTGTACTTAGAAGCTTTTAAAGCCCATTTAGAGGCGCTCTTGGTGCATCTAGGGCCTTGTGGGTGGTATTTAGACCCCCTTTAGCTTATTTAAGGCCTTTCGGGGAATATCTAGAGGCTTTTGCGAGGTATTTACTGGCTTATGAAGCATTTTAGAGGAATTCCGGGTGTATCTAGGGCCCTATGGTGGTAATTTAGACTCCTTTTGGCTTATCTAAAATCTTTCGGGGCATATCTAGAGGCTTTTGCGAGGTATTTACTGGCTTTTGGGATACTTTGAAGCTTTAGAAGCATATTAAGTGGCGTTCGCGGTGTATCTTGTACCCTATGGGAGGTATTTAGACTCCCTTTGGCTTATTTAATGTCTTCCGGGGCATATCTAAAGGCTTTTGTATGGTATTTACTGCTTTTTGGTGTACTTAGAAGCTTCAGAAGCGTATTTAGCGGCGTTCTTTCTGCATCTAGGACCTTATGGGAGGTATCTAGACCCCCTTTGGCTTATTTAAGGTCTTTCGGTGCATATCTAGATTCTTTTTCGAGGTATTTACTGGCTTTTGGTGTACTTAGAAGCTTTAGTAAGCGTATTTAGTGGCGTTCTGGGTGCATCTAGGACCTTATGGAAGGCATTTAGACTCCCTTTGGCTTATTTAAGGTCTTTCGGGGCATATCTAAAGGCTTTTGCGAGGTATTTACTGGCTATTGTTGTATATAGAAGCTTTAGAAGCATATTTAGAGGCGTTATGGTTGTATCTAGGGCCTTATGGGAGGTATTTAGGCTCGCTTTGGCTTATGTAAGATCTTTCGGGGTCTCTCTAGAGGCTTTTGCGAGGAACTTATTGGCTTTTGGTGTACTTAGAAGCTTTAGGAGCACATTTGGAGGCGTTCTTGGTTATCTAGGGCCTTATGGGAGGTATTTAGACTCCCTTTAGCTTATTTAAGGTCTTTCGGGGAATATCTAGAGGCTTTTGCGAGCTATTCACTGGTTTTTGAAGCATTTTAGAGGCGTTCTGGGTGTATCGTGGACCCTATGGGATGTTTCGAGACTCCCTTTGGCTTATTGAAGGTCCTACGGGGCATATCAAAAGGCCTTTGCGAGGTATTTACTGGCTTTTGTTGTACTTAGAAGCCTTAGAAGCATATTTAGAGGCGTTTTGGGTGTATCTGGGGCCTTATGGGAGATATTTAGTCTCGCTTTGGCTTATTTATGATCTTTCGGGGCATATCTAGAGGCTTTTAGCGAGGTACTTATTGACCTTTTGTGTACTTAGAAGCTGTAGAAGGACATTTTGAGGCGTTCTTCGTGTATCTAGGGCCTCATAGGGGGTATTTAGAGTCCCTTTAGCTTATATAAGGTCTTTCGGGGAATATCTAGAGGCTTTTGCGAGGTATTTACTGGTTTTGAAGCATTTTAGAGGCGTTCTGGCTGCTTCTTGGGCCTAATGGGGGGTATTTAGGCTACTCTGGCTTAATTATGGTCTTTCGGGGCATATCTAGAGGCTTTTGCGAGGTATTTACTGGCTTTTTGGTGTACTTGGAAGCTTTAGAAGCACATTTAGAGGCGTTCTTGGTGCATCTAGGGTCTTGGTGCTATTTGGACACTCTTTGTATTATTTAGGGTCTTTCGGGGCATATCTAGAGGCTTTTGCAAGGTATTTACCGGATTTTGGTGTACTTAGAAGCTTTTGATGCACAGATAGAGGCGTTCATGTGGTATGTACTGCCTTATGGTAGGTATCTAGACCCCAATTTGCTTATTTAAGGTCTTTCGGGGCACTTCTAGAGGCTTTTGCGAGGTATTTACTGCGTTTTGGTGTACTTAGAAGCTTTTGAAGACCATTTAGATGCGCACTTGGTGCATCTAGGGCCTTGTGGGTGGTATTTAGACTCCCTTTAGCTTATTTAGGGCCTTTCGGGGAACATCCAGGGGCTTTTGCGAGGTAATTACTGACTTATGAAGCATTTTAGAGGCATTCCGGGTGTATCTAGGGCCTTATGGTGGTTATTTATACTCCTTTTGGCTTATCTAAAATCTTTCGGGGCATATCTAGAGGCTTTTTGCGAGGTATTTACAGGCTTTTGGTGTACTTAGAAGCTTTAGAAGCGTATTTAGAGGCGTTCTGGCTGCATCTAGGACCTTATGGGAGGTATCTAGACTCCCTTTTGCTTATTTAAGTTGTTTCGGTGCATATCTAGAGGCTTTTTCGAGGTATTCACTGGCTTTTGTTGTACATAGAAGCTTAAAAATAGTATTAAGAGGCCTTTTTGGTGTATCTAGGGTCTTATTGGAGCTATTTAGACTACCTTAGTCTTATTTAAGGTCTTTCGGGGCCTATCTAGAGGCTTTTGCGAGGTATTTACAGGCTTTTGGCGCACTTAGAAGGTTTTGTAGCATATTTATAGGCGTTCTTGGTGTATGGTGGACCCTAAGGGAGGTTTCTGGACTCCCTTTGGCTTATTTAAGGTCCTACGGGGCATATCTAGGGGCTTTTGCGAGGTATTTACTGGATTTTGAAGCATTTTAGAGGCGTTCTGGCTGCTTCTTGGGCCTAATGGGGGGTATTTAGGCTACTTTTGGCTTATTTAGGGTCTTTCGGGGCATATCTAGAATGCTTTGCGAGGTATTTACTGGCTTTTAGTGTACTTAGAAGTTTTAGAAGCACATTTAGAGGCGTTCTTGGTGTATCTTGGACACTATGGGAGGGATCTAGATTCCTTTGGCTTATTTAAGGTTTTCCGGGGCATATCTAAAGGCTTTTGCGGGGTATTTACTGCCTTTTGGTGTACTTAGAAGCCTTAGAAGCGTATTTAGAGGCGTTCTGGCTGCACCTAGGACCTTATGGGAGGTATCTAGACCCCCTTTAGCTTATTTAAGGTCCTTCGGTGCATATCTAGAGGCTTTTTCGAGGTATTTACTGGGTTTTGGTGTCCTTAGAAGCTTTTGAAGCATATTTGGAGGTGTCCTGGGTGTATGTTGGGCCTTATGGGGGGTATTTAGTCTCCCTTTAGCTTATTTAAGGTCTTTCGGGGAATATCTAGAGGCTTTTGCGAGGCATTTACTGGTTTTTGAAGCATTTTAGAGGCGTTCTGGCTGCTTCTTGGGCCTAATGGGGGTATTTAGTCTACTTTTCGCTTATTTAAGGTCTTTCGGGGCATATCTAGAATGTTTTGCGAGGTATTTACTGGCCTTTGGTGTACTTAGAAGCTTTAGAAGCGTATTTAGTGGCGTTCTGGGTGCATCTAGGACCTTATGGAAGGCATTTAGACTCCCTTTGGCTTATTTAAGGTCTTCCGGGGCATATCTAAAGGCTTTTGCGAGGTATTTACTGGCTATTGATGTATATAGAAGCTTTAGAAGCACATTTGGTGGCGTTCTTGGTTATCTAGTGCCTTATGGGAGTTATTTAGTCTCCCTTTAGCTTATTTAAGGTCTTTCGGGGAATATCTAGAGGCTTTTGCGAGGTATTCACTGGTTTTTGAAGCATTTTAGAGGCGTTCTGGGTGTATCGTGGACCCTATGGGATGTTTCGAGACTCCCTTTGGCTTATTTAAGGTCCTACGGGGCATATCAAAAGGCTTTTGCGAGGTATTTACTGGCTTTTGTTGTACTTAGAAGCCTTAGAAGCATATTTAGAGGCGTTCTGGGTGTATCTGGGGCCTTATGGGAGATATTTAGGCTCGCTTTGGCTTATTTATGATCTTTCGGGGCATATCTAGAGGCTTTTAGCGAGGTACTTATTGGCCTTTTGTGTACTTAGAAGCTGTAGAAGGACATTTTGAAGCGTTCTTGGTGTACTAGGGCCTCATGGGGGGCATTTAGACTCCCTTTAGCTTATTTATGGTATTTCGGGGAATATCTAGAGGCTTTTGCGAGGTATTTACTGGCTTTTGAAGCATTTTAGAGGCGTTCTGGCTGCTTCTTGAGCCTAATGGGAGGTATTTAGGCTACTTTTAGCTTATTTAAGGTGTTTCGGTGCATATCTAGAGGCTTTTTCGAGGTATTTACTGGCTTTTGGTGTACTTGGAAGATTTAGAAGCACATTTAGAGGCGTTGTTGTTGTATCTAGGGTCTTGGTGCTATTTGGACACTCTTTGTATTATTTAAGGTCTTTCGGGCATATCTGGAGGCTTTTTGGAGGTACTTACTGGCTTTTGGTGTATTTAGAAGCTTTTGATGCACATTTATAGGCGTTCTTGCTGTATCTACTGCCTTATGGGAGGTGTCTACACCCCCTTTGGTTTATTAAGGTCTTTCGGGGCATATCTAGAGGCTTTTGCGAGGTATTTACTGGCTTATGGAGTACTTGGAAGCTTTAGAAGCACGTTTAGAGGCGTTCTTGGTTCATCTAGGGTCTTGGTGCTATTTGGACACTCTTTGTATTATTTAAGGTCTTTCGGGGCATATCTAGAGGCTTTTGCAAGGTATTTACCGGATTTTGGTGTACTTAGAAGCTTTTGATGCACAGATAGAGGCGTTCATGTGGTATTTACTGCCTTATGGTAGGTATCTAGACGAGATATTTAGGCTCGCTTTGGCTTATTTATGATCTTTCGGGGCATATCTAGAGGCTTTTAGCGAGGTACTTATTGGCCTTTTGTGTACTTAGAAGCTGTAGAAGGACATTTTGAGGCGTTCTTGGTGTATCTAGGGCCTCATGGGGGGTATTTAGACACCCTTTAGCTTATTTATGGTCTTTCGGGGAATATCTAGATGTTCTTTGCGAGTTAATTACTGGATTTTGAAGCATTTTATAGGCTGTCTGGATCCTTCTTGGGCATAATGGGGGCTACTTTGGCTTATTTAAGGTCTTTCGGGGCAATCTAAATTCTTTTGCGAGGTATTTTCTGGCTTGTGGTGTACTTTGAAGCTTTAGAAGCATATTTAGAGGCGTTCGTGGTGTATCTTGTACCCTAAGGGAGGTATTTAGGCTACTTTGGCTGATTTAAGGTCTTTCGGGGCATATCTAGAGGATTGTGCGAGGTATTTGCTGGCTTTTGGTGTACTTGGAAGCTTTAGAAGCACATTTAGAGGCGCTCTTGGTGCATCTAGGTTCTTGGTGCTATTTGGACACTCTTTGTATTATTTAAGGTCTTTCGGGGAATATCTAGAGGTTTTTTGCGAGTTAATTACTGGATTTTGAACCATTTTATAGGCTGTCTGGATCCTTCTTGGGCATAATGGGGGCTACTTTGGCTTATTTAAGGTCCTTCGGGGCAATCTAAATTCTTTTGCGAGGTATTTTCTGGCTTGTGGTGTACTTTGAAGCTTTAGAAGCATATTTAGAGGCGTTCGTGGTGTATCTTGTACCCTAAGGGAGGTATTTAGGCTACTTTGGCTGATTTAAGGTCTTTCGGGGCATATCTAGAGGATTGTGCGAGGTATTTGCTGGCTTTTGGTGTACTTAGAAGCCTTAGAAGCGTATTTAGAGGCGTTCTGGCTGCATCTAGGACCTTATGGGAGGTATCTAGACTCCCTTTGGCTTATTTAAGGTCTTTCGGTGCATATCTAGAGGCTTTTTCGAGATATTTACTGGTTTTTGTTGTACTTAGAAGCTTAAAAAGAGTATTAAGAGGCGTTTTTGGTGTATCTAGGGTCTTGTTGGAGCTATTTAGACTCCCTTTAGCTTATTTAAGGCCTTTCGGGTTACATCTAGAGGCTTTTGCGAGGTATTTACTGGCTTATGAAGCATTTTAGAGGCATTCCGGGTGTATCTAGGGCCTTATGGTGGTTATTTAGACTCCTTTTGGCTTATCTGAAATCTTTCGGGGTATATCTAGAGGCTTTTGCGAGGTATTTACAGGCTTTTGGTGTTCTTAGAAGGTTTAGAAGCATATTTAGAGGCGTTCTTGGTGTATCGTGGACCCTATGGGAGGTTTCGAGACTTCCTTTGGCTTATTTAAGGTCCTACGGGGCATATCAAAAGGCTTTTGCGAGGTATTTACTGGCTTTTGTTGTACTTAGAAGCTTTAGAAGCATATTTAGAGGCGTTCTGGGTGTATCTGGGGCCTTATGGGAGATATTTCGGCTCGCTTTGGCTTATTTATGATCTTTCGGGGCATATCTAGAGGCTTTTAGCGAGGTACATATTGGACTTTTGTGTACTTAGAAGCTGTAGAAGGACATTTTGAGGCGTTCTTGGTGTATCTAGGGCCTCATGGGGGGTATTTAGACTCCCTTTAGCTGTTTTAAGGTCTTTCGGGGAATATCCAAGGGCTTTTGCGAGGTATTTACTGGTTTTAGAAGCATTTTAGAGGCGTTCTGGATGCTTCTTGGCCCTAATGGGGGTATTTAGGCTACTTTGGCTTATTTAAGGTCTTTCGGGGCATATCTAGAGGCTTTTGAGAGGTATTAACTAGCTTTTGGTGTACTTTGAAGCTTTAGAAGCATATTTAGAGGCGTTCGTGGTGTATCTTGTACCCTATGGGAGGTATTTAGACTACCTTTGGCTTATTTAATGTCTTCCGGGGCATATCTAAAGGCTTTTGTATGGTATTTACTGCTCTTTGGTGTACTTAAAAGGTTTAGAAGCATATTTATAGGCGTTCTTGAGGTATCGTGGACCCTATGGGAGGTTTCTAGACTCCCTTTGGCTTATTTAAGGTCCTACGGGGCATATCAAAAGGCTTGTGCGAGGTATTTACTGGCTTTGGTTGTACTTAGAAGCTTTAGAAGCATATTTAGAGGCGTTCTGGGTGTATCTGGGGCCTTATGGGAGGTATTTAATCTCGCTTTGTCTTATTTATGATCTTTCGGGGCTTTTCTAGAGGCTTTTAGCGAGGTACCTATTGGCCTTTTGTGTACTTAGAAGCTGTACAAGGACATTTTGAGCCGTTCTTGGTGTATCTAGGGCCTCAGGGGGGGTATTTAGACTCCCTTTAGCTTATTTAAGGTCTTTCGGGGAATATCCAAGGGCTTTTGCGAGGTATTTACTGGTTTTTGAAGCATTTTAGAGGCGTTCTGGCTGCTTCTTGGGCCTAAAGGGGGGTATTTAGGCTAATTTTGGCTTATTTAAGGTCCTTCGGGGCATATCTAGAATGTTTTGCGAGGTATTTATTGGCTTTTAGTGTACTTATAAGCTTTAGAAGCACATTTAGAGGCGTTCTTGGTGTATCTTGGACCCTATGGGAGGGATCTAGATTCCTTTGGCTTATTTAAGGTTTTCCGGGGCATATCTAAAGGGTTTTGCGGGGTATTTTCTGCCTTTTGGTGTACTTAGAAGCCTTAGAAGCGTACTTAGAGGCGTTCTGGCTGCATCTAGGACCTTATGGGAGGTATCTAGACTCCCTTAGGCTTATTTAAGGTCTTTCGGTGCATATGTAGGGGCTTTTTCGAGATATTTACTGGCTTTTGTTGCACTTAGAAGCTTAAAAAAGTATTAAGAGGCGTTTTTGGTGTATCTAGGGTCTTATTGGAGCTATTTAGACTACCTTTGTCTTATTTAAGGTATTTCGCGGCAGATCTAAAGGCTTATAGAGGTATTTACTGGCTTTTGGTGTACTTAGAAGCTTTTGAAGCCCATTAAGAGGCGCTCTTGGTGCATCTAGGGCCTTGTGGGTGGTATTTAGACTCCCTTTAGCTTATTTAAGGCCTTTCGGGGAACATCTAGAGGCTTTTGCGAGGTTTTTACTGGCTTATGAAGCATTTTAGAGGCATTCCAGGTGTATCTAGGGCCTTATGGTGGTTATTTAGACTCCTTTTGGCTTATCTAAAATCTTTTGGGGCATATCTAGAGGCTTTTGCGAGGTATTTACTGGCTTTTGTTGTACTTAGAAGCTTGAGAAGCATATTTAGAGGCGTTCTGGGTGTATCTGGGGCCTTATGGGAGATATTTAGGCTCGCTTTGGCTTATTTATGGTCTTTCGGGGAATATCTAGAGGCTTTTGCGAGGTATTTACTGGTTTTTGAAGCATTTTAGAGGCGTTCTGGCTGCTTCTTGGGCCTAATGGGGGGTATTTAGGCTACTTTTGGCTTATTTAAGGTATTTCGGTGCATATCTAGAGGCTTTTTCGAGGTATTTACTGGCTTTTGGTGTACTTGGAAGCCTTAGAAGCTCATTTAGAGGCGTTCTTGTTGTATCTAGGGTTTTAGTGCTATTTGGACACTCTTTGTATTATTTAAGGTCTTTCGGGCATATCTGGAGGCTTTTTGGAGGTATTTACTGGCTTTTGGTGTATTTAGAAGCTTTTGATGCACATTTATAGGCGTTCTTGCTGTATCTACTGCCTTATGGGAGGTGTCTAAACCCCCTTTGTGTTATTGAGGTCTTTCGGGGCATATCTAGAGGCTTTTGCGAGGTATTTACTGGCTTGTGGTGTACTTTAAGGCTTCAGAAGCATATTTAGAGGCGTTGGTGGTGTATCTTGTACCCTAAGGGAGGTATTTAGGCTCCCTTTGGCTTATTTAATGTCTTCTGGGGTATATCTAAAGGTTTTGTATGGTATTTACTGCTTTTTGGTGTACTTAGAAGGTTTAGAAGCATAATTATAGGCGTTCTTGGTGTATCGTGGACCCTATGGGAGGTTTCTAGACTCCCTTTAGCTTATTTAAGGTCCTACGGGGCATATCAAAAGGCTTTTGCGAGGTATTTACTGGCTTTTGTTGTACTTAGAAGCCTTAGAAGCATATTTAGAGGCGTTCTGGGTGTATCTGGGGCCTTATGGGAGATATTTAAGCTCGCTTTGGCTTATTTATGATCTTTCGTTGCTTATCTAGAGGCTTTTAGACTTATTGGCCTTTTGTGTACTTAGAAGCTGTAGAAGGACATTTTGAGGCGTTCTTGGTGTATCTAGGGCCTCATGGGGGGTATTTAGACTCCCTTTAGCTTATTTAAGGTCTTTCGGGGAATATCTAGAGGCTTTTGCGAGGTATTTACTGGTTTTTGAAGCATTTTAGAGGCGTTCTGGATGCTTCTTGGGCCTAATGGGGGGTATCTAGACTACTTTTGGCTTATTTAAGGTTTTTGGGACATATCGAGAATGTTTTGTGAGGTATTTACTGGCTTTTAGTGTACTTAGAAGCTTTAGAAGCACATTTAGAGGCGTTCTAGGTGTATCTTGGACACTATGGGCGGGATCTAGATTCCTTTGGCTTATTTAAGGTTTTTCGGGGCATATCTAAAGGCTTTTGCGGGGTATTTACTGCCTTTTGGTGTACTTAGAAGCCTTAGAAGCGTATATAAAGGCATTCTGGCTGCATCTAGTACCTTATGGGAGGTATCTAGACTCCCTTTGGCTTATTTAAGGTCCTTCGGTGCATTTCTAGAGGCTTTTTCGAGATATTTACCGGCTTTTGTTGTACTTAGAAGCTTAAAAAGAGGATTAAGAGGCGTTATTGGTGTATCTATGGTCTTATTGGAGCTATTTAGACTACCTTTGTCTTATTTAAGGTCTTTCGGGGCAGATCTAAAGGCTTTTGGAGGTATTTGCTGTCCTTTGGTGTACTTAGAAGCTTTGGAAGCCCATTTAGAGGCGTTCTTGGTGAATCTAGGGCCTTGGTGCTATTTGGACACTCTTTGTATTATTTAAGGTCTTTCGGGCATATCTGGAGGCTCTTTGGAGGTATTTACTGGCTTTTGGTGTATTTAGAAGCTTTTGATGCACATTTATAGGCGTTCTTGCTGTACCTACTGCCTTATGGGAGGTGTCTTAATCCCCTTTGGCTTATTAAGGTCTTTCGGGGCATATCTGGAGGCTTTTGCGAGGTATTTACCGGATTTTGGTGTACTTAGAAGCTTTTGATGCACAGTTAGAGGCGTTCATATGGTATGTACTGCCTTATGGTAGGTGTATAGACCCCATTTGGCTTATTTAAGGTCTATCGGGGAACTTCTAGAGGTTTTTGCGAGGTATTTACTGCGTTTTAGTGTACTTAGAAGCTTTTGAAGCCCATTTAGAGGCGCACTTGGTGCATCTAGGGCCTTGTGGGTGGTATTAGACTCCCTTTAGCTTATTTAAGGCCTTTCGGGGAACATCTAGAGGCATTTGCGAGGTATTTACTGGCTTATGAAGCATTTTAGAGGCATTCCGGTTGTATCTAGGGCCTTATGGTGGTTATTTAGACTCCTTTTGGCTTATCTAAAATCTTTCGCGGCATATCTAGTGGCTTTTGCGAGGTATTTACTGACTTTTGTTGTACTTAGAAGCTTGAGAAGCATATTTAGAGGCGTTCTGGGTGTATCGTGGACCCTAAGGGAGGTTTCTGGACTCCCTTTGGCTTATTTAAGGTCCTACGGGGCATATCAAAAGGCTTTTGCGAGGTATTTACTGGCTTTTGTTGTACTTAGAAGATATAGAAGCATATTTAGAGGCATTCCGGGTGTATCTGGGGCCTTATGGGAGATATTTAGGCTCGCTTTGTCTTATTTATGATCTTTCGGAGCATATCTAGAGGCTTTTAGCGAGGTACTTATTGGCCTTTTGTGTACTTAGAAGCTGTAGAAGGACATTTTAGGCGTTCTTGGTGTATCTATGTCCTCATGGGGGGTATTTAGACTCCATTTAGCTTATTTAAGGTCTTTGGGGGATATCTAGAGGCCTTTGCGAGGTATTTACTGGGATTTGAAGCATTTTAGAGGCGTTCTGGATGCTTCTTGGGACTAATGGGGGGTATTTAGGCTACTTTGGCTTACTTAAGGTCTTTCGGGGCATATCTAGACGCTTTTGCGAGGTATTTACTGGCTTTTGGTGTACTTGGAAGCTCTACTAGGACATTTAAAGGTGTTCTTGGTGTATCTAGGATCTTGGTGCTATTTGGACACTCTTTGTATTATTTAAGATGTTTCGGGCATATCTGGAGGCTTTTTGGAAGTGTTTACTGGCTTTTGGTGTACTTAGAAGCTCTTGATGCACATTTAGAGGCGTTCTTGCTGTATCTACTGCCTTATGGGAGGTGTCTAAACCCCTTTGGCTCATTAAGGTCTTTCGGGGCATATCTAGAGGCTTTTTGGAAGTATTTACTGGCTTTTGGTGTACTTAGAAGCTCTTGATGCACATTTAGAGGCGTTCTTGCTGTATCTACTGCCTTATGGGAGCTGTCTAAACCCCTTTGGCTTATTAAGGACTTTCGGGGCACTTCTAGGGGCTTTTGCGAGGTATTTACTGCGTTTTGGTGTACTTAGAATCTTCTGAAGCCCATTTAGAGGCGCTCTTGGTGCACCTAGCGCCTTGTAGGTGGCATTTAGACTCCCTTTGGCTCATTTAAGATCCTTCGGGGAACATCTAGAGGCTTTTGCGAGGTAATTACTGGTTTTTGAAGCATTTTAGAGGCGTTCTGGATGCTTCTTGGGCCTAATGGGGGGTATTCAGGCTACTTTGGCTTATTTAAGGTCTTTCGGGGCATATCTACAGGCTTTTGCGAGGTATTTACTGGCTTTAGGTGTACTTAGAAGGTTTAGAAGCATATTTAAAGGCGTTCTTGGTGTATCGTGGACCCTTTGGGAGGTTTCTAGACTCCCTTTGGCCTATTTAAGGTCCTACGGGGCATATCAAAAGGCTTTTGCGAGGTATTTACTGGCTTTTGTTGTACTTAGAAGCTTTAGAAGCATATTTAGAGGCGTTCTGGGTGTATCTGGGGCATTATGGGAGATATTTAGGCTCGCTTTTGCTTATTTATGATCTTTCGGTGCATATCTAGAGGCTTTCAGCGAGGTAGTTATTGGCCTTTTGTGTACTTAGAAGCTGTAGAAGGACATTTTGAGGCGTTCTTGGTGTATCTAGGGCCTCATGGGGGATATTTAGACACCCTTTAGCTTATTTAAGGTCTTTCGGGGAATATCTAGAGGTTTTTGCGAGTTAATTAATGGATTTTGAAGCAGTTTAGAGGCGTTCTGGATACATCTTGGGCCTAATGGGGGCTACTTTGGCTTATTTAAGGTCTCTCGGGGCATATGTAGATGCTTTTGCGAGGTATTTACTGGCTTGTGGTGTACTTTAAAGCTTTAGAAGCATATTTAGAGGCGTTGGTGGTGTATCTTGTACCCTAAGGGAGGTATTTAGGCTCCCTTTGGCTTATTTAATGTCTTCCGGGGTATATCTAAAGGTTTTGTATGGTATTTACTGCTTTTTGGTGTACTTAGAAGGTTTAGAAGCATATTTATGGGCGTTCTTGGTGTCTCGTGTACCCTATGGGAGGTTTCTAGACTCCCTTTACCTTATTTAAGGTCCTACGGGGCATATCAAAAGGCTTTTGCGAGGTATTTACTGGCTTTTGTTGTACTTAGAAGCCTTAGAAGCATATTTAGAGGCGTTCTGGGTGTATCTGGGGCCTTATGGGAGATATTTAAGCTCGCTTTGGCTTATTTATGATCTTTCGGAGCATATCTCGAGGCTTTTAGCGAGGTACTTATTGGCCTTTTGTGTACTTAGAAGCTGTAGAAGGACATTTTGAGGCGTTCTTGGTGTATCTATGTCCTCATGGGGGGTATTTAGACTCCATTTAGCTTATTTAAGGTCTTTGGGGGATATCTAGAGGCCTTTGCGAGGTATTTACTGGTATTTGAAGCATTTTAGAGGCGTTCTGGATGCTTCTTGGGCCTAATGGGGGGTATTTAGGCTACTTTGGCTTATTTAAGGTTTCTCGGGGCATATCTAGACGCTTTTGCGAGGTATTTACTGGGTTTTGGTGTACTTGGAAGCTCTACTAGCACATTTAAAGGTGTTCTTGGTGTATCTAGGATCTTGGTGCTATTTGGACACTCTTTGTATTATTTAAGATGTTTCGGGCATATCTGGAGGCTTTTTGGAAGTGTTTACTGGCTTTTGGTGTACTTAGAAGCTCTTGATGCACATTTAGAGGCGTTATTGCTGTATCTACTGCCTTTGGGAGGTGTCTAAACCCCTTTGGCTCATTAAGGTCTTTCGCGGCATATCTAGAGGCTTTTTGGAAGTATTTACTGGCTTTTGGTGTACTTAGAAGCTCTTGATGCACATTTAGAGGCGTTCTTGCTGTATCTGCTGCCTTATGGGAGCTGTCTTAACCCCTTTGGCTTATTAAGGTCTTTCGGGGCACTTCTAGGGGCTTTTGCGAGGTATTTACTGCGTTTTGGTGTACTTAGAATCTTCTGAAAGCCATTTAGAGGCGCTCTTGGTGCACCTAGCGCCTTGTAGGTGGCATTTAGACTCCCTTTAGCTCATTTAAGATCCTTCGGGGAACATCTAGAGGCTTTTGCGAGGTAATTACTGGTTTTTGAAGCATTTTAGAGGCGTTCTGGATGCTTCTTGGGCCTAATGGGGGGTATTCAGGCTACTTTGGCTTATTTAAGGTCTTTCGGGGCATATCTAGCAGCTTTTGCGAGGTATTTACGGGCTTTAGGTGTACTTAGAAGGTTTAGAAGCATATTTAAAGGCGTTCTTGGTGTATCGTGGACCCTTTGGGATGTTTCTAGACTCCCTTTGGCCTATTTAAGGTCCTACGGGGCATATCAAAAGGCTTTTGCGAGGTATTTACTGGCTTTTGTTGTACTTAGAAGCTTTAGAAGCATATTTAGAGGCGTTCTGGGTGTATCTGGGGCATTATGGGAGATATTTAGGCTCGCTTTGGCTTATTTATGATCTTTCGGGGCATATCTAGAGGCTTTCAGCGAGGTAGTTATTGGCCTTTCGTGTACTTAGAAGCTGTAGAAGGACATTTTGAGGCGTTCTTGGTGTATCTAGGGCCTCATGGGGGATATTTAGACACCCTTTAGCTTATTTAAGGTCTTTCGGGGAATATCTAGAGGTTTTTGCGAGTTAATTACTGGATTTTGAAGCATTTTAGAGGCGTTCTGGATGCTTCTTGGGCCTAATGGGGGCTACTTTGGCTTATTTAAGGTCTTTCGGGGCATATCTAGATGCTTTTGCGAGGTATTTACTGGCTTGTGGTGTACTTTAAAGCTTTAGAAGCATATTTAGAGGCGTTGGTGGTGTATCTTGTACCCTAAGGGAGGTATTTATTCTCCCTTTGGCTTATTTGATGTCTTCCGGGGTATATCTAAAGGTTTTGTATGGTATTTACTGCTTTTTGGTGTACTTAGAAGGTTTAGAAGCATATTTAGAGGCGTTCTTGGTGTATCTGGGGCCTTATGGGAGCTATTTAGGCTTGCTTTGGCTTATTTCTGATCATTCGGCACATATCTAGAGGCTTTTAGCGAGGTACATATTGGGCTTTTGTGTAGTTGGAATATGTAGAAGGACATTTTGAGGCGTTCTTGGTGTATCTAGGGCCTCATGGGGTGTATTTAGACTCCCTTTGGCTTATTTAAGGTCTTTCGGGGAATATCTAGAGGCTTTTGCGAGGTATTTACTGGTTTTTGAAGCATTTTAGAGGCGTTCTGGATGCTTCTTGTGCCTAATGGGTGTATTTAGGCTACTTTGGCTTATTTAAGGTCTTTCGGGGCAATCTAAATTCTTTTGCGAGGTATTTTCTGGCTTGTGGTGTACTTTGAAGCTTTAGAAGCATATTTAGAGGCGTTCGTGGTGTATCTTGTACCCTAAGGGAGGTATTTAGGCTACTTTGGCTGATTTAAGGTCTTTCGGGGCATATCTAGAGGATTGTGCGAGGTATTTGCTGGCTTTTGGTGTACTTGGAAGCTTTAGAAGCACATTTAGAGGCGCTCTTGGTGCATCTAGGTTCTTGGTGCTATTTGGACACTCTTTGTATTATTTAAGGTCTTTCGGGGCACTTCTAGAGGCTTTTGCGAGGTATTTACTGCGTTTTGGTGTACTTCGAAGCTTCTGAAGCACATTTAGAGGCGCTCTTGGTGCATCTAGGGCCTTGTGGGTGGCATGTAGACTCCCTTTAGCTCATTTAAGGCCTTTCGGGGAACATCTAGGGGCTTTTGCGAGGTATTTACTGACTTATGAAGCATTTTAGAGGCATTCCGGGTGTATCTAGCGCCTTGTGGTGGTTATTTAGACTCCTTTTGGCTTATCTAAAATCTTTCGGGGCATATCTAGAGGCTTTTTGCGAGTTATTTACAGGATTTTTGTGTACTTAGAAGCTTTAGAAGCGTATTTAGAGGCGTTCTGGCTGCATCTAGGACCTTATGGGGGGTATCTAGACTCCCTTTGGCTTATTTAAGGTGTTTCGGTGTATATCTAGAGGCTTTTTCGAGGTATTCACTGGCTTTTGTTGTACTTAGAAGCTTAAAAAGGGTATTAAGAGTCGTTTTTGTTTAATCTAGGGTCTTATTGGAGCTATTTAGACTACCTTTGTCTTATTTAAGGTCTTTCGGGGCATATCTACAGGCTTTTGCGAGGTATTTACAGGCTTTTGGTGCACTTAGAAGGTTTAGACGCATATTTATAGGCGTTCTTGGTGTATCGTGGACCCTAAGGGAGGTTTCTGGACTCCACTTGGCTTATTTAAGGTCCTACGGAGCATATGAAATGGCTTTTGCGAGGTATTTACTGGCTTTTGTTGCACTTAGAAGCTCTTGGTGCACATTTAGAGGCGTTCTTGCTGTATCTACTGCCTTATGGGAGGTGTCTAAACCCCTTTGGCATATTAAGGTCTTTCGGGGCATATCTAGAGGCTTTTGCGAGGTATTTACTGGCTTTTAGCTAACTTAGAAGCTTTAGAAGCGTATTTAGAGGCGTTCTGGCTGCTTCTTGGCCTAATGGGGGGTATTTAGGCTACTTTTGGCTTATTTAAGGTCTTTTGGGGCATATCTAGAATGTTTTGCGAGGTATTTACTGGCTTTTAGTGTAATTAGAAGCTTTAGAAGCACATTTAGAGGCGTTCTTGGTGTATCTTGGACACTATGGGAGGGATCTAGATACCTTTGGCTCATTTAAGGTTTTCCGGGGCATATCTAAAGGCTTTTGCGGTGTATTTACTGCCTTTTGGTGTACTTAGAAGCCCTAGAAGCGTATTTAGAGGCGTTCTGGCTGCATCTAGGACCTTATGGGAGGTATCTAGACTCCCTTTGGCTTATTTAAGGTCTTTCGGTGCATATCTAGAGGCTTTTTCGAGATATTTACTGGTTTTTGTTGTACTTAGAAGCTTAAAAAGAGTATTAAGAGGCGTTTTTGGTGTATCTAGGGTCTTGTTGGAGCTATTTAGACTACCTTTGTCTTATTTGAGGTCTTTCGGGGCAGATCTAAAGGCTTTTGGAGGTATTTACTGGCTTTTGGTGTACTTAGAAGCTTCTGAAGCCCATTTAGAGGCGCTCTTGGTGCATCTAGGGCCTTGTGGGTGGTATTTAGACTCCCTTTAGCTTATTTAAGGCCTTTCGGGTTACATCTAGAGGCTTTTGCGAGGTATTTACTGGCTTATGAAGCATTTTAGAGGCATTCCGGGTGTATCTAGGGCCTTATGGTGGTTATTTAGACTCCTTTTGGCTTATCTGAAATCTTTCGGGGTATATCTAGAGGCTTTTGCGAGGTATTTACAGGCTTTTGGTGTTCTTAGAAGGTTTAGAAGCATATTTAGAGGCGTTCTTGGTGTATCGTGGACCCTATGGGAGGTTTCGAGACTTCCTTTGGCTTATTTAAGGTCCTACGGGGCATTCAAAAGGCTTTTGCGAGGTATTTACTGGCTTTTGTTGTACTTAGAAGCTTTAGAAGCACATTTAGAGGCGTTCTGGGTGTATCTGGGGCCTTATGGGAGATATTTCGGCTCGCTTTGGCTTATTTATGATCTTTCGGGGCATATCTAGAGGCTTTTAGCGAGGTACATATTGGACTTTTGTGTACTTAGAAGCTGTAGAAGGACATTTTGAGGCGTTCTTGGTGTATCTAGGGCCTCATGGGGGGTATTTAGACTCCCTTTAGCTGTTTTAAGGTCTTTCGGGGAATATCCAAGGGCTTTTGCGAGGTATTTACTGGTTTTAGAAGCATTTTAGAGGCGTTCTGGATGCTTCTTGGCCCTAATGGGGGTATTTAGGCTACTTTGGCTTATTTAAGGTCTTTCGGGGCATATCTAGAGGCTTTTGAGAGGTATTAACTAGCTTTTGGTGTACTTTGAAGCTTTAGAAGCATATTTAGAGGCGTTCGTGGTGTATCTTGTACCCTATGGGAGGTATTTAGACTACCTTTGGCTTATTTAATGTCTTCCGGGGCATATCTAAAGGCTTTTGTATGGTATTTACTGCTCTTTGGTGTACTTAAAAGGTTTAGAAGCATATTTATAGGCGTTCTTGAGGTATCGTGGACCCTATGGGAGGTTTCCTGACTACCTTTGGCTTATTTAAGGTCCTACGGGGCATATCAAAAGGCTTTTGCGAGGTATTTACTGGCTTTTGTTGTACTTAGAAGCTTTAGAAGCATATTTAGAGGCGTTCTGGGTGTATCTGGGGCCTTATGGGAGGTATTTAATCTCGCTTTGTCTTATTTATGATCTTTCGGGGCTTTTCTAGAGGCTTTTAGCGAGGTACCTATTGGCCTTTTGTGTACTTAGAAGCTGTACAAGGACAATTTGAGGCGTTCTTGGTGTATCTAGGGCCTCAGGGGGGGTATCTAGACTCCCTTTAGCTTATTTAAGGTCTTTCGGGGAATATCCAAGGGCTTTTGCGAGGTATTTACTGGTTTTTGAAGCATTTTAGAGGCGTTCTGGCTGCTTCTTGGGCCTAAAGGGGGGTATTTAGGCTAATTTTGGCTTATTTAAGGTCTTTCGGGGCATATCTAGAATGTTTTGCGAGGTATTTATTGGCTTTTAGTGTACTTATAAGCTTTAGAAGCACATTTAGAGGCGTTCTTGGTGTATCTTGGACCCTATGGGAGGGATCTAGATTCCTTTGGCTTATTTAAGGTTTTCCGGGGCATATCTAAAGGGTTTTGCGGGGTATTTTCTGCCTTTTGGTGTACTTAGAAGCCTTAGAAGCGTACTTAGAGGCGTTCTGGCTGCATCTAGGACCTTATGGGAGGTATCTAGACTCCCTTAGGCTTATTTAAGGTCTTTCGGTGCATATGTAGGGGCTTTTTCGAGATATTTACTGGCTTTTGTTGCACTTAGAAGCTTAAAAAAGTATTAAGAGGCGTTTTTGGTGTATCTAGGGTCTTATTGGAGCTATTTAGACTATCTTTGTCTTATTTAAGGTATTTCGCGGCAGATCTAAAGGCTTATAGAGGTATTTACTGGCTTTTGGTGTACTTAGAAGCTTTTGAAGCCCATTAAGAGGCGCTCTTGGTGCATCTAGGGCCTTGTGGGTGGTATTTAGACTCCCTTTAGCTTATTTAAGGCCTTTCGGGGAACATCTAGAGGCTATTGCGAGGTTTTTACTGGCTTATGAAGCATTTTAGAGGCATTCCAGGTGTATCTAGGGCCTTATGGTGGTTATTTAGACTCCTTTTGGCTTATCTAAAATCTTTTGGGGCATATCTAGAGGCTTTTGCGAGGTATTTACTGGCTTTTGTTGTACTTAGAAGCTTGAGAAGCATATTTAGAGGCGTTCTGGGTGTATCTGGGGCCTTATGGGAGATATTTAGGCTCGCTTTGGCTTATTTATGGTCTTTCGGGGAATATCTAGAGGCTTTTGCGAGGTATTTACTGGTTTTTGAAGCATTTTAGAGGCGTTCTGGCTGCTTCTTGGGCCTAATGGGGGGTATTTAGGCTACTTTTGGCTTATTTAAGGTATTTCGGTGCATATCTAGAGGCTTTTTCGAGGTATTTACTGGCTTTTGGTGTACTTGGAAGCCTTAGAAGCTCATTTAGAGGCGTTCTTGTTGTATCTAGGGTTTTAGTGCTATTTGGACACTCTTTGTATTATTTAAGGTCTTTCGGGCATATCTGGAGGCTTTTTGGAGGTATTTACTGGCTTTTGGTGTATTTAGAAGCTTTTGATGCACATTTATAGGCGTTCTTGCTGTATCTACTGCCTTATGGGAGGTGTCTAAACCCCCTTTGTGTTATTGAGGTCTTTCGGGGCATATCTAGAGGCTTTTGCGAGGTATTTACTGGCTTGTGGTGTACTTTAAGGCTTCAGAAGCATATTTAGAGGCGTTGGTGGTGTATCTTGTACCCTAAGGGAGGTATTTAGGCTCCCTTTGGCTTATTTAATGTCTTCTGGGGTATATCTAAAGGTTTTGTATGGTATTTACTGCTTTTTGGTGTACTTAGAAGGTTTAGAAGCATAATTATAGGCGTTCTTGGTGTATCGTGGACCCTATGGGAGGTTTCTAGACTCCCTTTAGCTTATTTAAGGTCCTACGGGGCATATCAAAAGGCTTTTGCGAGGTATTTACTGGCTTTTGTTGTACTTAGAAGCCTTAGAAGCATATTTAGAGGCGTTCTGGGTGTATCTGGGGCCTTATGGGAGATATTTAAGCTCGCTTTGGCTTATTTATGATCTTTCGTTGCTTATCTAGAGGCTTTTAGACTTATTGGCCTTTTGTGTACTTAGAAGCTGTAGAAGGACATTTTGAGGCGTTCTTGGTGTATCTAGGGCCTCATGGGGGGTATTTAGACTCCCTTTAGCTTATTTAAGGTCTTTCGGGGAATATCTAGAGGCTTTTGCGAGGTATTTACTGGTTTTTGAAGCATTTTAGAGGCGTTCTGGATGCTTCTTGGGCCTAATGGGGGGTATCTAGACTACTTTTGGCTTATTTAAGGTTTTTGGGACATATCGAGAATGTTTTGTGAGGTATTTACTGGCTTTTAGTGTACTTAGAAGCTTTAGAAGCACATTTAGAGGCGTTCTAGGTGTATCTTGGACACTATGGGCGGGATCTAGATTCCTTTGGCTTATTTAAGGTTTTTCGGGGCATATCTAAAGGCTTTTGCGGGGTATTTACTGCCTTTTGGTGTACTTAGAAGCCTTAGAAGCGTATATAAAGGCATTCTGGCTGCATCTAGTACCTTATGGGAGGTATCTAGACTCCCTTTGGCTTATTTAAGGTCCTTCGGTGCATTTCTAGAGGCTTTTTCGAGATGTTTACCGGCTTTTGTTGTACTTAGAAGCTTAAAAAGAGGATTAAGAGGCGTTATTGGTGTATCTATGGTCTTATTGGAGCTATTTAGACTACCTTTGTCTTATTTAAGGTCTTTCGGGGCAGATCTAAAGGCTTTTGGAGGTATTTGCTGTCCTTTGGTGTACTTAGAAGCTTTGGAAGCCCATTTAGAGGCGTTCTTGGTGAATCTAGGGCCTTGGTGCTATTTGGACACTCTTTGTATTATTTAAGGTCTTTCGGGCATATCTGGAGGCTCTTTGGAGGTATTTACTGGCTTTTGGTGTATTTAGAAGCTTTTGATGCACATTTATAGGCGTTCTTGCTGTACCTACTGCCTTATGGGAGGTGTCTTAATCCCCTTTGGCTTATTAAGGTCTTTCGGGGCATATCTGGAGGCTTTTGCGAGGTATTTACCGGATTTTGGTGTACTTAGAAGCTTTTGATGCACAGTTAGAGGCGTTCATATGGTATGTACTGCCTTATGGTAGGTGTATAGACCCCATTTGGCTTATTTAAGGTCTATCGGGGAACTTCTAGAGGTTTTTGCGAGGTATTTACTGCGTTTTGGTGTACTTAGAAGCTTTTGAAGCCCATTTAGAGGCGCACTTGGTGCATCTAGGGCCTTGTGGGTGGTATTAGACTCCCTTTAGCTTATTTAAGGCCTTTCGGGGAACATCTAGAGGCATTTGCGAGGTATTTACTGGCTTATGAAGCATTTTAGAGGCATTCCGGTTGTATCTAGGGCCTTATGGTGGTTATTTAGACTCCTTTTGGCTTATCTAAAATCTTTCGCGGCATATCTAGTGGCTTTTGCGAGGTATTTACTGACTTTTGTTGTACTTAGAAGCTTGAGAAGCATATTTAGAGGCGTTCTGGGTGTATCGTGGACCCTAAGGGAGGTTTCTGGACTCCCTTTGGCTTATTTAAGGTCCTACGGGGCATATCAAAAGGCTTTTGCGAGGTATTTACTGGCTTTTGTTGTACTTAGAAGATATAGAAGCATATTTAGAGGCGTTCCGGGTGTATCTGGGGCCTTATGGGAGATATTTAGGCTCGCTTTGTCTTATTTATGATCTTTCGGAGCATATCTAGAGGCTTTTAGCGAGGTACTTATTGGCCTTTTGTGTACTTAGAAGCTGTAGAAGGACATTTTAGGCGTTCTTGGTGTATCTATGTCCTCATGGGGGGTATTTAGACTCCATTTAGCTTATTTAAGGTCTTTGGGGGATATCTAGAGGCCTTTGCGAGGTATTTACTGGTATTTGAAGCATTTTAGAGGCGTTCTGGATGCTTCTTGGGACTAATGGGGGGTATTTAGGCTACTTTGGCTTACTTAAGGTCTTTCGGGGCATATCTAGACGCTTTTGCGAGGTATTTACTGGCTTTTGTTGTACTTGGAAGCTCTACTAGGACATTTAAAGGTGTTCTTGGTGTATCTAGGATCTTGGTGCTATTTGGACACTCTTTGTATTATTTAAGATGTTTCGGGCATATCTGGAGGCTTTTTGGAAGTGTTTACTGGCTTTTGTTGCACTTAGAAGCTCTTGGTGCACATTTAGAGGCGTTCTTGCTGTATCTACTGCCTTATGGGAGGTGTCTAAACCCCTTTGGCATATTAAGGTCTTTCGGGGCATATCTAGAGGCTTTTGCGAGGTATTTACTGGCTTTTAGCTAACTTAGAAGCTTTAGAAGCGTATTTAGAGGCGTTCTGGCTGCTTCTTGGCCTAATGGGGGGTATTTAGGCTACTTTTGGCTTATTTAAGGTCTTTTGGGGCATATCTAGAATGTTTTGCGAGGTATTTACTGGCTTTTAGTGTAATTAGAAGCTTTAGAAGCACATTTAGAGGCGTTCTTGGTGTATCTTGGACACTATGGGAGGGATCTAGATACCTTTGGCTCATTTAAGGTTTTCCGGGGCATATCTAAAGGCTTTTGCGGTGTATTTACTGCCTTTTGGTGTACTTAGAAGCCCTAGAAGCGTATTTAGAGGCGTTCTGGCTGCATCTAGGACCTTATGGGAGGTATCTAGACTCCCTTTGGCTTATTTAAGGTCTTTCGGTGCATATCTAGAGGCTTTTTCGAGATATTTACTGGTTTTTGTTGTACTTAGAAGCTTAAAAAGAGTATTAAGAGGCGTTTTTGGTGTATCTAGGGTCTTGTTGGAGCTATTTAGACTACCTTTGTCTTATTTGAGGTCTTTCGGGGCAGATCTAAAGCCTTTTGGAGGTATTTACTGGCTTTTGGTGTACTTAGAAGCTTCTGAAGCCCATTTAGAGGCGCTCTTGGTGCATCTAGGGCCTTGTGGGTGGTATTTAGACTCCCTTTAGCTTATTTAAGGCCTTTCGGGTTACATCTAGAGGCTTTTGCGAGGTATTTACTGGCTTATGAAGCATTTTAGAGGCATTCCGGGTGTATCTAGGGCCTTATGGTGGTTATTTAGACTCCTTTTGGCTTATCTGAAATCTTTCGGGGTATATCTAGAGGCTTTTGCGAGGTATTTACAGGCTTTTGGTGTTCTTAGAAGGTTTAGAAGCATATTTAGAGGCGTTCTTGGTGTATCGTGGACCCTATGGGAGGTTTCGAGACTTCCTTTGGCTTATTTAAGGTCCTACGGGGCATTCAAAAGGCTTTTGCGAGGTATTTACTGGCTTTTGTTGTACTTAGAAGCTTTAGAAGCACATTTAGAGGCGTTCTGGGTGTATCTGGGGCCTTATGGGAGATATTTCGGCTCGCTTTGGCTTATTTATGATCTTTCGGGGCATATCTAGAGGCTTTTAGCGAGGTACATATTGGACTTTTGTGTACTTAGAAGCTGTAGAAGGACATTTTGAGGCGTTCTTGGTGTATCTAGGGCCTCATGGGGGGTATTTAGACTCCCTTTAGCTGTTTTAAGGTCTTTCGGGGAATATCCAAGGGCTTTTGCGAGGTATTTACTGGTTTTAGAAGCATTTTAGAGGCGTTCTGGATGCTTCTTGGCCCTAATGGGGGTATTTAGGCTACTTTGGCTTATTTAAGGTCTTTCGGGGCATATCTAGAGGCTTTTGAGAGGTATTAACTAGCTTTTGGTGTACTTTGAAGCTTTAGAAGCATATTTAGAGGCGTTCGTGGTGTATCTTGTACCCTATGGGAGGTATTTAGACTACCTTTGGCTTATTTAATGTCTTCCGGGGCATATCTAAAGGCTTTTGTATGGTATTTACTGCTCTTTGGTGTACTTAAAAGGTTTAGAAGCATATTTATAGGCGTTCTTGAGGTATCGTGGACCCTATGGGAGGTTTCCTGACTACCTTTGGCTTATTTAAGGTCCTGCGGGGCATATCAAAAGGCTTTTGCGAGGTATTTACTGGCTTTTGTTGTACTTAGAAGCTTTAGAAGCATATTTAGAGGCGTTCTGGGTGTATCTGGGGCCTTATGGGAGGTATTTAATCTCGCTTTGTCTTATTTATGATCTTTCGGGGCTTTTCTAGAGGCTTTTAGCGAGGTACCTATTGGCCTTTTGTGTACTTAGAAGCTGTACAAGGACAATTTGAGGCGTTCTTGGTGTATCTAGGGCCTCAGGGGGGGTATTTAGACTCCCTTTAGCTTATTTAAGGTCTTTCGGGGAATATCCAAGGGCTTTTGCGAGGTATTTACTGGTTTTTGAAGCATTTTAGAGGCGTTCTGGCTGCTTCTTGGGCCTAAAGGGGGGTATTTAGGCTAATTTTGGCTTATTTAAGGTCTTTCGGGGCATATCTAGAATGTTTTGCGAGGTATTTATTGGCTTTTAGTGTACTTATAAGCTTTAGAAGCACATTTAGAGGCGTTCTTGGTGTATCTTGGACCCTATGGGAGGGATCTAGATTCCTTTGGCTTATTTAAGGTTTTCCGGGGCATATCTAAAGGGTTTTGCGGGGTATTTTCTGCCTTTTGGTGTACTTAGAAGCCTTAGAAGCGTACTTAGAGGCGTTCTGGCTGCATCTAGGACCTTATGGGAGGTATCTAGACTCCCTTAGGCTTATTTAAGGTCTTTCGGTGCATATGTAGGGGCTTTTTCGAGATATTTACTGGCTTTTGTTGCACTTAGAAGCTTAAAAAAGTATTAAGAGGCGTTTTTGGTGTATCTAGGGTCTTATTGGAGCTATTTAGACTATCTTTGTCTTATTTAAGGTATTTCGCGGCAGATCTAAAGGCTTATAGAGGTATTTACTGGCTTTTGGTGTACTTAGAAGCTTTTGAAGCCCATTAAGAGGCGCTCTTGGTGCACCTAGGGCCTTGTGGGTGGTATTTAGACTCCCTTTAGCTTATTTAAGGCCTTTCGGGGAACATCTAGAGGCTTTTGCGAGGTATTTACTGGCTTATGAAGCATTTTAGAGGCATTCCAGGTGTATCTAGGGCCTTATGGTGGTTATTTAGACTCCTTTTGGCTTATCTAAAATCTTTTGGGGCATATCTAGAGGCTTTTGCGAGGTATTTACTGGCTTTTGTTGTACTTAGAAGCTTGAGAAGCATATTTAGAGGCGTTCTGGGTGTATCTGGGGCCTTATGGGAGATATTTAGGCTCGCTTTGGCTTATTTATGGTCTTTCGGGGAATATCTAGAGGCTTTTGCGAGGTATTTACTGGTTTTTGAAGCATTTTAGAGGCGTTCTGGCTGCTTCTTGGGCCTAATGGGGGGTATTTAGGCTACTTTTGGCTTATTTAAGGTATTTCGGTGCATATCTAGAGGCTTTTTCGAGGTATTTACTGGCTTTTGGTGTACTTGGAAGCCTTAGAAGCTCATTTAGAGGCGTTCTTGTTGTATCTAGGGTTTTAGTGCTATTTGGACACTCTTTGTATTATTTAAGGTCTTTCGGGCATATCTGGAGGCTTTTTGGAGGTATTTACTGGCTTTTGGTGTATTTAGAAGCTTTTGATGCACATTTATAGGCGTTCTTGCTGTATCTACTGCCTTATGGGAGGTGTCTAAACCCCCTTTGTGTTATTGAGGTCTTTCGGGGCATATCTAGAGGCTTTTGCGAGGTATTTACTGGCTTGTGGTGTACTTTAAGGCTTCAGAAGCATGTTTAGAGGCGTTGGTGGTGTATCTTGTACCCTAAGGGAGGTATTTAGGCTCCCTTTGGCTTATTTAATGTCTTCTGGGGTATATCTAAAGGTTTTGTATGGTATTTACTGCTTTTTGGTGTACTTAGAAGGTTTAGAAGCATAATTATAGGCGTTCTTGGTGTATCGTGGACCCTATGGGAGGTTTCTAGACTCCCTTTAGCTTATTTAAGGTCCTACGGGGCATATCAAAAGGCTTTTGCGAGGTATTTACTGGCTTTTGTTGTACTTAGAAGCCTTAGAAGCATATTTAGAGGCGTTCTGGGTGTATCTGGGGCCTTATGGGAGATATTTAAGCTCGCTTTGGCTTATTTATGATCTTTCGTTGCTTATCTAGAGGCTTTTAGACTTATTGGCCTTTTGTGTACTTAGAAGCTGTAGAAGGACATTTTGAGGCGTTCTTGGTGTATCTAGGGCCTCATGGGGGGTATTTAGACTCCCTTTAGCTTATTTAAGGTCTTTCGGGGAATATCTAGAGGCTTTTGCGAGGTATTTACTGGTTTTTGAAGCATTTTAGAGGCGTTCTGGATGCTTCTTGGGCCTAATGGGGGGTATCTAGACTACTTTTGGCTTATTTAAGGTTTTTGGGACATATCGAGAATGTTTTGTGAGGTATTTACTGGCTTTTAGTGTACTTAGAAGCTTTAGAAGCACATTTAGAGGCGTTCTAGGTGTATCTTGGACACTATGGGCGGGATCTAGATTCCTTTGGCTTATTTAAGGTTTTTCGGGGCATATCTAAAGGCTTTTGCGGGGTATTTACTGCCTTTTGGTGTACTTAGAAGCCTTAGAAGCGTATATAAAGGCATTCTGGCTGCATCTAGTACCTTATGGGAGGTATCTAGACTCCCTTTGGCTTATTTAAGGTCCTTCGGTGCATTTCTAGAGGCTTTTTCGAGATATTTACCGGCTTTTGTTGTACTTAGAAGCTTAAAAATAGGATTAAGAGGCGTTATTGGTGTATCTATGGTCTTATTGGAGCTATTTAGACTACCTTTGTCTTATTTAAGGTCTTTCGGGGCAGATCTAAAGGCTTTTGGAGGTATTTGCTGTCCTTTGGTGTACTTAGAAGCTTTGGAAGCCCATTTAGAGGCGTTCTTGGTGAATCTAGGGCCTTGGTGCTATTTGGACACTCTTTGTATTATTTAAGGTCTTTCGGGCATATCTGGAGGCTCTTTGGAGGTATTTACTGGCTTTTGGTGTATTTAGAAGCTTTTGATGCACATTTATAGGCGTTCTTGCTGTACCTACTGCCTTATGGGAGGTGTCTTAATCCCCTTTGGCTTATTAAGGTCTTTCGGGGCATATCTGGAGGCTTTTGCGAGGTATTTACCGGATTTTGGTGTACTTAGAAGCTTTTGATGCACAGTTAGAGGCGTTCATATGGTATGTACTGCCTTATGGTAGGTGTATAGACCCCATTTGGCTTATTTAAGGTCTATCGGGGAACTTCTAGAGGTTTTTGCGAGGTATTTACTGCGTTTTGGTGTACTTAGAAGCTTTTGAAGCCCATTTAGAGGCGCACTTGGTGCATCTAGGGCCTTGTGGGTGGTATTAGACTCCCTTTAGCTTATTTAAGGCCTTTCGGGGAACATCTAGAGGCATTTGCGAGGTATTTACTGGCTTATGAAGCATTTTAGAGGCATTCCGGTTGTATCTAGGGCCTTATGGTGGTTATTTAGACTCCTTTTGGCTTATCTAAAATCTTTCGCGGCATATCTAGTGGCTTTTGCGAGGTATTTACTGACTTTTGTTGTACTTAGAAGCTTGAGAAGCATATTTAGAGGCGTTCTGGGTGTATCGTGGACCCTAAGGGAGGTTTCTGGACTCCCTTTGGCTTATTTAAGGTCCTACGGGGCATATCAAAAGGCTTTTGCGAGGTATTTACTGGCTTTTGTTGTACTTAGAAGATATAGAAGCATATTTAGAGGCGTTCCGGGTGTATCTGGGGCCTTATGGGAGATATTTAGGCTCGCTTTGTCTTATTTATGATCTTTCGGAGCATATCTAGAGGCTTTTAGCGAGGTACTTATTGGCCTTTTGTGTACTTAGAAGCTGTAGAAGGACATTTTAGGCGTTCTTGGTGTATCTATGTCCTCATGGGGGGTATTTAGACTCCATTTAGCTTATTTAAGGTCTTTGGGGGATATCTAGAGGCCTTTGCGAGGTATTTACTGGTATTTGAAGCATTTTAGAGGCGTTCTGGATGCTTCTTGGGACTAATGGGGGGTATTTAGGCTACTTTGGCTTACTTAAGGTCTTTCGGGGCATATCTAGACGCTTTTGCGAGGTATTTACTGGCTTTTGGTGTACTTGGAAGCTCTACTAGGACATTTAAAGGTGTTCTTGGTGTATCTAGGATCTTGGTGCTATTTGGACACTCTTTGTATTATTTAAGATGTTTCGGGCATATCTGGAGGCTTTTTGGAAGTGTTTACTGGCTTTTGGTGTACTTAGAAGCTCTTGATGCACATTTAGAGGCGTTCTTGCTGTATCTACTGCCTTATGGGAGGTGTCTAAACCCCTTTGGCTCATTAAGGTCTTTCGGGGCATATCTAGAGGCTTTTTGGAAGTATTTACTGGCTTTTGGTGTACTTAGAAGCTCTTGATGCACATTTAGAGGCGTTCTTGCTGTATCTACTGCCTTATGGGAGCTGTCTAAACCCCTTTGGCTTATTAAGGTCTTTCGGGGCACTTCTAGGGGCTTTTGCGAGGTATTTACTGCGTTTTGGTGTACTTAGAATCTTCTGAAGCCCATTTAGAGGCGCTCTTGGTGCACCTAGCGCCTTGTAGGTGGCATTTAGACTCCCTTTGGCTCATTTAAGATCCTTCGGGGAACATCTAGAGGCTTTTGCGAGGTAATTACTGGTTTTTGAAGCATTTTAGAGGCGTTCTGGATGCTTCTTGGGCCTAATGGGGGGTATTCAGGCTACTTTGGCTTATTTAAGGTCTTTCGGGGCATATCTACAGGCTTTTGCGAGGTATTTACTGGCTTTAGGTGTACTTAGAAGGTTTAGAAGCATATTTAAAGGCGTTCTTGGTGTATCGTGGACCCTTTGGGAGGTTTCTAGACTCCCTTTGGCCTATTTAAGGTCCTACGGGGCATATCAAAAGGCTTTTGCGAGGTATTTACTGGCTTTTGTTGTACTTAGAAGCTTTAGAAGCATATTTAGAGGCGTTCTGGGTGTATCTGGGGCATTATGGGAGATATTTAGGCTCGCTTTGGCTTATTTATGATCTTTCGGTGCATATCTAGAGGCTTTCAGCGAGGTAGTTATTGGCCTTTTGTGTACTTAGAAGCTGTAGAAGGACATTTTGAGGCGTTCTTGGTGTATCTAGGGCCTCATGGGGGATATTTAGACACCCTTTAGCTTATTTAAGGTCTTTCGGGGAATATCTAGAGGTTTTTGCGAGTTAATTACTGGATTTTGAAGCAGTTTAGAGGCGTTTTGGATACATCTTGGGCCTAATGGGGGCTACTTTGGCTTATTTAAGGTCTCTCGGGGCATATGTAGATGCTTTTGCGAGGTATTTACTGGCTTGTGGTGTACTTTAAAGCTTTAGAAGCATATTTAGAGGCGTTGGTGGTGTATCTTGTACCCTAAGGGAGGTATTTAGGCTCCCTTTGGCTTATTTAATGTCTTCCGGGGTATATCTAAAGGTTTTGTATGGTATTTACTGCTTTTTGGTGTACTTAGAAGGTTTAGAAGCATATTTATGGGCGTTCTTGGTGTCTCGTGGACCCTATGGGAGGTTTCTAGACTCCCTTTACCTTATTTAAGGTCCTACGGGGCATATCAAAAGGCTTTTGCGAGGTATTTACTGGCTTTTGTTGTACTTAGAAGCCTTAGAAGCATATTTAGAGGCGTTCTGGGTGTATCTGGGGCCTTATGGGAGATATTTAAGCTCGCTTTGGCTTATTTATGATCTTTCGGAGCATATCTAGAGGCTTTTAGCGAGGTACTTATTGGCCTTTTGTGTACTTAGAAGCTGTAGAAGGACATTTTGAGGCGTTCTTGGTGTATCTATGTCCTCATGGGGGGTATTTAGACTCCATTTAGCTTATTTAAGGTCTTTGGGGGATATCTAGAGGCCTTTGCGAGGTATTTACTGGTATTTGAAGCATTTTAGAGGCGTTCTGGATGCTTCTTGGGCCTAATGGGGGGTATTTAGGCTACTTTGGCTTATTTAAGGTTTCTCGGGGCATATCTAGACGCTTTTGCGAGGTATTTACTGGGTTTTGGTGTACTTGGAAGCTCTACTAGCACATTTAAAGGTGTTCTTGGTGTATCTAGGATCTTGGTGCTATTTGGACACTCTTTGTATTATTTAAGATGTTTCGGGCATATCTGGAGGCTTTTTGGAAGTGTTTACTGGCTTTTGGTGTACTTAGAAGCTCTTGATGCACATTTAGAGGCGTTATTGCTGTATCTACTGCCTTTGGGAGGTGTCTAAACCCCTTTGGCTCATTAAGGTCTTTCGCGGCATATCTAGAGGCTTTTTGGAAGTATTTACTGGCTTTTGGTGTACTTAGAAGCTTTGATGCACATTTAGAGGCGTTCTTGCTGTATCTGCTGCCTTATGGGAGCTGTCTTAACCCCTTTGGCTTATTAAGGTCTTTCGGGGCACTTCTAGGGGCTTTTGCGAGGTATTTACTG
The DNA here is from genome assembly GCA_030765055.1 of Mantis religiosa. Classification (NCBI taxonomy): domain Eukaryota; kingdom Metazoa; phylum Arthropoda; class Insecta; order Mantodea; family Mantidae; genus Mantis; species Mantis religiosa. The sequence continues at coordinate 527,213 of JAUKNK010000138.1, forward strand.
CGTTTTGGTGTACTTAGAATCTTCTGAAAGCCATTTAGAGGCGCTCTTGGTGCACCTAGCGCCTTGTAGGTGGCATTTAGACTCCCTTTAGCTCATTTAAGATCCTTCGGGGAACATCTAGAGGCTTTTGCGAGGTAATTACTGGTTTTTGAAGCATTTTAGAGGCGTTCTGGATGCTTCTTGGGCCTAATGGGGGGTATTCAGGCTACTTTGGCTTATTTAAGGTCTTTCGGGGCATATCTAGCAGCTTTTGCGAGGTATTTACGGGCTTTAGGTGTACTTAGAAGGTTTAGAAGCATATTTAAAGGCGTTCTTGGTGTATCGTGGACCCTTTGGGATGTTTCTAGACTCCCTTTGGCCTATTTAAGGTCCTACGGGGCATATCAAAAGGCTTTTGCGAGGTATTTACTGGCTTTTGTTGTACTTAGAAGCTTTGAAGCATATTTAGAGGCGTTCTGGGTGTATCTGGGGCATTATGGGAGATATTTAGGCTCGCTTTGGCTTATTTATGATCTTTCGGGGCATATCTAGAGGCTTTCAGCGAGGTAGTTATTGGCCTTTCGTGTACTTAGAAGCTGTAGAAGGACATTTTGAGGCGTTCTTGGTGTATCTAGGGCCTCATGGGGGATATTTAGACACCCTTTAGCTTATTTAAGGTCTTTCGGGGAATATCTAGAGGTTTTTGCGAGTTAATTACTGGATTTTGAAGCATTTTAGAGGCGTTCTGGATGCTTCTTGGGCCTAATGGGGGCTACTTTGGCTTATTTAAGGTCTTTCGGGGCATATCTAGATGCTTTTGCGAGGTATTTACTGGCTTGTGGTGTACTTTAAAGCTTTAGAAGCATATTTAGAGGCGTTGGTGGTGTATCTTGTACCCTAAGGGAGGTATTTATTCTCCCTTTGGCTTATTTGATGTCTTCCGGGGTATATCTAAAGGTTTTGTATGGTATTTACTGCTTTTTGGTGTACTTAGAAGGTTTAGAAGCATATTTAGAGGCGTTCTTGGTGTATCTGGGGCCTTATGGGAGCTATTTAGGCTTGCTTTGGCTTATTTCTGATCATTCGGCACATATCTAGAGGCTTTTAGCGAGGTACATATTGGGCTTTTGTGTAGTTGGAATATGTAGAAGGACATTTTGAGGCGTTCTTGGTGTATCTAGGGCCTCATGGGGTGTATTTAGACTCCCTTTGGCTTATTTAAGGTCTTTCGGGGAATATCTAGAGGCTTTTGCGAGGTATTTACTGGTTTTTGAAGCATTTTAGAGGCGTTCTGGATGCTTCTTGTGCCTAATGGGTGTATTTAGGCTACTTTGGCTTATTTAAGGTCTTTCGGGGCAATCTAAATTCTTTTGCGAGGTATTTTCTGGCTTGTGGTGTACTTTGAAGCTTTAGAAGCATATTTAGAGGCGTTCGTGGTGTATCGTGTACCCTAAGGGAGGTATTTAGGCTACTTTGGCTGATTTAAGGTCTTTCGGGGCATATCTAGAGGATTGTGCGAGGTATTTGCTGGCTTTTGGTGTACTTGGAAGCTTTAGAAGCACATTTAGAGGCGCTCTTGGTGCATCTAGGTTCTTGGTGCTATTTGGACACTCTTTGTATTATTTAAGGTCTTTCGGGGCACTTCTAGAGGCTTTTGCGAGGTATTTACTGCGTTTTGGTGTACTTCGAAGCTTCTGAAGCACATTTAGAGGCGCTCTTGGTGCATCTAGGGCCTTGTGGGTGGCATGTAGACTCCCTTTAGCTCATTTAAGGCCTTTCGGGGAACATCTAGGGGCTTTTGCGAGGTATTTACTGACTTATGAAGCATTTTAGAGGCATTCCGGGTGTATCTAGCGCCTTGTGGTGGTTATTTAGACTCCTTTTGGCTTATCTAAAATCTTTCGGGGCATATCTAGAGGCTTTTTGCGAGTTATTTACAGGATTTTTGTGTACTTAGAAGCTTTAGAAGCGTATTTAGAGGCGTTCTGGCTGCATCTAGGACCTTATGGGGGGTATCTAGACTCCCTTTGGCTTATTTAAGGTGTTTCGGTGTATATCTAGAGGCTTTTTCGAGGTATTCACTGGCTTTTGTTGTACTTAGAAGCTTAAAAAGGGTATTAAGAGTCGTTTTTGTTTAATCTAGGGTCTTATTGGAGCTATTTAGACTACCTTTGTCTTATTTAAGGTCTTTCGGGGCATATCTACAGGCTTTTGCGAGGTATTTACAGGCTTTTGGTGCACTTAGAAGGTTTAGACGCATATTTATAGGCGTTCTTGGTGTATCGTGGACCCTAAGGGAGGTTTCTGGACTCCACTTGGCTTATTTAAGGTCCTACGGGGCATATGAAATGGCTTTTGCGAGGTATTTACTGGCTTTTGTTGCACTTAGAAGCTCTTGGTGCACATTTAGAGGCGTTCTTGCTGTATCTACTGCCTTATGGGAGGTGTCTAAACCCCTTTGGCATATTAAGGTCTTTCGGGGCATATCTAGAGGCTTTTGCGAGGTATTTACTGGCTTTTAGCTAACTTAGAAGCTTTAGAAGCGTATTTAGAGGCGTTCTGGCTGCTTCTTGGCCTAATGGGGGGTATTTAGGCTACTTTTGGCTTATTTAAGGTCTTTTGGGGCATATCTAGAATGTTTTGCGAGGTATTTACTGGCTTTTAGTGTAATTAGAAGCTTTAGAAGCACATTTAGAGGCGTTCTTGGTGTATCTTGGACACTAAGGGAGGGATCTAGATACCTTTGGCTCATTTAAGGTTTTCCGGGGCATATCTAAAGGCTTTTGCGGTGTATTTACTGCCTTTTGGTGTACTTAGAAGCCCTAGAAGCGTATTTAGAGGCGTTCTGGCTGCATCTAGGACCTTATGGGAGGTATCTAGACTCCCTTTGGCTTATTTAAGGTCTTTCGGTGCATATCTAGAGGCTTTTTCGAGATATTTACTGGTTTTTGTTGTACTTAGAAGCTTAAAAAGAGTATTAAGAGGCGTTTTTGGTGTATCTAGGGTCTTGTTGGAGCTATTTAGACTACCTTTGTCTTATTTGAGGTCTTTCGGGGCAGATCTAAAGGCTTTTGGAGGTATTTACTGGCTTTTGGTGTACTTAGAAGCTTCTGAAGCCCATTTAGAGGCGCTCTTGGTGCATCTAGGGCCTTGTGGGTGGTATTTAGACTCCCTTTAGCTTATTTAAGGCCTTTCGGGTTACATCTAGAGGCTTTTGCGAGGTATTTACTGGCTTATGAAGCATTTTAGAGGCATTCCGGGTGTATCTAGGGCCTTATGGTGGTTATTTAGACTCCTTTTGGCTTATCTGAAATCTTTCGGGGTATATCTAGAGGCTTTTGCGAGGTATTTACAGGCTTTTGGTGTTCTTAGAAGGTTTAGAAGCATATTTAGAGGCGTTCTTGGTGTATCGTGGACCCTATGGGAGGTTTCGAGACTTCCCTTGGCTTATTTAAGGTCCTACGGGGCATTCAAAAGGCTTTTGCGAGGTATTTACTGGCTTTTGTTGTACTTAGAAGCTTTAGAAGCACATTTAGAGGCGTTCTGGGTGTATCTGGGGCCTTATGGGAGATATTTCGGCTCGCTTTGGCTTATTTATGATCTTTCGGGGCATATCTAGAGGCTTTTAGCGAGGTACATATTGGACTTTTGTGTACTTAGAAGCTGTAGAAGGACATTTTGAGGCGTTCTTGGTGTATCTAGGGCCTCATGGGGGGTATTTAGACTCCCTTTAGCTGTTTTAAGGTCTTTCGGGGAATATCCAAGGGCTTTTGCGAGGTATTTACTGGTTTTAGAAGCATTTTAGAGGCGTTCTGGATGCTTCTTGGCCCTAATGGGGGTATTTAGGCTACTTTGGCTTATTTAAGGTCTTTCGGGGCATATCTAGAGGCTTTTGAGAGGTATTAACTAGCTTTTGGTGTACTTTGAAGCTTTAGAAGCATATTTAGAGGCGTTCGTGGTGTATGTTGTACCCTATGGGAGGTATTTAGACTACCTTTGGCTTATTTAATGTCTTCCGGGGCATATCTAAAGGCTTTTGTATGGTATTTACTGCTCTTTGGTGTACTTAAAAGGTTTAGAAGCATATTTATAGGCGTTCTTGAGGTATCGTGGACCCTATGGGAGGTTTCCTGACTACCTTTGGCTTATTTAAGGTCCTACGGGGCATATCAAAAGGCTTTTGCGAGGTATTTACTGGCTTTTGTTGTACTTAGAAGCTTTAGAAGCATATTTAGAGGCGTTCTGGGTGTATCTGGGGCCTTATGGGAGGTATTTAATCTCGCTTTGTCTTATTTATGATCTTTCGGGGCTTTTCTAGAGGCTTTTAGCGAGGTACCTATTGGCCTTTTGTGTACTTAGAAGCTGTACAAGGACAATTTGAGGCGTTCTTGGTGTATCTAGGGCCTCAGGGGGGGTATTTAGACTCCCTTTAGCTTATTTGAGGTCTTTCGGGGAATATCCAAGGGCTTTTGCGAGGTATTTACTGGTTTTTGAAGCATTTTAGAGGCGTTCTGGCTGCTTCTTGGGCCTAAAGGGGGGTATTTAGGCTAATTTTGGCTTATTTAAGGTCTTTCGGGGCATATCTAGAATGTTTTGCGAGGTATTTATTGGCTTTTAGTGTACTTATAAGCTTTAGAAGCACATTTAGAGGCGTTCTTGGTGTATCTTGGACCCTATGGGAGGGATCTAGATTCCTTTGGCTTATTTAAGGTTTTCCGGGGCATATCTAAAGGGTTTTGCGGGGTATTTTCTGCCTTTTGGTGTACTTAGAAGCCTTAGAAGCGTACTTAGAGGCGTTCTGGCTGCATCTAGGACCTTATGGGAGGTATCTAGACTCCCTTAGGCTTATTTAAGGTCTTTCGGTGCATATGTAGGGGCTTTTTCGAGATATTTACTGGCTTTTGTTGCACTTAGAAGCTTAAAAAAGTATTAAGAGGCGTTTTTGGTGTATCTAGGGTCTTATTGGAGCTATTTAGACTATCTTTGTCTTATTTAAGGTATTTCGCGGCAGATCTAAAGGCTTATAGAGGTATTTACTGGCTTTTGGTGTACTTAGAAGCTTTTGAAGCCCATTAAGAGGCGCTCTTGGTGCATCTAGGGCCTTGTGGGTGGTATTTAGACTCCCTTTAGCTTATTTAAGGCCTTTCGGGGAACATCTAGAGGCTATTGCGAGGTTTTTACTGGCTTATGAAGCATTTTAGAGGCATTCCAGGTGTATCTAGGGACTTATGGTGGTTATTTAGACTCCTTTTGGCTTATCTAAAATCTTTTGGGGCATATCTAGAGGCTTTTGCGAGGTATTTACTGGCTTTTGTTGTACTTAGAAGCTTGAGAAGCATATTTAGAGGCGTTCTGGGTGTATCTGGGGCCTTATGGGAGATATTTAGGCTCGCTTTGGCTTATTTATGGTCTTTCGGGGAATATCTAGAGGCTTTTGCGAGGTATTTACTGGTTTTTGAAGCATTTTAGAGGCGTTCTGGCTGCTTCTTGGGCCTAATGGGGGGTATTTAGGCTACTTTTGGCTTATTTAAGGTATTTCGGTGCATATCTAGAGGCTTTTTCGAGGTATTTACTGGCTTTTGGTGTACTTGGAAGCCTTAGAAGCTCATTTAGAGGCGTTCTTGTTGTATCTAGGGTTTTAGTGCTATTTGGACACTCTTTGTATTATTTAAGGTCTTTCGGGCATATCTGGAGGCTTTTTGGAGGTATTTACTGGCTTTTGGTGTATTTAGAAGCTTTTGATGCACATTTATAGGCGTTCTTGCTGTATCTACTGCCTTATGGGAGGTGTCTAAACCCCCTTTGTGTTATTGAGGTCTTTCGGGGCATATCTAGAGGCTTTTGCGAGGTATTTACTGGCTTGTGGTGTACTTTAAGGCTTCAGAAGCATATTTAGAGGCGTTGGTGGTGTATCTTGTACCCTAAGGGAGGTATTTAGGCTCCCTTTGGCTTATTTAATGTCTTCTGGGGTATATCTAAAGGTTTTGTATGGTATTTACTGCTTTTTGGTGTACTTAGAAGGTTTAGAAGCATAATTATAGGCGTTCTTGGTGTATCGTGGACCCTATGGGAGGTTTCTAGACTCCCTTTAGCTTATTTAAGGTCCTACGGGGCATATCAAAAGGCTTTTGCGAGGTATTTACTGGCTTTTGTTGTACTTAGAAGCCTTAGAAGCATATTGAGAGGCGTTCTGGGTGTATCTGGGGCCTTATGGGAGATATTTAAGCTCGCTTTGGCTTATTTATGATCTTTCGTTGCTTATCTAGAGGCTTTTAGACTTATTGGACTTTTGTGTACTTAGAAGCTGTAGAAGGACATTTTGAGGCGTTCTTGGTGTATCTAGGGCCTCATGGGGGGTATTTAGACTCCCTTTAGCTTATTTAAGGTCTTTCGGGGAATATCTAGAGGCTTTTGCGAGGTATTTACTGGTTTTTGAAGCATTTTAGAGGCGTTCTGGATGCTTCTTGGGCCTAATGGGGGGTATCTAGACTACTTTTGGCTTATTTAAGGTTTTTGGGACATATCGAGAATGTTTTGTGAGGTATTTACTGGCTTTTAGTGTACTTAGAAGCTTTAGAAGCACATTTAGAGGCGTTCTAGGTGTATCTTGGACACTATGGGAGGGATCTAGATTCCTTTGGCTTATTTAAGGTTTTTCGGGGCATATCTAAAGGCTTTTGCGGGGTATTTACTGCCTTTTGGTGTACTTAGAAGCCTTAGAAGCGTATATAAAGGCATTCTGGCTGGATCTAGTACCTTATGGGAGGTATCTAGACTCCCTTTGGCTTATTTAAGGTCCTTCGGTGCATATCTAGAGGCTTTTTCGAGATATTTACCGGCTTTTGTTGTACTTAGAAGCTTAAAAAGAGGATTAAGAGGCGTTATTGGTGTATCTATGGTCTTATTGGAGCTATTTAGACTACCTTTGTCTTATTTAAGGTCTTTCGGGGCAGATCTAAAGGCTTTTGGAGGTATTTGCTGTCCTTTGGTGTACTTAGAAGCTTTGGAAGCCCATTTAGAGGCGTTCTTGGTGAATCTAGGGCCTTGGTGCTATTTGGACACTCTTTGTATTATTTAAGGTCTTTCGGGCATATCTGGAGGCTCTTTGGAGGTATTTACTGGCTTTTGGTGTATTTAGAAGCTTTTGATGCACATTTATAGGCGTTCTTGCTGTACCTACTGCCTTATGGGAGGTGTCTTAATCCCCTTTGGCTTATTAAGGTCTTTCGGGGCATATCTGGAGGCTTTTGCGAGGTATTTACCGGATTTTGGTGTACTTAGAAGCTTTTGATGCACAGTTAGAGGCGTTCATATGGTATGTACTGCCTTATGGTAGGTGTATAGACCCCATTTGGCTTATTTAAGGTCTATCGGGGAACTTCTAGAGGTTTTTGCGAGGTATTTACTGCGTTTTGGTGTACTTAGAAGCTTTTGAAGCCCATTTAGAGGCGCACTTGGTGCATCTAGGGCCTTGTGGGTGGTATTAGACTCCCTTTAGCTTATTTAAGGCCTTTCGGGGAACATCTAGAGGCATTTGCGAGGTATTTACTGGCTTATGAAGCATTTTAGAGGCATTCCGGTTGTATCTAGGGCCTTATGGTGGTTATTTAGACTCCTTTTGGCTTATCTAAAATCTTTCGCGGCATATCTAGTGGCTTTTGCGAGGTATTTACTGACTTTTGTTGTACTTAGAAGCTTGAGAAGCATATTTAGAGGCGTTCTGGGTGTATCGTGGACCCTAAGGGAGGTTTCTGGACTCCCTTTGGCTTATTTAAGGTCCTACGGGGCATATCAAAAGGCTTTTGCGAGGTATTTACTGGCTTTTGTTGTACTTAGAAGATATAGAAGCATATTTAGAGGCGTTCCGGGTGTATCTGGGGCCTTATGGGAGATATTTAGGCTCGCTTTGTCTTATTTATGATCTTTCGGAGCATATCTAGAGGCTTTTAGCGAGGTACTTATTGGCCTTTTGTGTACTTAGAAGCTGTAGAAGGACATTTTAGGCGTTCTTGGTGTATCTATGTCCTCATGGGGGGTATTTAGACTCCATTTAGCTTATTTAAGGTCTTTGGGGGATATCTAGAGGCCTTTGCGAGGTATTTACTGGTATTTGAAGCATTTTAGAGGCGTTCTGGATGCTTCTTGGGACTAATGGGGGGTATTTAGGCTACTTTGGCTTACTTAAGGTCTTTCGGGGCATATCTAGACGCTTTTGCGAGGTATTTACTGGCTTTTGGTGTACTTGGAAGCTCTACTAGGACATTTAAAGGTGTTCTTGGTGTATCTAGGATCTTGGTGCTATTTGGACACTCTTTGTATTATTTAAGATGTTTCGGGCATATCTGGAGGCTTTTTGGAAGTGTTTACTGGCTTTTGGTGTACTTAGAAGCTCTTGATGCACATTTAGAGGCGTTCTTGCTGTATCTACTGCCTTATGGGAGGTGTCTAAACCCCTTTGGCTCATTAAGGTCTTTCGGGGCATATCTAGAGGCTTTTTGGAAGTATTTACTGGCTTTTGGTGTACTTAGAAGCTCTTGATGCACATTTAGAGGCGTTCTTGCTGTATCTACTGCCTTATGGGAGCTGTCTAAACCCCTTTGGCTTATTAAGGTCTTTCGGGGCACTTCTAGGGGCTTTTGCGAGGTATTTACTGCGTTTTGGTGTACTTAGAATCTTCTGAAGCCCATTTAGAGGCGCTCTTGGTGCACCTAGCGCCTTGTAGGTGGCATTTAGACTCCCTTTGGCTCATTTAAGATCCTTCGGGGAACATCTAGAGGCTTTTGCGAGGTAATTACTGGTTTTTGAAGCATTTTAGAGGCGTTCTGGATGCTTCTTGGGCCTAATGGGGGGTATTCAGGCTACTTTGGCTTATTTAAGGTCTTTCGGGGCATATCTACAGGCTTTTGCGAGGTATTTACTGGCTTTAGGTGTACTTAGAAGGTTTAGAAGCATATTTAAAGGCGTTCTTGGTGTATCGTGGACCCTTTGGGAGGTTTCTAGACTCCCTTTGGCCTATTTAAGGTCCTACGGGGCATATCAAAAGGCTTTTGCGAGGTATTTACTGGCTTTTGTTGTACTTAGAAGCTTTAGAAGCATATTTAGAGGCGTTCTGGGTGTATCTGGGGCATTATGGGAGATATTTAGGCTCGCTTTGGCTTATTTATGATCTTTCGGTGCATATCTAGAGGCTTTCAGCGAGGTAGTTATTGGCCTTTTGTGTACTTAGAAGCTGTAGAAGGACATTTTGAGGCGTTCTTGGTGTATCTAGGGCCTCATGGGGGATATTTAGACACCCTTTAGCTTATTTAAGGTCTTTCGGGGAATATCTAGAGGTTTTTGCGAGTTAATTACTGGATTTTGAAGCAGTTTAGAGGCGTTTTGGATACATCTTGGGCCTAATGGGGGCTACTTTGGCTTATTTAAGGTCTCTCGGGGCATATGTAGATGCTTTTGCGAGGTATTTACTGGCTTGTGGTGTACTTTAAAGCTTTAGAAGCATATTTAGAGGCGTTGGTGGTGTATCTTGTACCCTAAGGGAGGTATTTAGGCTCCCTTTGGCTTATTTAATGTCTTCCGGGGTATATCTAAAGGTTTTGTATGGTATTTACTGCTTTTTGGTGTACTTAGAAGGTTTAGAAGCATATTTATGGGCGTTCTTGGTGTCTCGTGGACCCTATGGGAGGTTTCTAGACTCCCTTTACCTTATTTAAGGTCCTACGGGGCATATCAAAAGGCTTTTGCGAGGTATTTACTGGCTTTTGTTGTACTTAGAAGCCTTAGAAGCATATTTAGAGGCGTTCTGGGTGTATCTGGGGCCTTATGGGAGATATTTAAGCTCGCTTTGGCTTATTTATGATCTTTCGGAGCATATCTAGAGGCTTTTAGCGAGGTACTTATTGGCCTTTTGTGTACTTAGAAGCTGTAGAAGGACATTTTGAGGCGTTCTTGGTGTATCTATGTCCTCATGGGGGGTATTTAGACTCCATTTAGCTTATTTAAGGTCTTTGGGGGATATCTAGAGGCCTTTGCGAGGTATTTACTGGTATTTGAAGCATTTTAGAGGCGTTCTGGATGCTTCTTGGGCCTAATGGGGGGTATTTAGGCTACTTTGGCTTATTTAAGGTTTCTCGGGGCATATCTAGACGCTTTTGCGAGGTATTTACTGGGTTTTGGTGTACTTGGAAGCTCTACTAGCACATTTAAAGGTGTTCTTGTTGTATCTAGGATCTTGGTGCTATTTGGACACTCTTTGTATTATTTAAGATGTTTCGGGCATATCTGGAGGCTTTTTGGAAGTGTTTACTGGCTTTTGGTGTACTTAGAAGCTCTTGATGCACATTTAGAGGCGTTATTGCTGTATCTACTGCCTTATGGGAGGTGTCTAAACCCCTTTGGCTCATTAAGGTCTTTCGCGGCATATCTAGAGCCTTTTTGGAAGTATTTACTGGCTTTTGGTGTACTTAGAAGCTCTTGATGCACATTTAGAGGCGTTCTTGCTGTATCTGCTGCCTTATGGGAGCTGTCTAAACCCCTTTGGCTTATTAAGGTCTTTCGGGGCACTTCTAGGGGCTTTTGCGAGGTATTTACTGCGTTTTGGTGTACTTAGAATCTTCTGAAACCCATTTAGAGGCGCTCTTGGTGCACCTAGCGCCTTGTAGGTGGCATTTAGACTCCCTTTAGCTCATTTAAGATCCTTCGGGGAACATCTAGAGGCTTTTGCGAGGTAATTACTGGTTTTTGAAGCATTTTAGAGGCGTTCTGGATGCTTCTTGGGCCTAATGGGGGGTATTCAGGCTACTTTGGCTTATTTAAGGTCTTTCGGGGCATATCTACAGGCTTTTGCGAGGTATTTACGGGCTTTAGGTGTACTTAGAAGGTTTAGAAGCATATTTAAAGGCGTTCTTGGTGTATCGTGGACCCTTTGGGATGTTTCTAGACTCACTTTGGCCTATTTAAGGTCCTACGGGGCATATCAAAAGGCTTTTGCGAGGTATTTACTGGCTTTTGTTGTACTTAGAAGCTTTAGAAACATATTTAGAGGCGTTCTGGGTGTATCTGGGGCATTATGGGAGATATTTAGGCTCGCTTTGGCTTATTTATGATCTTTCGGTGCATATCTAGAGGCTTTCAGCGAGGTAGTTATTGGCCTTTTTTGTACTTAGAAGCTTTTGAAGCATATTTAGAGGCGTCCTGGGTGTATCTTGGGCCTTATGGGGGGCATTTACTCTCCCTTTAGCTTACTTAAGCTTTTCGGGGCATATACAGATGCTTTTGCGAGGTATGTACTGGCTTTTGGTGTACTTAGAAGCTTTAGAAAGGTATTTAGTGGCGACATGTGTGCATCTAGGGCCTTATGGAAGGCATATAGACCCCTTTGGCTTATTTAAGGTCTTCCGGGGCATATCTAAAGGCTTTTGCGAGGTATTTACTGCCTATTGTTGTATATAGAAGCTTTAGAAGCATATTTAGAGGCGTTCTGGGTGTATCTTGGGCCTTATGGAGGTATTTGGTCTCCCTTTAGCTTACTTAATTTTTTTCGAGGCATATACAGATGCTTTTGCGAGGTATTTACTGGCTTTTGGTGTACTTAGAAGCTTTAGAAGCGTATTTATTGGCGTTCTGGGTGCATCTAGGGCCTTATGGAAGGCATTTAGACTCCCTTTGGCTTATTTAAGGTCCTACGGGGCATATCAAAAGGCTTTTGCGAGGTATTTGCTGGCTTTTGTTGTACTTAGAAGCTTTAGAAGCATATTTAGAGGCGTTCTGGGTGTATCTGGGGCCTTATGGGGGATATTTAGGCTCGCTTTGGCTAATTTCTGATCTTTGGGGTCATATCTAGAGGCTTTTAGCGAGGTACGTATTGGCCTTTTGTGTACTTAAAAGCTGTAGAAGGACATTTTGAGTTGTTCTTGGTGTATCTAGGGCCTCATGGGGGTATTTAGACTCCCTTTAGCTTGTTTAAGGTCTTTCGGGGCATATCTAGAGGCTTTTGCGAGGTATTTATTGGCTTTTGGTGTACTTTGAAGCTTTAGAAGCATATTTAGAGGCGTTCGCGGTGTATCTTGGACCCTATGGGAGGTATTTAGACTCCCTTTGGCTTATTTAAGGTCTTCCGGGGCATATCTAAAGGCTTTTGCGGGGTATTTACTGCCTTTTGGTGTACTTAGAAGCTTTAGAAGCGTATTTAGAGGCGTTCTGGCTGCATCTAGGACCTTACGGGAGGTATCTAGACTCCCTTTGGCTTATTTAAGGTCTTTCGGTGCATATCTATAGGCTTTTTCGAGGTATTTACTGGTTTCTGTTGTACTTGGAAGCTTAAAAAGAGTATTAAGAGGCGTTTTAGGTGTATCTTGGGTCTTATTGGAGCTATTTAGACTACCTTTGTCATATTTAAGATCTTTCGGGGCAGATCTAAAGGCTTTTGGAGGTATTTACTGGCTTTTGGTGTACTTAGAAGCTTTTGAAGCCCATTTAGAGGCGCTCTTGGTGCATCTAGGGCCTTGTGGGTGGTATTTAGACTCCCTTTAGCTTATTTAAGGCCTTTCGGGGAACATCTAGAGGCTTTTGCGAGGTATTTACTGGCTTATGAAGCATTTTAGAGGCATTCCGGGTGTATCTAGGGCCTTATGGTGGTTATTTAGCCTCCTTTTGGCTTATCTAAAATTTTTCGGGGCATATCTAGAGGCAATTGCGAGGTATTTACAGGCTTTTGGTGTACTTAGAAGGTTTAGAAGCATATTTAGAGGCGTTCTTGCTGTATCTTGGACCCTATGGTAGGTTTCGAGACTCCCTTTGGCTTATTTAAGGTCCTACGCGGCATATCAAAAGGCTTTTGCGAGGTATTTACTGGCGTTTGTTGTACTTAGAAGCTTCAGAAGCATATTTAGAGGCGTTCTGGGTGTATCTGGGGCCTTATGGGGGCTATTTAGGCACGCTTTGGCTTATTTATGATCTTTCGGGGCATATCTAGAGGCTTTTAGGGAGGTACTTATTGGCCTTTTGTGTACTTAGAAGCTGTAGAAGGACATTTTGAGACGCTCTTGGTATACCTAGGGCCTCATGGGGGGTATTTAGACTCCCTTTAGCTTATTTAAGGTCTTTCGGGGCATATCGAGAGGCTTTTGCGAGGTATTTACTGGCTTTTTGTGTACTTTGAAGCTTTAGAAGCATACTTAGGGGCGTTCGCGGTTTATCTTGGACCCTATGGTAGGTATTTAGACTCCCTTTGGCTTATTTAATGTCTTCCGGAGCATATCTAAAGGCTTTTGTATGGTATTTGCTGCTTTTTGGCGTACTTAGAAGCTTCAGAAGCGTATTTAGAGGCGTTCTGTCTGCATCTAATAACCTATGGGAGGTATCTAGACTCCCTTTGGCTTATTTAAGGTCTTTCGGTGCATCTCTAGATGCTTTTGCGAGGTTTTTACTGGCTTTTGGTGTACTTAGAAGCTTTAGAAGCGTATTTAATGGCGTTCTGGGTGCATCTAGGGCCTTATGGAAGGCATTTAGACTCCCTTTGGCTTATTTAAGGTCTTCCGGGGCATATCTAAAGGCTTTTGCGAGGTATTTACTGGCTATTGTTGTATATAGAAGCTTTAGAAGCATATTTAGAGGCGTTCTGGGTGTATCTAGGGCCTTATGGGAGGTATTTAAGCTCGCTTTGGCTTATGTAAGATCTTTCGGGGTCTATCTAGAGGCTTTTGCGAGGAACTTATTGAATTTTGGTGTACTTAGAAGCTTTAGAAGCACATTTTGAGGCGTTCTTGGTATATCTAGGGCCTTATGGGAGGTATTTAGACTCCCTTTAGCTTATTTAAGGTCTTTCGGGGAATATCTAAAGGCTTTTGCGAGGTATTCACTGGTTTTTAAAAGCATTTTAGAGGCGTTCTGGGTGTATCTTGGGCCTAATGGGGGGTAATTAGTCTACTTTTGGCTTATTTAAGGTCTTTCGGGGCATATCTAGAATCTTTTGCGAGGTATTTACTGGCCTTTAGTGTACTTAGAAGCTTTAGAAGCACATTTAGAGGCGTTCTTGGTGTATCTTGGACCCTATGGGAGGGATCTAGATTCCTTTGGCTTATTTAAGGTCTTACGGGGCATATCTAAAGGCTTTGCGGGGTATTTACTGCCTTTTTGTGTACTTAGAAGCTTTAGAAGCGTATTTAGAGGCTATCTGGCTGCATCTACGACCTTATGGGAGGTATTTAGACTTCCTTTGGCTTATTTAATGTCTTCCGGGGAATATCTAAAGGTTTTTGTATGTTATTTACTGCTTTTTGGTGTACTTAGAAGGTTTAGAAGCATATTTATAGGCGTTCTTGGTGTATCGTGGACCCTATGGGAGGTTTCTAGACTCCCGTTGGCTTATTTAAGGTACTACGGGGCATATCAAAAAGCTTTTGCGAGGTATTTACTGGCTTTTGTTGTACTTAGAAGCTTTAGAAGCATATTTAGAGGCGTTCTGGGTGTATCTGGGGCCTTATGGGGAATATTTAGGCTTGCTTTGGCTTATTTATGATCTTTCGGGGCATATCTAGAGCCTTTAACGAGGTTTTTATTGGCCTTTTGTGTACTTAGAAGCTGTAGAAGGACATTTTGAGACGTTCTTGGTGTACCTAGGGCCTCATGGGGGGTATTTAGACTCCCTTTAGCTTATTTAAGGTCTTTCGGGGCATATCTAGAGGCTTTTGCGAGGTATTTTCTGGCTTTTGGTGTACTTTGAAGCTTTAGAAGCATACTTAGGGGCGTTCGCGGTGTATCTCGGACCCTATGGTAGGTATTTAGACTCCCTTTGGCTTATTTAATGTCTTCCGGAGCATATCTAAAGGCTTTTGTATGGTATTTACTGCTTTTTGGCGTACTTAGAAGCTTCAGAAGCGTATTTAGAGGCGTTCTCTCTGCATCTAATACCTTGTGGGAGGTATCTAGACTCCCTTTGGCTTATTTAAGGTCTTTCGGTGCATCTCTAGATGCTTTTGCGAGGTTTTTACTGGCTTTTGGTGTACTTAGAAGCTTTAGAAGCGTATTTAATGGCGTTTTGGGTGCATCTAGGGCCTTATGGAAGGCATTTAGACTCCCTTTGTCTTATTTAAGGTCTTCCGGGGCATATCTAAAGGCTTTTGCGAGGTATTCACTGGCTATTGTTGTATATAGAAGCTTTAGAAGCATATTTAGAGGCGTTCTGGGTGTATCTGGGGCCTTATTGGAGATATTTAGGCTCGCTTTGGCTTATTTGTGATCATTCGGGACATATCTAGAGGCTTTTGCGAGGTATTTCCTGCCTTTTGGTGTACTTAGAAGCTTCAGAAGCATATTTGGAGGCGTTCGGTCTGCATCTAGGACCTTATGGGAGGTATCTAGACTCCCTTTGGATTATTTAAGGTCTTTCGGTGCATATCTAGAGGCTTTTTCGGTGTATTTACTGGGTTTATGTGTACATAGAAGCTTTTGAAGCATATTTAGAGGCGTTCTTGGTGTATCTTGGACCCTATGGGAGGGATCTAGATTCCTTTGGCTTATTTAAGGTCTTACGGGGCATATCTAAAGGCTTTGCGGGTTATTTACTGCCTTTTTGTGTACTTAGAAACTTTAGAAGCGTATTTAGAGGCGTTCTGGCTGCATCTACGACCTTATGGGAGGTATTTAGACTCCCTTTGGCTTATTTAATGTCTTCCGGGGCATATCTAAAGGCTTTTGTATGGTATTTACTGCTTTTTGGTGTACTTAGAAGGTTTAGAAGCATATTTAGAGGCGTTCTTGGTGTATCGTGGGCCCTATGGGAGGTTTCTAGACCCCCGTTGTCTTATTTAAGGTCATACGGGGCATATCAAAAAGCTTTTGCGAGGTATTTACTGGCTTTTGTTGTACTTAGAAGCTTTAGAAGCATATTTAGAGGCGTTCGGGGTGTACCTGGGGCCTTATTGGAGATATTTAGGCTCGCTTTGGCTTATTTGTAATCACTCGGGACATATCTAGAGGCTTTTAGCGAGATACATATTGGCCTTTTGTGTACTTAGAAGCTGTAGAAGGACATTTTGAGGCGTTCTTGGTGTATCTAGGGCCTCATGGGGTGTATTTAGACTCCCTTTAGCTTATTAATGGTCTTTCGGGGAATATCTAGAGGCTTTTGCGAGGTATTTACTGGTTTTTGAAGCATTTTAGAGGCGTTCTGGATGCTTCTTGGGCCTAATGGGGGGTATTTAGGCTACTTTGGCTTATTTAAGGTCTTTCGGGGCATATCTAGAGGCTTTGCGAGGTATTTACTGGCTTTTTGTGTACTTTGAAGCTTTTGAAGCCCATTTAGAGGCGCTCTTGGTGCATCTAGGGCCTTGTGGGTGGTATTTAGACTCCCTTTAGCTTATTTAAGGCCTTTCGGGGAACATCTAGAGGCTTTTGCGAGGTATTTACTGGCTTATGAAGCATTTTAGAGGCATTCCGGGTGTATCTAGGGCCTTATGGTGGTTATTTAGCCTCCTTTTGGCTTATCTAAAATTTTTCGGGGCATATCTAGAGGCAATTGCGAGGTATTTACTGGCTTTAGGTGTACTTAGAAGGTTTAGAAGCATATTTAAAGGCGTTCTTGGTGTATCGTGGACCCTTTGGGAGGTTTCTAGACTCCCTTTGGCCTATTTAAGGTCCTACGGGGCATATCAAAAGGCTTTTGCGAGGTATTTACTGGCTTTTGTTGTACTTAGAAGCTTTAGAAGCATATTTAGAGGCGTTCTGGGTGTATCTGGGGCATTATGGGAGATATTTAGGCTCGCTTTGGCTTATTTATGATCTTTCGGTGCATATCTAGAGGCTTTCAGCGAGGTAGTTATTGGCCTTTTGTGTACTTAGAAGCTGTAGAAGGTCATTTTGAGGCGTTCTTGGTGTATCTAGGGCCTCATGGGGGATATTTAGACACCCTTTAGCTTATTTAAGGTCTTTCGGGGAATATCTAGAGGTTTTTGCGAGTTAATTACTGGATTTTTAAGCATTTTAGAGGCGTTCTGGATACTTCTTGGGCCTAATGGGGGCTACTTTGGCTTATTTAAGGTCTCTCGGGGCATATCTAGATGCTTTTGCGAGGTATTTACTGGCTTGTGGTGTACTTTAAAGCTTTAGAAGCATATTTAGAGGCGTTGGTGGTGTATCTTGTACCCTAAGGGAGGTATTTAGGCTCCCTTTGGCTTATTTAATGTCTTCCGGGGTATATCTAAAGGTTTTGTATGGTATTTACTGCTTTTTGGTGTACTTAGAAGGTTTAGAAGCATATTTAGAGGCGTTCTTGGTGTATCTGGGGCCTTATGGGAGCTATTTAGGCTTGCTTTGGCTTATTTCTGATCATTCGGGACATATCTAGAGGCTTTTAGCGAGGTACATAATGGGCTTTTGTGTACTTGGAATATGTAGAAGGACATTTTGAGGCGTTCTTGGTGTATCTAGGGCCTCATGGGGTGTATTTAGACTCCCTTTGGCTTATTTAAGGTCTTTCGGGGAATATATAGAGGCTTTTGCGAGGTATTTACTGGTTTTTGAAGCATTTTAGAGGCGTTCTGGATGCTTCTTGGGCCTAATGGGGGGTATTTAGGCTACTTTGGCTTATTTAAGGTCTTTCGGGGCATATCTAGAGGCTTTGCGAGGTATTTACTGGCTTTTTGTGTACTTTGAAACTTTAGAAGCATATTTAGAGGCGTTCGCGGTGTATCTTGTACCCTATGGGAGGTATTTAGACTGCCTTTGGCTTATTTAATGTCTTCCGGAGCATATCTAAAGGCTTTTGTATGGTATTTCCTGCTTTTTGGTGTACTTAGAAGCTTCGGAAGCGTATTTAGAGGCGTTCGGTCTGCATCTAGGGCCTTATGGGAGGTATCTAGCCTCCCTTTGGCTTATTTAAGGTTTTCGGTGCATATCTAGAGGCTTTTTTGAGGTATTTACTGGGTTTTGGTGTACTTAGAAGCTTTTGAAGCATATTTAGAGGCGTCCTGGGTGTATCTTGGGCCTTATGGGGGGATTTAGTCTCCCTTTAGCTTACTTAAGTTTTTTCGGGGCATATACAGATGCTTTTGCGAGGTATTTACTGGCTTTTGGTGAACTTAGAAGCTTTAGAAGCGTATTTAATGGCGTTCTGGGTGCATCTAGGGCCTTATGGAAGGCATTTAGACTTCCTTTGTCTTATTTAAGGTCTTCCGGGGCATATCTAAAGGCTTTTGCGAGGTATTTGCTGGCTTTTGGTGTACTTTGAAGCTTTAGAAGCATATTTATAGGCGTTCGCGGTGTATCTTGTGCCCTATGGGAGGTATTTAGACTCCCTTTGGCTTATTTAACGTCTTCCGGGGCATATCTAAAGGCTTTTGTATGGTATTTACTGCTTTTTGGTGTACCTAGAAGCTTCAGAAGCGTATTTAGATGCGTTCTGTCTGCATCTAGGACCTTATGGCAGGTATCTAGACTCCCTGTGGCTTATTTAAGGTCTTTCGGTGCATATCTAGAGGCTTTTTTGAGGTTTTTACTGGGTTTTGGTGTACTTAGAAGCTTTTGAAGCATATTTAGAGGCGTCCTGGGTGTATCTTGGGCCTTATGGGGGCATTTAGTCTCCCTTTAGCTTACTTAAGCTCTTCGGGGCATATACAGATGCTTTTGCGAGGTTTTTACTGGCTTTTGGTGTACCTAGAAGCTTTAGAAAGGTATTTAGTGGCGTTCTGTGTGCATCTAGGGCCTTATGGAAGGCATTTAGACTCCCTTTGGCTTATTTAAGGTCTTCCGGGGCATATCTAAAGGCTTTTGCGAGGTATTTACTGGCTATTGTTGTATATAGAAGCTTTAGAAGCATATTTAGAGGCGTTCTGGGTGTATCTTGGGCCTTATGGAGGTATTTAGTCTCCCTTTAGCTTACTTAATTTTTTTCGAGGCATATACAGATGCTTTTGCGAGGTATTTACTGGTTTTTGGTGTACTTAGAAGCTTTAGAAGCGTATTTAATGGCGTTCTGGGTGCATCTAGGGCCTTATGGAAGGCATTTAGGCTCCCTTTGGCTTAGTTAAGGTCCTACGGGGCATATCAAAAGGCTTTTGCGAGGTATTTATTGGCTTTTGTTGTACTTAGAAGCTTTAGAAGCATATTTAGAGGCGTTCTGGGTGTATCTGGGGCCTTATGGGGGATATTTAGGCTCGCTTTGGCTAATTTATGATCTTTCGGGGCATATCTAGAGGCTTTTAGCGAGGTACTTATTGGCCTTTTGTGTACTTAGAAGCTGTAGAAGGACATTTTGAGTTGTTCTTGGTGTATCTTGGGCCTCATGGGGGTATTTAGACTCCCTTTAGCTTGTTTAAGGTCTTTCGGGGCATACCTAGAGGCTTTTGCGAGGTATTTACTGGCTTTTGGTGTACTTTGAAGCTTTAGAAGCATATTTAGAGGCGTTCGCGGTGTATCTTGGACCCTATGGGAGGTATTTAGACTCCCTTTGGCTTATTTAATGTCTTCCGGAGCATATCTAAAGGCTTTTGTATGGTATTTACTGCTTTTTGGTGTACTTAGAAGCTTCAGAAGCGTATTTAGAGGCGTTCTGTCTGCATCAAATACCTTATGGGAGGTATCTAGACTCCCTTTGGCTTATTTAAGGTCTTTCGGTGCATATCTAGAGGCTTTTTCGAGGTATTTACTGGGTTTTGGTGTACATAGAAGCTTTTGAAGCATATTTAGAGGCGTCCTGGGTGTATCTTAAGCCTTATGGAGGTATTTAGTCTCCCTTTAGCTTACTTAATTTTTTTCGGGGCATATACAGATGTTTTGCGAGGCTTTTACTGGCTTTTGGTGTACTTAGAAGCTTTAAAAGCGTAGTTAATGGCGCTCTGTCTGCATCTAATACCTTATGGGAGGTATCTAGACTCCCTTTGGCTTATTTAAAGTCTTTTGGTGTATATCTAGAGGCTTTTTCGAGGTATTTACTGGCTTTTGCTGTACTTAGAAGCTTTAGAAGCATATTTAGAGGCGTTCTGGGTGTATCTGGGGCCTTATGGGAGATATTTAAGCTCGCTTTGGCTTATTTATGATCTTTCGGAGCATATCTAGAGGCTTTTAGCGAGGTACTTATTGGCCTTTTGTGTACTTAGAAGCTGTAGAAGGACATTTTGAGGTGTTCTTGGTGTATCTATGTCCTCATGGGGGGTATTTAGACTCCATTTAGCTTATTTAAGGTCTTTGGGGGATATCTAGAGGCCTTTGCGAGGTATTTACTGGTATTTGAAGCATTTTAGAGGCGTTCTGGATGCTTCTTGGGACTAATGGGGGGTATTTAGGCTACTTTGGCTTACTTAAGGTCTTTCGGGGCATATCTAGACGCTTTTGCGAGGTATTTACTGGCTTTTGGTGTACTTGGAAGCTCTACTAGCACATTTAAAGGTGTTCTTGGTGTATCTAGGATCTTGGTGCTATTTGGACACTCTTTGTATTATTTAAGATGTTTAGGGCATATCTGGAGGCTTTTTGGAAGTGTTTACTGGCTTTTGGTGTACTTAGAAGCTCTTGATGCACATTTAGAGGCGTTCTTGCTGTATCTACTGCCTTATGGGAGGTGTCTAAACCCCTTTGGCTCATTAAGGTCTTTCGGGGCATATCTAGAGGCTTTTTGGAAGTATTTACTGGCTTTTGGTGTACTTAGAAGCTCTTGATGCACATTTAGAGGCGTTCTTGCTGTATCTACTGCCTTATGGGAGCTGTCTAAACCCCTTTGGCTTATTAAGGTCTTTCGGGGCACTTCTAGGGGCTTTTGCGAGGTATTTACTGCGTTTTGGTGTACTTAGAATCTTCTGAAGCCCATTTAGAGGCGCTCTTGGTGCACCTAGCGCCTTGTAGGTGGCACTTAGACTCCCTTTGGCTCATTTAAGATCCTTCGGGGAACATCTAGAGGCTTTTGCGAGGTAATTACTGGTTTTTGAAGCATTTTAGAGGCGTTCTGGATGCTTCTTGGGCCTAATGGGGGGTATTCAGGCTACTTTGGCTTATTTAAGGTCTTTCGGGGCATATCTACAGGCTTTTGCGAGGTATTTACTGGCTTTAGGTGTACTTAGAAGGTTTAGAAGCATATTTAAAGGCGTTCTTGGTGTATCGTGGACCCTTTGGGAGGTTTCTAGACTCCCTTTGGCCTATTTAAGGTCCTACGGGGCATATCAAAAGGCTTTTGCGAGGTATTTACTGGCTTTTGTTGTACTTAGAAGCTTTAGAAGCATATTTAGAGGCGTTCTGGGTGTATCTGGGGCATTATGGGAGATATTTAGGCTCGCTTTGGCTTATTTATGATCTTTCGGTGCATATCTAGAGGCTTTCAGCGAGGTAGTTATTGGCCTTTTGTGTACTTAGAAGCTGTAGAAGGTCATTTTGAGGCGTTCTTGGTGTATCTAGGGCCTCATGGGGGATATTTAGACACCCTTTAGCTTATTTAAGGTCTTTCGGGGAATATCTAGAGGTTTTTGCGAGTTAATTACTGGATTTTGAAGCATTTTAGAGGCGTTCTGGATACTTCTTGGGCCTAATGGGGGCTACTTTGGCTTATTTAAGGTCTCTCGGGGCATATCTAGATGCTTTTGCGAGGTATTTACTGGCTTGTGGTGTACTTTAAAGCTTTAGAAGCATATTTAGAGGCGTTGGTGGTGTATCTTGTACCCTAAGGGAGGTATTTAGGCTCCCTTTGGCTTATTTAATGTCTTCCGGGGTATATCTAAAGGTTTTGTATGGTATTTACTGCTTTTTGGTGTACTTAGAAGGTTTAGAAGCATATTTAGAGGCGTTCTTGGTGTATCTGGGGCCTTATGGGAGCTATTTAGGCTTGCTTTGGCTTATTTCTGATCATTCGGGACATATCTAGAGGCTTTTAGCGAGGTACATAATGGGCTTTTGTGTACTTGGAATATGTAGAAGGACATTTTGAGGCGTTCTTGGTGTATCTAGGGCCTCATGGGGTGTATTTAGACTCCCTTTGGCTTATTTAAGGTCTTTCGGGGAATATCTAGAGGCTTTTGCGAGGTATTTACTGGTTTTTGAAGCATTTTAGAGGCGTTCTGGATGCTTCTTGGGCCTAATGGGTGTATTTAGGCTACTTTGGCTTATGTAAGGTCTTTCGGGGCATATCTAAAGGCTTTTGCGAGGTATTTACTGGCTTTTGGTGTACTTTGAAGCTTTAGAAGCATATTTAGAGGCGTTCGCGGTGTATCTTGTACCTTATGGGAGGAATTTAGACTCCCTTTGGCTTATTTAACGTCTTCCGGGGCATATCTAAAGGCTTTTGTATGGTATTTACTGCTTTTTGGTGTACTTAGAAGCTGCAGAAGCATATTAAGATGGGTTCTGTCTGCATCTAGGACCTTATGGCAGGTATCTAGACTCCCTTTGGCTGTTTTAAGGTCTTTCAGTGCATATCTAAAGGCTTTTGCGAGCTATTTACTGGCTATTGTTGCATATAGAAGCTTTAGAAGCATATTTAGAGGCGTTCTGGGTGTATCTTGGGCCTTATGGAGGTATTTAGTCTCCCTTTAGCTTACTTAATTTTTTTCGAGGCATATACAGATGCTTTTGCGAGGTATTTACTGGCTTTTGG
Organism: Mantis religiosa; assembly: GCA_030765055.1. Taxonomy (NCBI): domain Eukaryota; kingdom Metazoa; phylum Arthropoda; class Insecta; order Mantodea; family Mantidae; genus Mantis; species Mantis religiosa. The sequence goes on from JAUKNK010000138.1 coordinate 549,762, forward strand.
TGTACTTAGAAGCTCAAGATGCGTATTTAGTGGCGTTCTGGGTGCATCTAGGGCATTATGGAAGGCATTTAGACTCCCTTTGGCTTATTTAAGGTCTTCCGGGGCATATCTAAAGGCTTTTGCGAGGTATTTACTAGCTATTGTTGTATATAGAAGCTTTAGAAGCATATTTAGAGGCGTTCTGGGTGTATCTAGGGCCTTATGGGAGGTATTTAAGCTCGCTTTGGCATATGTAAGATCCTTCGGGGTCTATCTAGAGGCTTTTGCGAGGAACTTATTGGATTTTGGTGTACTTAGAAGCTTTAGAAGCACATTTTGAGGCGTTCTTGGTGTATCTAGGGCCGTATGGGAGGTATTTAGACTCCCTTTAGCTTATTTAAGGTCTTTCGGGGAATATCTAGAGGCTTTTGCGAGGTATTCACTGGTTTTTAAAAGCATTTTAGAGGCGTTCTGGGTGTATCTTGGGCCTAATGGGGGGTAATTAGTCTACTTTTGGCTTATTTAAGGTCTTTCGGGGCATATCTAGAATCTTTTGCGAGGTATTTACTGGCTTTTAGTGTACTTAGAAGCTTTAGAAGCACATTTAGAGGCGCTCTTGGTGTATCTTGGACCCTATGGGAGAGATCTAGATTCCTTTGGCTTATTTAAAGTCTTCCAGGGCATATCTAAAGGCTTTTGCGGGGTATTTGCTGCCTTTTGTGTACTTAGAAGCAGTAGAAGGACATTTTGAGGCGTTCTTGGTGTATCTAGGGCCTCATGGGGGGTATTTAGACTCCCTTTAGCTTATTTAAGGTCTTTCGGGGAATATCTAGAGGCTTTTGCGAGGTATTTACTGGTTTTTGAAGCATTTTAGAGGCGTTCTGAATGCTTCTTGGGCCTAATGGGGGGTATTTAGGCTACTTTGGCTTATTTAAGGTCTTTCGGGGCATATCTAGAGGCTTTGCGAGGTATTTACTGGCTTTTGGTGTACTTTGAAGCTTTAGAAGCATATTTAGAGGCGTTCGCGGTGTATCTTGTACCCTATGGGAGGAATTTAGACTCCCTTTGGCTTATTTAATGTCTTCCGGAGCATATCTAAAGGCTGTTGTATGGTATTTACTGCTTTTTGGTGTACTTAGAAGCTTCAGAAGCGTATTTAGAGGCGTTCGGTCTGCATCTAGGGCCTTATGGGAGGTATCTAGACTCCCTTTGGCTTATTTAAAGTTTTCGGTGCATATCTAGAGGCTTTTTTGATTTATTTAGTGGGTTTTGGTGTACTTAGAAGCCTTTGAAGCATATTTATAGGCGTCCTGGGTGTATCTTGGGCCTTATGGGGGGATTTAGTCTCCCTTTAGCTTACTTATGTTTTTTCGGGGCATATACAGATGCTTTTGCGAGGTATTTACTGGCTTTTGGTGTACTTAGAAGCTTTAGAAGCGTATTTAATGGCGTTCTGGGTGCATCTAGGGCCTTATGGAGGGCATTTAGACTTCCTTTGTCTTATTTAATGTCTTCCGGGGCATATCTAAAGGCTTTTGCGAGGTATTTACTGGCTTTTGGTGTACTTTGAAGCTTTAGAAGCATATTTATAGGCGTTCGCGGTGTATCTTGTACCCTATGGGAGGTATTTAGACTCCCTTTGGCTTATTTAACGTCTTCCGGGGCATATCTAAAGGCTTTTGAATGGTATTTACTGCTTTTTGGTATACTTAGAAGCTTCAGAAGCGTATTTAGATGCGTTCTGTCTGCATCTAGGACCTTATGGCAGGTATCTAGACTCCCTTTGGCTTATTTAAGGTCTTTCGTTGCATATCTAGAGACTTTTTTGAAGTTTTTACTGGGTTTTGGTGTACTTAGAAGCTTTTGAAGCATATTTAGAGGCGTCCTGGGTGTATCTTGGGCCTTATGGGGGGCATTTACTCTCCCTTTAGCTTACTTAAGCTTTTCGGGGCATATACAGATGCTTTTGCGAGGTATGTACTGGCTTTTGGTGTACTTAGAAGCTTTAGAAAGGTATTTAGTGGCGACATGTGTGCATCTAGGGCCTTATGGAAGGCATATAGACCCCTTTGGCTTATTTAAGGTCTTCCGGGGCATATCTAAAGGCTTTTGCGAGGTATTTACTGGCTATTGTTGTATATAGAAGCTTTAGAAGCATATTTAGAGGCGTTCTGGGTGTATTTTGGGCCTTATGGAGGTATTTGGTCTCCCTTTAGCTTACTTAATTTTTTTCGAGGCATATACAGATGCTTTTGCGAGGTATTTACTGGCTTTTGGTGTACCTAGAAGCTTTAGAAGCGTATTTATTGGCGTTCTGGGTGCATCTAGGGCCTTATGGAAGGCATTTAGACTCCCTTTGGCTTATTTAAGGTCCTACGGGGCATATCAAAAGGCTTTTGCGAGGTATTTGCTGGCTTTTGTTGTACTTAGAAGCTTTAGAAGCATATTTAGAGGCGTTCTGGGTGTATCTGGGGCCTTATGGGGGATATTCAGGCTCGCTTTGGCTAATTTCTGATCTTTGGGGTCATATCTAGAGGCTTTTAGCGAGGTACGTATTGGCCTTTTGTGTACTTAGAAGCTGTAGAAGGACATTTTGAGTTGTTCTTGGTGTATCTAGGGCCTCATGGGGGTTTTTAGACTCCCTTTAGCTTGTTTAAGGTCTTTCGGGGCATATCTAGAGGCTTTTGCGAGGTATTTATTGGCTTTTGGTGTACTTTGAAGCTTTAGAAGCATATTTAGAGGCGTTCGCGGTGTATCTTGGACCCTATGGGAGGTATTTAGACTCCCTTTGGCTTATTTAAGGTCTTCCGGGGCATATCTAAAGGCTTTTGCGGGGTATTTACTGCCTTTTGGTGTACTTAGAAGCTTTAGAAGCGTATTTAGAGGCGTTCTGGCTGCATCTAGGACCTTACGGGAGGTATCTAGACTCCCTTTGGCTTATTTAAGGTCTTTCGGTGCATATCTATAGGCTTTTTCGAGGTATTTACTGGTTTCTGTTGTACTTGGAAGCTTAAAAAGAGTATTAAGAGGCGTTTTAGGTGTATCTTGGGTCTTATTGGAGCTATTTAGACTACCTTTGTCATATTTAAGATCTTTCGGGGCAGATCTAAAGGCTTTTGGAGGTATTTACTGGCTTTTGGTGTACTTAGAAGCTTTTGAAGCCCATTTAGAGGCGCTCTTGGTGCATCTAGGGCCTTGTGGGTGGTATTTAGACTCCCTTTAGCTTATTTAAGGCCTTTCGGGGAACATCTAGAGGCTTTTGCGAGGTATTTACTGGCTTATGAAGCATTTTAGAGGCATTCCGGGTGTATCTAGGGCCTTATGGTGGTTATTTAGACTCCTTTTGGCTTATCTAAAATTTTTCGGGGCATATCTAGAGGCAATTGCGAGGTATTTACAGGCTTTTGATGTACTTAGAAGGTTTAGAAGCATATTTAGAGGCGTTCTTGCTGTATCGTGGACCCTATGGTAGGTTTCGAGACTCCCTTTGGCTTATTTAAGGTCCTACGCGGCATATCAAAAGGCTTTTGCGAGGTATTTACTGGCTTTTGTTGTACTTAGATCTTTCAGAAGCATATTTAGAGGCGTTCTGGGTGTATCTGGGGCCTTATGGGGGCTATTTAGGCACGCTTTGGCTTATTTATGATCTTTCGGGGCATATCTAGAGGCTTTTAGGGAGGTACTTATTGGCCTTTTGTGTACTTAGAAGCTGTAGAAGGACATTTTGAGACGCTCTTGGTATACCTAGGGCCTCATGGGGGGTATTTAGACTCCCTTTAGCTTATTTAAGGTCTTTCGGGGCATATCTAGAGGCTTTTGCGAGGTATTTACTGGCTTTTGGTGTACTTTGAAGCTTTAGAAGCATACTTAGGGGCGTTCGCGGTTTATCTTGGACCCTATGGTAGGTATTTAGACTCCCTTTGGCTTATTTAATGTCTTCCGGAGCATATCTTAAGGCTTTTGTATGGTATTTACTGCTTTTTGGCGTACTTAGAAGCTTCAGAAGCGTATTTAGAGGCGTTCTGTCTGCATCTAATACCCTATGGGAGGTATCTAGACTCCCTTTGGCTTATTTAAGGTCTTTCGGTGCATCTCTAGATGCTTTTGCGAGGTTTTTACTGGCTTTTGGTGTACTTAGAAGCTTTAGAAGCGTATTTAATGGCGTTCTGGGTGCATCTAGGGCCTTGTGGAAGGCATTTAGACTCCCTTTGGCTTATTTAAGGTCTTCCGGGGCATATCTAAAGGCTTTTGCGAGGTATTTACTGGCTATTGTTGTATATAGAAGCTTTAGAAGCATATTTAGAGGCGTTCTGGGTGTATCTAGGGCCTTATGGGAGGTATTTAAGCTCGCTTTGGCTTATGTAAGATCTTTCGGGGTCTATCTAGAGGCTTTTGCGAGGAACTTATTGAATTTTGGTGTACTTAGAAGCTTTAGAAGCACATTTTGAGGCGTTCTTGGTATATCTAGGGCCTTATGGGAGGTATTTAGACTCCCTTTAGCTTATTTAAGGTCTTTCGGGGAATATCTAAAGGCTTTTGCGAGGTATTCACTGGTTTTTAAAAGCATTTGAGAGGCGTTCTGGGTGTATCTTGGGGATAATGGGGGGTAATTAGTCTACTTTTGGCTTATTTAAGGTCTTTCGGGGCATATCTAGAATCTTTTGCGAGGTATTTACTGGCCTTTAGTGTACTTAGAAGCTTTAGAAGCACATTTAGAGGCGTTCTTGGTGTATCTTGGACCCTATGGGAGGGATCTAGATTCGTTTGGCTTATTTAAGGTCTTACGGGGCATATCTAAAGGCTTTGCGGGGTATTTACTGCCTTTTTGTGTACTTAGAAGCTTTAGAAGCGTATTTAGAGGCTATCTGGCTGCATCTACGACCTTATGGGAGGTATTTAGACTTCCTTTGGCTTATTTAATGTCTTCCGGGGAATATCTAAAGGCTTTTGTATGGTATTTACTGCTTTTTGGTGTACTTAGAAGGTTTAGAAGCATATTTATAGGCGTTCTTGGTGTATCGTGGACCCGATGGGAGGTTTCTAGACTCCCGTTGGCTTATTTAAGGTCCTACGGGGCATATCAAAAAGCTTTTGCGAGGTATTTACTGGCTTTTGTTGTACTTAGAAGCTTTAGAAGCATATTTAGAGGCGTTCTGGGTGTATCTGGGGCCTTATGGGGAATATTTAGGCTTGCTTTGGCTTATTTATGATCTTTCGGGGCATATCTAGAGCCTTTAACGAGGTTTTTATTGGCCTTTTGTGTACTTAGAAGCTGTAGAAGGACATTTTGAGACGTTCTTGGTGTACCTAGGGCCTCATGGGGGGTATTTAGACTCCCTTTAGCTTATTTAAGGTCTTTCGGGGCATATCTAGAGGCTTTTGCGAGGTATTTTCTGGCTTTTGGTGTACTTTGAAGCTTTAGAAGCATACTTAGGGGCGTTCGCGGTGTATCTCGGACCCTATGGTAGGTATTTAGACTCCCTTTGGCTTATTTAATGTCTTCCGGAGCATATCTAAAGGCTTTTGTATGGTATTTACTGCTTTTTGGCGTACTTAGAAGCTTCAGAAGCGTATTTAGATGCGTTCTGTCTGCATCTAGGACCTTATGGCAGGTATCTAGACTCCCTGTGGCTTATTTAAGGTCTTTCGGTGCATATCTAGAGGCTTTTTTGAGGTTTTTACTGGGTTTTGGTGTACTTAGAAGCTTTTGAAGCATATTTAGAGGCGTCCTGGGTGTATCTTGGGCCTTATGGGGGCATTTAGTCTCCCTTTAGCTTACTTAAGCTCTTCGGGGCATATACAGATGCTTTTGCGAGGTTTTTACTGGCTTTTGGTGTACCTAGAAGCTTTAGAAAGGTATTTAGTGGCGTTCTGTGTGCATCTAGGGCCTTATGGAAGGCATTTAGACTCCCTTTGGCTTATTTAAGGTCTTCCGGGGCATATCTAAAGGCTTTTTGCGAGGTATTTACTGGCTATTGTTGTATATAGAAGCTTTAGAAGCATATTTAGAGGCGTTCTGGGTGTATCTTGGGCCTTATGGAGGTATTTAGTCTCCCTTTAGCTTACTTAATTTTTTTCGAGGCATATACAGATGCTTTTGCGAGGTATTTACTGGTTTTTGGTGTACTTAGAAGCTTTAGAAGCGTATTTAATGGCGTTCTGGGTGCATCTAGGGCCTTATGGAAGGCATTTAGGCTCCCTTTGGCTTAGTTAAGGTCCTACGGGGCATATCAAAAGGCTTTTGCGAGGTATTTATTGGCTTTTGTTGTACTTAGAAGCTTTAGAAGCATATTTAGAGGCGTTCTGGGTGTATCTGGGGCCTTATGGGGGATATTTAGGCTCGCTTTGGCTAATTTATGATCTTTCGGGGCATATCTAGAGGCTTTTAGCGAGGTACTTATTGGCCTTTTGTGTACTTAGAAGCTGTAGAAGGACATTTTGAGTTGTTCTTGGTGTATCTTGGGCCTCATGGGGGTATTTAGACTCCCTTTAGCTTGTTTAAGGTCTTTCGGGGCATACCTAGAGGCTTTTGCGAGGTATTTACTGGCTTTTGGTGTACTTTGAAGCTTTAGAAGCATATTTAGAGGCGTTCGCGGTGTATCTTGGACCCTATGGGAGGTATTTAGACTCCCTTTGGCTTATTTAATGTCTTCCGGAGCATATCTAAAGGCTTTTGTATGGTATTTACTGCTTTTTGGTGTACTTAGAAGCTTCAGAAGCGTATTTAGAGGCGTTCTGTCTGCATCAAATACCTTATGGGAGGTATCTAGACTCCCTTTGGCTTATTTAAGGTCTTTCGGTGCATATCTAGAGGCTTTTTCGAGGTATTTACTGGGTTTTGGTGTACATAGAAGCTTTTGAAGCATATTTAGAGGCGTCCTGGGTGTATCTTAAGCCTTATGGAGGTATTTAGTCTCCCTTTAGCTTACTTAATTTTTTTCGGGGGATATACAGATGTTTTGCGAGGCTTTTCCTGGCTTTTGGTGTACTTAGAAGCTTTAAAAGCGTAGTTAATGGCGCTCTGTCTGCATCTAATACCTTATGGGAGGTATCTAGACTCCCTTTGGCTTATTTAAAGTCTTTTGGTGTATATCTAGAGGCTTTTTCGAGGTATTTACTGGCTTTTGCTGTACTTAGAAGCTTTAGAAGCATATTTAGAGGCGTTCTGGGTGTATCTGGGGCCTTATGGGAGATATTTAAGCTCGCTTTGGCTTATTTATGATCTTTCGGAGCATATCTAGAGGCTTTTAGCGAGGTACTTATTGGCCTTTTGTGTACTTAGAAGCTGTAGAAGGACATTTTGAGGCGTTCTTGGTGTATCTATGTCCTCATGGGGGGTATTTAGACTCCATTTAGCTTATTTAAGGTCTTTGGGGGATATCTAGAGGCCTTTGCGAGGTATTTACTGGTATTTGAAGCATTTTAGAGGCGTTCTGGATGCTTCTTGGGACTAATGGGGGGTATTTAGGCTACTTTGGCTTACTTAAGGTCTTTCGGGGCATATCTAGACGCTTTTGCGAGGTATTTACTGGCTTTTGGTGTACTTGGAAGCTCTACTAGCACATTTAAAGGTGTTCTTGGTGTATCTAGGATCTTGGTGCTATTTGGACACTCTTTGTATTATTTAAGATGTTTAGGGCATATCTGGAGGCTTTTTGGAAGTGTTTACTGGCTTTTGGTGTACTTAGAAGCTCTTGATGCACATTTAGAGGCGTTCTTGCTGTATCTACTGCCTTATGGGAGGTGTCTAAACCTCTTTGGCTCATTAAGGTCTTTCGGGGCATATCTAGAGGCTTTTTGGAAGTATTTACTGGCTTTTGGTGTACTTAGAAGCTCTTGATGCACATTTAGAGGCGTTCTTGCTGTATCTACTGCCTTATGGGAGCTGTCTAAACCCCTTTGGCTTATTAAGGTCTTTCGGGGCACTTCTAGGGGCTTTTGCGAGGTATTTACTGCGTTTTGGTGTACTTAGAATCTTCTGAAGCCCATTTAGAGGCGCTCTTGGTGCACCTAGCGCCTTGTAGGTGGCACTTAGACTCCCTTTGGCTCATTTAAGATCCTTCGGGGAACATCTAGAGGCTTTTGCGAGGTAATTACTGGTTTTTGAAGCATTTTAGAGGCGTTCTGGATGCTTCTTGGGCCTAATGGGGGGTATTCAGGCTACTTTGGCTTATTTAAGGTCTTTCGGGGCATATCTACAGGCTTTTGCGAGGTATTTACTGGCTTTAGGTGTACTTAGAAGGTTTAGAAGCATATTTAAAGGCGTTCTTGGTGTATCGTGGACCCTTTGGGAGGTTTCTAGACTCCCTTTGGCCTATTTAAGGTCCTACGGGGCATATCAAAAGGCTTTTGCGAGGTATTTACTGGCTTTTGTTGTACTTAGAAGCTTTAGAAGCATATTTAGAGGCGTTCTGGGTGTATCTGGGGCATTATGGGAGATATTTAGGCTCGCTTTGGCTTATTTATGATCTTTCGGTGCATATCTAGAGGCTTTCAGCGAGGTAGTTATTGGCCTTTTGTGTACTTAGAAGCTGTAGAAGGTCATTTTGAGGCGTTCTTGGTGTATCTAGGGCCTCATGGGGGATATTTAGACACCCTTTAGCTTATTTAAGGTCTTTCGGGGAATATCTAGAGGTTTTTGCGAGTTAATTACTGGATTTTGAAGCATTTTAGAGGCGTTCTGGATACTTCTTGGGCCTAATGGGGGCTACTTTGGCTTATTTAAGGTCTCTCGGGGCATATCTAGATGCTTTTGCGAGGTATTTACTGGCTTGTGGTGTACTTTAAAGCTTTAGAAGCATATTTAGAGGCGTTGGTGGTGTATCTTGTACCCTAAGGGAGGTATTTAGGCTCCCTTTGGCTTATTTAATGTCTTCCGGGGTATATCTAAAGGTTTTGTATGGTATTTACTGCTTTTTGGTGTACTTAGAAGGTTTAGAAGCATATTTAGAGGCGTTCTTGGTGTATCTGGGGCCTTATGGGAGCTATTTAGGCTTGCTTTGGCTTATTTCTGATCATTCGGGACATATCTAGAGGCTTTTAGCGAGGTACATAATGGGCTTTTGTGTACTTGGAATATGTAGAAGGACATTTTGAGGCGTTCTTGGTGTATCTAGGGCCTCATGGGGTGTATTTAGACTCCCTTTGGCTTATTTAAGGTCTTTCGGGGAATATCTAGAGGCTTTTGCGAGGTATTTACTGGTTTTTGAAGCATTTTAGAGGCGTTCTGGATGCTTCTTGGGCCTAATGGGTGTATTTAGGCTACTTTGGCTTATGTAAGGTCTTTCGGGGCATATCTAAAGGCTTTTGCGAGGTATTTACTGGCTTTTGGTGTACTTTGAAGCTTTAGAAGCATATTTAGAGGCGTTCGCGGTGTATCTTGTACCTTATGGGAGGAATTTAGACTCCCTTTGGCTTATTTAACGTCTTCCGGGGCATATCTAAAGGCTTTTGTATGGTATTTACTGCTTTTTGGTGTACTTAGAAGCTGCAGAAGCATATTAAGATGGGTTCTGTCTGCATCTAGGACCTTATGGCAGGTATCTAGACTCCCTTTGGCTGTTTTAAGGTCTTTCAGTGCATATCTAAAGGCTTTTGCGAGCTATTTACTGGCTATTGTTGCATATAGAAGCTTTAGAAGCATATTTAGAGGCGTTCTGGGTGTATCTTGGGCCTTATGGAGGTATTTAGTCTCCCTTTAGCTTACTTAATTTTTTTCGAGGCATATACAGATGCTTTTGCGAGGTATTTACTGGCTTTTGGTGTACTTAGAAGCTCAAGATGCGTATTTAGTGGCGTTCTGGGTGCATCTAGGGCATTATGGAAGGCATTTAGACTCCCTTTGGCTTATTTAAGGTCTTCCGGGGCATATCTAAAGGCTTTTGCGAGGTATTTACTAGCTATTGTTGTATATAGAAGCTTTAGAAGCATATTTAGAGGCGTTCTGGGTGTATCTAGGGCCTTATGGGAGGTATTTAAGCTCGCTTTGGCATATGTAAGATCCTTCGGGGTCTATCTAGAGGCTTTTGCGAGGAACTTATTGGATTTTGGTGTACTTAGAAGCTTTAGAAGCACATTTTGAGGCGTTCTTGGTGTATCTAGGGCCGTATGGGAGGTATTTAGACTCCCTTTAGCTTATTTAAGGTCTTTCGGGGAATATCTAGAGGCTTTTGCGAGGTATTCACTGGTTTTTAAAAGCATTTTAGAGGCGTTCTGGGTGTATCTTGGGCCTAATGGGGGGTAATTAGTCTACTTTTGGCTTATTTAAGGTCTTTCGGGGCATATCTAGAATCTTTTGCGAGGTATTTACTGGCTTTTAGTGTACTTAGAAGCTTTAGAAGCACATTTAGAGGCGCTCTTGGTGTATCTTGGACCCTATGGGAGAGATCTAGATTCCTTTGGCTTATTTAAAGTCTTCCAGGGCATATCTAAAGGCTTTTGCGGGGTATTTGCTGCCTTTTGTGTACTTAGAAGCAGTAGAAGGACATTTTGAGGCGTTCTTGGTGTATCTAGGGCCTCATGGGGGGTATTTAGACTCCCTTTAGCTTATTTAAGGTCTTTCGGGGAATATCTAGAGGCTTTTGCGAGGTATTTACTGGTTTTTGAAGCATTTTAGAGGCGTTCTGAATGCTTCTTGGGCCTAATGGGGGGTATTTAGGCTACTTTGGCTTATTTAAGGTCTTTCGGGGCATATCTAGAGGCTTTGCGAGGTATTTACTGGCTTTTGGTGTACTTTGAAGCTTTAGAAGCATATTTAGAGGCGTTCGCGGTGTATCTTGTACCCTATGGGAGGTATTTAGACTCCCTTTGGCTTATTTAATGTCTTCCGGAGCATATCTAAAGGCTGTTGTATGGTATTTACTGCTTTTTGGTGTACTTAGAAGCTTCAGAAGCGTATTTAGAGGCGTTCGGTCTGCATCTAGGGCCTTATGGGAGGTATCTAGACTCCCTTTGGCTTATTTAAAGTTTTCGGTGCATATCTAGAGGCTTTTTTGATTTATTTAGTGGGTTTTGGTGTACTTAGAAGCCTTTGAAGCATATTTATAGGCGTCCTGGGTGTATCTTGGGCCTTATGGGGGGATTTAGTCTCCCTTTAGCTTACTTATGTTTTTTCGGGGCATATACAGATGCTTTTGCGAGGTATTTACTGGCTTTTGGTGAACTTAGAAGCTTTAGAAGCGTATTTAATGGCGTTCTGGGTGCATCTAGGGCCTTATGGAGGGCATTTAGACTTCCTTTGTCTTATTTAATGTCTTCCGGGGCATATCTAAAGGCTTTTGCGAGGTATTTACTGGCTTTTGGTGTACTTTGAAGCTTTAGAAGCATATTTATAGGCGTTCGCGGTGTATCTTGTACCCTATGGGAGGTATTTAGACTCCCTTTGGCTTATTTAACGTCTTCCGGGGCATATCTAAAGGCTTTTGAATGGTATTTACTGCTTTTTGGTATACTTAGAAGCTTCAGAAGCGTATTTAGATGCGTTCTGTCTGCATCTAGGACCTTATGGCAGGTATCTAGACTCCCTTTGGCTTATTTAAGGTCTTTCGTTGCATATCTAGAGACTTTTTTGAAGTTTTTACTGGGTTTTGGTGTACTTAGAAGCTTTTGAAGCATATTTAGAGGCGTCCTGGGTGTATCTTGGGCCTTATGGGGGGCATTTACTCTCCCTTTAGCTTACTTAAGCTTTTCGGGGCATATACAGATGCTTTTGCGAGGTATGTACTGGCTTTTGGTGTACTTAGAAGCTTTAGAAAGGTATTTAGTGGCGACATGTGTGCATCTAGGGCCTTATGGAAGGCATATAGACCCCTTTGGCTTATTTAAGGTCTTCCGGGGCATATCTAAAGGCTTTTGCGAGGTATTTACTGGCTATTGTTGTATATAGAAGCTTTAGAAGCATATTTAGAGGCGTTCTGGGTGTATTTTGGGCCTTATGGAGGTATTTGGTCTCCCTTTAGCTTACTTAATTTTTTTCGAGGCATATACAGATGCTTTTGCGAGGTATTTACTGGCTTTTGGTGTACTTAGAAGCTCAAGATGCGTATTTAGTGGCGTTCTGGGTGCATCTAGGGCATTATGGAAGGCATTTAGACTCCCTTTGGCTTATTTAAGGTCTTCCGGGGCATATCTAAAGGCTTTTGCGAGGTATTTACTAGCTATTGTTGTATATAGAAGCTTTAGAAGCATATTTAGAGGCGTTCTGGGTGTATCTAGGGCCTTATGGGAGGTATTTAAGCTCGCTTTGGCATATGTAAGATCCTTCGGGGTCTATCTAGAGGCTTTTGCGAGGAACTTATTGGATTTTGGTGTACTTAGAAGCTTTAGAAGCACATTTTGAGGCGTTCTTGGTGTATCTAGGGCCGTATGGGAGGTATTTAGACTCCCTTTAGCTTATTTAAGGTCTTTCGGGGAATATCTAGAGGCTTTTGCGAGGTATTCACTGGTTTTTAAAAGCATTTTAGAGGCGTTCTGGGTGTATCTTGGGCCTAATGGGGGGTAATTAGTCTACTTTTGGCTTATTTAAGGTCTTTCGGGGCATATCTAGAATCTTTTGCGAGGTATTTACTGGCTTTTAGTGTACTTAGAAGCTTTAGAAGCACATTTAGAGGCGCTCTTGGTGTATCTTGGACCCTATGGGAGAGATCTAGATTCCTTTGGCTTATTTAAAGTCTTCCAGGGCATATCTAAAGGCTTTTGCGGGGTATTTGCTGCCTTTTGTGTACTTAGAAGCAGTAGAAGGACATTTTGAGGCGTTCTTGGTGTATCTAGGGCCTCATGGGGGGTATTTAGACTCCCTTTAGCTTATTTAAGGTCTTTCGGGGAATATCTAGAGGCTTTTGCGAGGTATTTACTGGTTTTTGAAGCATTTTAGAGGCGTTCTGAATGCTTCTTGGGCCTAATGGGGGGTATTTAGGCTACTTTGGCTTATTTAAGGTCTTTCGGGGCATATCTAGAGGCTTTGCGAGGTATTTACTGGCTTTTGGTGTACTTTGAAGCTTTAGAAGCATATTTAGAGGCGTTCGCGGTGTATCTTGTACCCTATGGGAGGTATTTAGACTCCCTTTGGCTTATTTAATGTCTTCCGGAGCATATCTAAAGGCTGTTGTATGGTATTTACTGCTTTTTGGTGTACTTAGAAGCTTCAGAAGCGTATTTAGAGGCGTTCGGTCTGCATCTAGGGCCTTATGGGAGGTATCTAGACTCCCTTTGGCTTATTTAAAGTTTTCGGTGCATATCTAGAGGCTTTTTTGATTTATTTAGTGGGTTTTGGTGTACTTAGAAGCCTTTGAAGCACATTTATAGGCGTCCTGGGTGTATCTTGGGCCTTATGGGGGGATTTAGTCTCCCTTTAGCTTACTTATGTTTTTTCGGGGCATATACAGATGCTTTTGCGAGGTATTTACTGGCTTTTGGTGTACTTAGAAGCTTTAGAAGCGTATTTAATGGCGTTCTGGGTGCATCTAGGGCCTTATGGAGGGCATTTAGACTTCCTTTGTCTTATTTAATGTCTTCCGGGGCATATCTAAAGGCTTTTGCGAGGTATTTACTGGCTTTTGGTGTACTTTGAAGCTTTAGAAGCATATTTATAGGCGTTCGCGGTGTATCTTGTACCCTATGGGAGGTATTTAGACTCCCTTTGGCTTATTTAACGTCTTCCGGGGCATATCTAAAGGCTTTTGAATGGTATTTACTGCTTTTTGGTATACTTAGAAGCTTCAGAAGCGTATTTAGATGCGTTCTGTCTGCATCTAGGACCTTATGGCAGGTATCTAGACTCCCTTTGGCTTATTTAAGGTCTTTCGTTGCATATCTAGAGACTTTTTTGAAGTTTTTACTGGGTTTTGGTGTACTTAGAAGCTTTTGAAGCATATTTAGAGGCGTCCTGGGTGTATCTTGGGCCTTATGGGGGGCATTTACTCTCCCTTTAGCTTACTTAAGCTTTTCGGGGCATATACAGATGCTTTTGCGAGGTATGTACTGGCTTTTGGTGTACTTAGAAGCTTTAGAAAGGTATTTAGTGGCGACATGTGTGCATCTAGGGCCTTATGGAAGGCATATAGACCCCTTTGGCTTATTTAAGGTCTTCCGGGGCATATCTAAAGGCTTTTGCGAGGTATTTACTGGCTATTGTTGTATATAGAAGCTTTAGAAGCATATTTAGAGGCGTTCTGGGTGTATTTTGGGCCTTATGGAGGTATTTGGTCTCCCTTTAGCTTACTTAATTTTTTTCGAGGCATATACAGATGCTTTTGCGAGGTATTTACTGGCTTTTGGTGTACCTAGAAGCTTTAGAAGCGTATTTATTGGCGTTCTGGGTGCATCTAGGGCCTTATGGAAGGCATTTAGACTCCCTTTGGCTTATTTAAGGTCCTACGGGGCATATCAAAAGGCTTTTGCGAGGTATTTGCTGGCTTTTGTTGTACTTAGAAGCTTTAGAAGCATATTTAGAGGCGTTCTGGGTGTATCTGGGGCCTTATGGGGGATATTCAGGCTCGCTTTGGCTAATTTCTGATCTTTGGGGTCATATCTAGAGGCTTTTAGCGAGGTACGTATTGGCCTTTTGTGTACTTAGAAGCTGTAGAAGGACATTTTGAGTTGTTCTTGGTGTATCTAGGGCCTCATGGGGGTTTTTAGACTCCCTTTAGCTTGTTTAAGGTCTTTCGGGGCATATCTAGAGGCTTTTGCGAGGTATTTATTGGCTTTTGGTGTACTTTGAAGCTTTAGAAGCATATTTAGAGGCGTTCGCGGTGTATCTTGGACCCTATGGGAGGTATTTAGACTCCCTTTGGCTTATTTAAGGTCTTCCGGGGCATATCTAAAGGCTTTTGCGGGGTATTTACTGCCTTTTGGTGTACTTAGAAGCTTTAGAAGCGTATTTAGAGGCGTTCTGGCTGCATCTAGGACCTTACGGGAGGTATCTAGACTCCCTTTGGCTTATTTAAGGTCTTTCGGTGCATATCTATAGGCTTTTTCGAGGTATTTACTGGTTTCTGTTGTACTTGGAAGCTTAAAAAGAGTATTAAGAGGCGTTTTAGGTGTATCTTGGGTCTTATTGGAGCTATTTAGACTACCTTTGTCATATTTAAGATCTTTCGGGGCAGATCTAAAGGCTTTTGGAGGTATTTACTGGCTTTTGGTGTACTTAGAAGCTTTTGAAGCCCATTTAGAGGCGCTCTTGGTGCATCTAGGGCCTTGTGGGTGGTATTTAGACTCCCTTTAGCTTATTTAAGGCCTTTCGGGGAACATCTAGAGGCTTTTGCGAGGTATTTACTGGCTTATGAAGCATTTTAGAGGCATTCCGGGTGTATCTAGGGCCTTATGGTGGTTATTTAGACTCCTTTTGGCTTATCTAAAATTTTTCGGGGCATATCTAGAGGCAATTGCGAGGTATTTACAGGCTTTTGATGTACTTAGAAGGTTTAGAAGCATATTTAGAGGCGTTCTTGCTGTATCGTGGACCCTATGGTAGGTTTCGAGACTCCCTTTGGCTTATTTAAGGTCCTACGCGGCATATCAAAAGGCTTTTGCGAGGTATTTACTGGCTTTTGTTGTACTTAGAAGCTTCAGAAGCATATTTAGAGGCGTTCTGGGTGTATCTGGGGCCTTATGGGGGCTATTTAGGCACGCTTTGGCTTATTTATGATCTTTCGGGGCATATCTAGAGGCTTTTAGGGAGGTACTTATTGGCCTTTTGTGTACTTAGAAGCTGTAGAAGGACATTTTGAGACGCTCTTGGTATACCTAGGGCCTCATGGGGGGTATTTAGACTCCCTTTAGCTTATTTAAGGTCTTTCGGGGCATATCTAGAGGCTTTTGCGAGGTATTTACTGGCTTTTGGTGTACTTTGAAGCTTTAGAAGCATACTTAGGGGCGTTCGCGGTTTATCTTGGACCCTATGGTAGGTATTTAGACTCCCTTTGGCTTATTTAATGTCTTCCGGAGCATATCTTAAGGCTTTTGTATGGTATTTACTGCTTTTTGGCGTACTTAGAAGCTTCAGAAGCGTATTTAGAGGCGTTCTGTCTGCATCTAATACCCTATGGGAGGTATCTAGACTCCCTTTGGCTTATTTAAGGTCTTTCGGTGCATCTCTAGATGCTTTTGCGAGGTTTTTACTGGCTTTTGGTGTACTTAGAAGCTTTAGAAGCGTATTTAATGGCGTTCTGGGTGCATCTAGGGCCTTGTGGAAGGCATTTAGACTCCCTTTGGCTTATTTAAGGTCTTCCGGGGCATATCTAAAGGCTTTTGCGAGGTATTTACTGGCTATTGTTGTATATAGAAGCTTTAGAAGCATATTTAGAGGCGTTCTGGGTGTATCTAGGGCCTTATGGGAGGTATTTAAGCTCGCTTTGGCTTATGTAAGATCTTTCGGGGTCTATCTAGAGGCTTTTGCGAGGAACTTATTGAATTTTGGTGTACTTAGAAGCTTTAGAAGCACATTTTGAGGCGTTCTTGGTATATCTAGGGCCTTATGGGAGGTATTTAGACTCCCTTTAGCTTATTTAAGGTCTTTCGGGGAATATCTAAAGGCTTTTGCGAGGTATTCACTGGTTTTTAAAAGCATTTGAGAGGCGTTCTGGGTGTATCTTGGGGATAATGGGGGGTAATTAGTCTACTTTTGGCTTATTTAAGGTCTTTCGGGGCATATCTAGAATCTTTTGCGAGGTATTTACTGGCCTTTAGTGTACTTAGAAGCTTTAGAAGCACATTTAGAGGCGTTCTTGGTGTATCTTGGACCCTATGGGAGGGATCTAGATTCCTTTGGCTTATTTAAGGTCTTACGGGGCATATCTAAAGGCTTTGCGGGGTATTTACTGCCTTTTTGTGTACTTAGAAGCTTTAGAAGCGTATTTAGAGGCTATCTGGCTGCATCTACGACCTTATGGGAGGTATTTAGACTTCCTTTGGCTTATTTAATGTCTTCCGGGGAATATCTAAAGGCTTTTGTATGGTATTTACTGCTTTTTGGTGTACTTAGAAGGTTTAGAAGCATATTTATAGGCGTTCTTGGTGTATCGTGGACCCTATGGGAGGTTTCTAGACTCCCGTTGGCTTATTTAAGGTCCTACGGGGCATATCAAAAAGCTTTTGCGAGGTATTTACTGGCTTTTGTTGTACTTAGAAGCTTTAGAAGCATATTTAGAGGCGTTCTGGGTGTATCTGGGGCCTTATGGGGAATATTTAGGCTTGCTTTGGCTTATTTATGATCTTTCGGGGCATATCTAGAGCCTTTAACGAGGTTTTTATTGGCCTTTTGTGTACTTAGAAGCTGTAGAAGGACATTTTGAGACGTTCTTGGTGTACCTAGGGCCTCATGGGGGGTATTTAGACTCCCTTTAGCTTATTTAAGGTCTTTCGGGGCATATCTAGAGGCTTTTGCGAGGTATTTTCTGGCTTTTGGTGTACTTTGAAGCTTTAGAAGCATACTTAGGGGCGTTCGCGGTGTATCTCGGACCCTATGGTAGGTATTTAGACTCCCTTTGGCTTATTTAATGTCTTCCGGAGCATATCTAAAGGCTTTTGTATGGTATTTACTGCTTTTTGGCGTACTTAGAAGCTTCAGAAGCGTATTTAGATGCGTTCTGTCTGCATCTAGGACCTTATGGCAGGTATCTAGACTCCCTGTGGCTTATTTAAGGTCTTTCGGTGCATATCTAGAGGCTTTTTTGAGGTTTTTACTGGGTTTTGGTGTACTTAGAAGCTTTTGAAGCATATTTAGAGGCGTCCTGGGTGTATCTTGGGCCTTATGGGGGCATTTAGTCTCCCTTTAGCTTACTTAAGCTCTTCGGGGCATATACAGATGCTTTTGCGAGGTTTTTACTGGCTTTTGGTGTACCTAGAAGCTTTAGAAAGGTATTTAGTGGCGTTCTGTGTGCATCTAGGGCCTTATGGAAGGCATTTAGACTCCCTTTGGCTTATTTAAGGTCTTCCGGGGCATATCTAAAGGCTTTTGCGAGGTATTTACTGGCTATTGTTGTATATAGAAGCTTTAGAAGCATATTTAGAGGCGTTCTGGGTGTATCTTGGGCCTTATGGAGGTATTTAGTCTCCCTTTAGCTTACTTAATTTTTTTCGAGGCATATACAGATGCTTTTGCGAGGTATTTACTGGTTTTTGGTGTACTTAGAAGCTTTAGAAGCGTATTTAATGGCGTTCTGGGTGCATCTAGGGCCTTATGGAAGGCATTTAGGCTCCCTTTGGCTTAGTTAAGGTCCTACGGGGCATATCAAAAGGCTTTTGCGAGGTATTTATTGGCTTTTGTTGTACTTAGAAGCTTTAGAAGCATATTTAGAGGCGTTCTGGGTGTATCTGGGGCCTTATGGGGGATATTTAGGCTCGCTTTGGCTAATTTATGATCTTTCGGGGCATATCTAGAGGCTTTTAGCGAGGTACTTATTGGCCTTTTGTGTACTTAGAAGCTGTAGAAGGACATTTTGAGTTGTTCTTGGTGTATCTTGGGCCTCATGGGGGTATTTAGACTCCCTTTAGCTTGTTTAAGGTCTTTCGGGGCATACCTAGAGGCTTTTGCGAGGTATTTACTGGCTTTTGGTGTACTTTGAAGCTTTAGAAGCATATTTAGAGGCGTTCGCGGTGTATCTTGGACCCTATGGGAGGTATTTAGACTCCCTTTGGCTTATTTAATGTCTTCCGGAGCATATCTAAAGGCTTTTGTATGGTATTTACTGCTTTTTGGTGTACTTAGAAGCTTCAGAAGCGTATTTAGAGGCGTTCTGTCTGCATCAAATACCTTATGGGAGGTATCTAGACTCCCTTTGGCTTATTTAAGGTCTTTCGGTGCATATCTAGAGGCTTTTTCGAGGTATTTACTGGGTTTTGGTGTACATAGAAGCTTTTGAAGCATATTTAGAGGCGTCCTGGGTGTATCTTAAGCCTTATGGAGGTATTTAGTCTCCCTTTAGCTTACTTAATTTTTTTCGGGGGATATACAGATGTTTTGCGAGGCTTTTACTGGCTTTTGGTGTACTTAGAAGCTTTAAAAGCGTAGTTAATGGCGCTCTGTCTGCATCTAATACCTTATGGGAGGTATCTAGACTCCCTTTGGCTTATTTAAAGTCTTTTGGTGTATATCTAGAGGCTTTTTCGAGGTATTTACTGGCTTTTGCTGTACTTAGAAGCTTTAGAAGCATATTTAGAGGCGTTCTGGGTGTATCTGGGGCCTTATGGGAGATATTTAAGCTCGCTTTGGCTTATTTATGATCTTTCGGAGCATATCTAGAGGCTTTTAGCGAGGTACTTATTGGCCTTTTGTGTACTTAGAAGCTGTAGAAGGACATTTTGAGGCGTTCTTGGTGTATCTATGTCCTCATGGGGGGTATTTAGACTCCATTTAGCTTATTTAAGGTCTTTGGGGGATATCTAGAGGCCTTTGCGAGGTATTTACTGGTATTTGAAGCATTTTAGAGGCGTTCTGGATGCTTCTTGGGACTAATGGGGGGTATTTAGGCTACTTTGGCTTACTTAAGGTCTTTCGGGGCATATCTAGACGCTTTTGCGAGGTATTTACTGGCTTTTGGTGTACTTGGAAGCTCTACTAGCACATTTAAAGGTGTTCTTGGTGTATCTAGGATCTTGGTGCTATTTGGACACTCTTTGTATTATTTAAGATGTTTAGGGCATATCTGGAGGCTTTTTGGAAGTGTTTACTGGCTTTTGGTGTACTTAGAAGCTCTTGATGCACATTTAGAGGCGTTCTTGCTGTATCTACTGCCTTATGGGAGGTGTCTAAACCCCTTTGGCTCATTAAGGTCTTTCGGGGCATATCTAGAGGCTTTTTGGAAGTATTTACTGGCTTTTGGTGTACTTAGAAGCTCTGGATGCACATTTAGAGGCGTTCTTGCTGTATCTACTGCCTTATGGGAGCTGTCTAAACCCCTTTGGCTTATTAAGGTCTTTCGGGGCACTTCTAGGGGCTTTTGCGAGGTATTTACTGCGTTTTGGTGTACTTAGAATCTTCTGAAGCCCATTTAGAGGCGCTCTTGGTGCACCTAGCGCCTTGTAGGTGGCACTTAGACTCCCTTTGGCTCATTTAAGATCCTTCGGGGAACATCTAGAGGCTTTTGCGAGGTAATTACTGGTTTTTGAAGCATTTTAGAGGCGTTCTGGATGCTTCTTGGGCCTAATGGGGGGTATTCAGGCTACTTTGGCTTATTTAAGGTCTTTCGGGGCATATCTACAGGCTTTTGCGAGGTATTTACTGGCTTTAGGTGTACTTAGAAGGTTTAGAAGCATATTTAAAGGCGTTCTTGGTGTATCGTGGACCCTTTGGGAGGTTTCTAGACTCCCTTTGGCCTATTTAAGGTCCTACGGGGCATATCAAAAGGCTTTTGCGAGGTATTTACTGGCTTTTGTTGTACTTAGAAGCTTTAGAAGCATATTTAGAGGCGTTCTGGGTGTATCTGGGGCATTATGGGAGATATTTAGGCTCGCTTTGGCTTATTTATGATCTTTCGGTGCATATCTAGAGGCTTTCAGCGAGGTAGTTATTGGCCTTTTGTGTACTTAGAAGCTGTAGAAGGTCATTTTGAGGCGTTCTTGGTGTATCTAGGGCCTCATGGGGGATATTTAGACACCCTTTAGCTTATTTAAGGTCTTTCGGGGAATATCTAGAGGTTTTTGCGAGTTAATTACTGGATTTTGAAGCATTTTAGAGGCGTTCTGGATACTTCTTGGGCCTAATGGGGGCTACTTTGGCTTATTTAAGGTCTCTCGGGGCATATCTAGATGCTTTTGCGAGGTATTTACTGGCTTTTGGTGTACTTTAAAGCTTTAGAAGCATATTTAGAGGCGTTGGTGGTGTATCTTGTACCCTAAGGGAGGTATTTAGGCTCCCTTTGGCTTATTTAATGTCTTCCGGGGTATATCTAAAGGTTTTGTATGGTATTTACTGCTTTTTGGTGTACTTAGAAGGTTTAGAAGCATATTTAGAGGCGTTCTTGGTGTATCTGGGGCCTTATGGGAGCTATTTAGGCTTGCTTTGGCTTATTTCTGATCATTCGGGACATATCTAGAGGCTTTTAGCGAGGTACATAATGGGCTTTTGTGTACTTGGAATATGTAGAAGGACATTTTGAGGCGTTCTTGGTGTATCTAGGGCCTCATGGGGTGTATTTAGACTCCCTTTGGCTTATTTAAGGTCTTTCGGGGAATATCTGGAGGCTTTTGCGAGGTATTTACTGGTTTTTGAAGCATTTTAGAGGCGTTCTGGATGCTTCTTGGGCCTAATGGGTGTATTTAGGCTACTTTGGCTTATGTAAGGTCTTTCGGGGCATATCTAAAGGCTTTTGCGAGGTATTTACTGGCTTTTGGTGTACTTTGAAGCTTTAGAAGCATATTTAGAGGCGTTCGCGGTGTATCTTGTACCTTATGGGAGGAATTTAGACTCCCTTTGGCTTATTTAACGTCTTCCGGGGCATATCTAAAGGCTTTTGTATGGTATTTACTGCTTTTTGGTGTACTTAGAAGCTGCAGAAGCATATTAAGATGGGTTCTGTCTGCATCTAGGACCTTATGGCAGGTATCTAGACTCCCTTTGGCTGTTTTAAGGTCTTTCAGTGCATATCTAAAGGCTTTTGCGAGCTATTTACTGGCTATTGTTGCATATAGAAGCTTTAGAAGCATATTTAGAGGCGTTCTGGGTGTATCTTGGGCCTTATGGAGGTATTTAGTCTCCCTTTAGCTTACTTAATTTTTTTCGAGGCATATACAGATGCTTTTGCGAGGTATTTACTGGCTTTTGGTGTACTTAGAAGCTCAAGATGCGTATTTAGTGGCGTTCTGGGTGCATCTAGGGCATTATGGAAGGCATTTAGACTCCCTTTGGCTTATTTAAGGTCTTCCGGGGCATATCTAAAGGCTTTTGCGAGGTATTTACTAGCTATTGTTGTATATAGAAGCTTTAGAAGCATATTTAGAGGCGTTCTGGGTGTATCTAGGGCCTTATGGGAGGTATTTAAGCTCGCTTTGGCATATGTAAGATCCTTCGGGGTCTATCTAGAGGCTTTTGCGAGGAACTTATTGGATTTTGGTGTACTTAGAAGCTTTAGAAGCACATTTTGAGGCGTTCTTGGTGTATCTAGGGCCGTATGGGAGGTATTTAGACTCCCTTTAGCTTATTTAAGGTCTTTCGGGGAATATCTAGAGGCTTTTGCGAGGTATTCACTGGTTTTTAAAAGCATTTTAGAGGCGTTCTGGGTGTATCTTGGGCCTAATGGGGGGTAATTAGTCTACTTTTGGCTTATTTAAGGTCTTTCGGGGCATATCTAGAATCTTTTGCGAGGTATTTACTGGCTTTTAGAGTACTTAGAAGCTTTAGAAGCACATTTAGAGGCGCTCTTGGTGTATCTTGGACCCTATGGGAGAGATCTAGATTCCTTTGGCTTATTTAAAGTCTTCCAGGGCATATCTAAAGGCTTTTGCGGGGTATTTGCTGCCTTTTGTGTACTTAGAAGCAGTAGAAGGACATATTGAGGCGTTCTTGGTGTATCTAGGGCCTCATGGGGGGTATTTAGACTCCCTTTAGCTTATTTAAGGTCTTTCGGGGAATATCTAGAGGCTTTTGCGAGGTATTTACTGGTTTTTGAAGCATTTTAGAGGCGTTCTGAATGCTTCTTGGGCCTAATGGGGGGTATTTAGGCTACTTTGGCTTATTTAAGGTCTTTCGGGGCATATCTAGAGGCTTTGCGAGGTATTTACTGGCTTTTGGTGTACTTTGAAGCTTTAGAAGCATATTTAGAGGCGTTCGCGGTGTATCTTGTACCCTATGGGAGGTATTTAGACTCCCTTTGGCTTATTTAATGTCTTCCGGAGCATATCTAAAGGCTGTTGTATGGTATTTACTGCTTTTTGGTGTACTTAGAAGCTTCAGAAGCGTATTTAGAGGCGTTCGGTCTGCATCTAGGGCCTTATGGGAGGTATCTAGACTCCCTTTGGCTTATTTAAAGTTTTCGGTGCATATCTAGAGGCTTTTTTGATTTATTTAGTGGGTTTTGGTGTACTTAGAAGCCTTTGAAGCATATTTATAGGCGTCCTGGGTGTATCTTGGGCCTTATGGGGGGATTTAGTCTCCCTTTAGCTTACTTATGTTTTTTCGGGGCATATACAGATGCTTTTGCGAGGTATTTACTGGCTTTTGGTGTACTTAGAAGCTTTAGAAGCGTATTTAATGGCGTTCTGGGTGCATCTAGGGCCTTATGGAGGGCATTTAGACTTCCTTTGTCTTATTTAATGTCTTCCGGGGCATATCTAAAGGCTTTTGCGAGGTATTTACTGGCTTTTGGTGTACTTTGAAGCTTTAGAAGCATATTTATAGGCGTTCGCGGTGTATCTTGTACCCTATGGGAGGTATTTAGACTCCCTTTGGCTTATTTAACGTCTTCCGGGGCATATCTAAAGGCTTTTGAATGGTATTTACTGCTTTTTGGTATACTTAGAAGCTTCAGAAGCGTATTTAGATGCGTTCTGTCTGCATCTAGGACCTTATGGCAGGTATCTAGACTCCCTTTGGCTTATTTAAGGTCTTTCGTTGCATATCTAGAGACTTTTTTGAAGTTTTTACTGGGTTTTGGTGTACTTAGAAGCTTTTGAAGCATATTTAGAGGCGTCCTGGGTGTATCTTGGGCCTTATGGGGGGCATTTACTCTCCCTTTAGCTTACTTAAGCTTTTCGGGGCATATACAGATGCTTTTGCGAGGTATGTACTGGCTTTTGGTGTACTTAGAAGCTTTAGAAAGGTGTTTAGTGGCGACATGTGTGCATCTAGGGCCTTATGGAAGGCATATAGACCCCTTTGGCTTATTTAAGGTCTTCCGGGGCATATCTAAAGGCTTTTGCGAGGTATTTACTGGCTATTGTTGTATATAGAAGCTTTAGAAGCATATTTAGAGGCGTTCTGGGTGTATTTTGGGCCTTATGGAGGTATTTGGTCTCCCTTTAGCTTACTTAATTTTTTTCGAGGCATATACAGATGCTTTTGCGAGGTATTTACTGGCTTTTGGTGTACTTAGAAGCTCAAGATGCGTATTTAGTGGCGTTCTGGGTGCATCTAGGGCATTATGGAAGGCATTTAGACTCCCTTTGGCTTATTTAAGGTCTTCCGGGGCATATCTAAAGGCTTTTGCGAGGTATTTACTAGCTATTGTTGTATATAGAAGCTTTAGAAGCATATTTAGAGGCGTTCTGGGTGTATCTAGGGCCTTATGGGAGGTATTTAAGCTCGCTTTGGCATATGTAAGATCCTTCGGGGTCTATCTAGAGGCTTTTGCGAGGAACTTATTGGATTTTGGTGTACTTAGAAGCTTTAGAAGCACATTTTGAGGCGTTCTTGGTGTATCTAGGGCCGTATGGGAGGTATTTAGACTCCCTTTAGCTTATTTAAGGTCTTTCGGGGAATATCTAGAGGCTTTTGCGAGGTATTCACTGGTTTTTAAAAGCATTTTAGAGGCGTTCTGGGTGTATCTTGGGCCTAATGGGGGGTAATTAGTCTACTTTTGGCTTATTTAAGGTCTTTCGGGGCATATCTAGAATCTTTTGCGAGGTATTTACTGGCTTTTAGTGTACTTAGAAGCTTTAGAAGCACATTTAGAGGCGCTCTTGGTGTATCTTGGACCCTATGGGAGAGATCTAGATTCCTTTGGCTTATTTAAAGTCTTCCAGGGCATATCTAAAGGCTTTTGCGGGGTATTTGCTGCCTTTTGTGTACTTAGAAGCAGTAGAAGGACATTTTGAGGCGTTCTTGGTGTATCTAGGGCCTCATGGGGGGTATTTAGACTCCCTTTAGCTTATTTAAGGTCTTTCGGGGAATATCTAGAGGCTTTTGCGAGGTATTTACTGGTTTTTGAAGCATTTTAGAGGCGTTCTGAATGCTTCTTGGGCCTAATGGGGGGTATTTAGGCTACTTTGGCTTATTTAAGGTCTTTCGGGGCATATCTAGAGGCTTTGCGAGGTATTTACTGGCTTTTGGTGTACTTTGAAGCTTTAGAAGCATATTTAGAGGCGTTCGCGGTGTATCTTGTACCCTATGGGAGGTATTTAGACTCCCTTTGGCTTATTTAATGTCTTCCGGAGCATATCTAAAGGCTGTTGTATGGTATTTACTGCTTTTTGGTGTACTTAGAAGCTTCAGAAGCGTATTTAGAGGCGTTCGGTCTGCATCTAGGGCCTTATGGGAGGTATCTAGACTCCCTTTGGCTTATTTAAAGTTTTCGGTGCATATCTAGAGGCTTTTTTGATTTATTTAGTGGGTTTTGGTGTACTTAGAAGCCTTTGAAGCACATTTATAGGCGTCCTGGGTGTATCTTGGGCCTTATGGGGGGATTTAGTCTCCCTTTAGCTTACTTATGTTTTTTCGGGGCATATACAGATGCTTTTGCGAGGTATTTACTGGCTTTTGGTGTACTTAGAAGCTTTAGAAGCGTATTTAATGGCGTTCTGGGTGCATCTAGGGCCTTATGGAGGGCATTTAGACTTCCTTTGTCTTATTTAATGTCTTCCGGGGCATATCTAAAGGCTTTTGCGAGGTATTTACTGGCTTTTGGTGTACTTTGAAGCTTTAGAAGCATATTTATAGGCGTTCGCGGTGTATCTTGTACCCTATGGGAGGTATTTAGACTCCCTTTGGCTTATTTAACGTCTTCCGGGGCATATCTAAAGGCTTTTGAATGGTATTTACTGCTTTTTGGTATACTTAGAAGCTTCAGAAGCGTATTTAGATGCGTTCTGTCTGCATCTAGGACCTTATGGCAGGTATCTAGACTCCCTTTGGCTTATTTAAGGTCTTTCGTTGCATATCTAGAGACTTTTTTGAAGTTTTTACTGGGTTTTGGTGTACTTAGAAGCTTTTGAAGCATATTTAGAGGCGTCCTGGGTGTATCTTGGGCCTTATGGGGGGCATTTACTCTCCCTTTAGCTTACTTAAGCTTTTCGGGGCATATACAGATGCTTTTGCGAGGTATGTACTGGCTTTTGGTGTACTTAGAAGCTTTAGAAAGGTATTTAGTGGCGACATGTGTGCATCTAGGGCCTTATGGAAGGCATATAGACCCCTTTGGCTTATTTAAGGTCTTCCGGGGCATATCTAAAGGCTTTTGCGAGGTATTTACTGGCTATTGTTGTATATAGAAGCTTTAGAAGCATATTTAGAGGCGTTCTGGGTGTATTTTGGGCCTTATGGAGGTATTTGGTCTCCCTTTAGCTTACTTAATTTTTTTCGAGGCATATACAGATGCTTTTGCGAGGTATTTACTGGCTTTTGGTGTACCTAGAAGCTTTAGAAGCGTATTTATTGGCGTTCTGGGTGCATCTAGGGCCTTATGGAAGGCATTTAGACTCCCTTTGGCTTATTTAAGGTCCTACGGGGCATATCAAAAGGCTTTTGCGAGGTATTTGCTGGCTTTTGTTGTACTTAGAAGCTTTAGAAGCATATTTAGAGGCGTTCTGGGTGTATCTGGGGCCTTATGGGGGATATTCAGGCTCGCTTTGGCTAATTTCTGATCTTTGGGGTCATATCTAGAGGCTTTTAGCGAGGTACGTATTGGCCTTTTGTGTACTTAGAAGCTGTAGAAGGACATTTTGAGTTGTTCTTGGTGTATCTAGGGCCTCATGGGGGTTTTTAGACTCCCTTTAGCTTGTTTAAGGTCTTTCGGGGCATATCTAGAGGCTTTTGCGAGGTATTTATTGGCTTTTGGTGTACTTTGAAGCTTTAGAAGCATATTTAGAGGCGTTCGCGGTGTATCTTGGACCCTATGGGAGGTATTTAGACTCCCTTTGGCTTATTTAAGGTCTTCCGGGGCATATCTAAAGGCTTTTGCGGGGTATTTACTGCCTTTTGGTGTACTTAGAAGCTTTAGAAGCGTATTTAGAGGCGTTCTGGCTGCATCTAGGACCTTACGGGAGGTATCTAGACTCCCTTTGGCTTATTTAAGGTCTTTCGGTGCATATCTATAGGCTTTTTCGAGGTATTTACTGGTTTCTGTTGTACTTGGAAGCTTAAAAAGAGTATTAAGAGGCGTTTTAGGTGTATCTTGGGTCTTATTGGAGCTATTTAGACTACCTTTGTCATATTTAAGATCTTTCGGGGCAGATCTAAAGGCTTTTGGAGGTATTTACTGGCTTTTGGTGTACTTAGAAGCTTTTGAAGCCCATTTAGAGGCGCTCTTGGTGCATCTAGGGCCTTGTGGGTGGTATTTAGACTCCCTTTAGCTTATTTAAGGCCTTTCGGGGAACATCTAGAGGCTTTTGCGAGGTATTTACTGGCTTATGAAGCATTTTAGAGGCATTCCGGGTGTATCTAGGGCCTTATGGTGGTTATTTAGACTCCTTTTGGCTTATCTAAAATTTTTCGGGGCATATCTAGAGGCAATTGCGAGGTATTTACAGGCTTTTGATGTACTTAGAAGGTTTAGAAGCATATTTAGAGGCGTTCTTGCTGTATCGTGGACCCTATGGTAGGTTTCGAGACTCCCTTTGGCTTATTTAAGGTCCTACGCGGCATATCAAAAGGCTTTTGCGAGGTATTTACTGGCTTTTGTTGTACTTAGAAGCTTCAGAAGCATATTTAGAGGCGTTCTGGGTGTATCTGGGGCCTTATGGGGGCTATTTAGGCACGCTTTGGCTTATTTATGATCTTTCGGGGCATATCTAGAGGCTTTTAGGGAGGTACTTATTGGCCTTTTGTGTACTTAGAAGCTGTAGAAGGACATTTTGAGACGCTCTTGGTATACCTAGGGCCTCATGGGGGGTATTTAGACTCCCTTTAGCTTATTTAAGGTCTTTCGGGGCATATCTAGAGGCTTTTGCGAGGTATTTACTGGCTTTTGGTGTACTTTGAAGCTTTAGAAGCATACTTAGGGGCGTTCGCGGTTTATCTTGGACCCTATGGTAGGTATTTAGACTCCCTTTGGCTTATTTAATGTCTTCCGGAGCATATCTTAAGGCTTTTGTATGGTATTTACTGCTTTTTGGCGTACTTAGAAGCTTCAGAAGCGTATTTAGAGGCGTTCTGTCTGCATCTAATACCCTATGGGAGGTATCTAGACTCCCTTTGGCTTATTTAAGGTCTTTCGGTGCATCTCTAGATGCTTTTGCGAGGTTTTTACTGGCTTTTGGTGTACTTAGAAGCTTTAGAAGCGTATTTAATGGCGTTCTGGGTGCATCTAGGGCCTTGTGGAAGGCATTTAGACTCCCTTTGGCTTATTTAAGGTCTTCCGGGGCATATCTAAAGGCTTTTGCGAGGTATTTACTGGCTATTGTTGTATATAGAAGCTTTAGAAGCATATTTAGAGGCGTTCTGGGTGTATCTAGGGCCTTATGGGAGGTATTTAAGCTCGCTTTGGCTTATGTAAGATCTTTCGGGGTCTATCTAGAGGCTTTTGCGAGGAACTTATTGAATTTTGGTGTACTTAGAAGCTTTAGAAGCACATTTTGAGGCGTTCTTGGTATATCTAGGGCCTTATGGGAGGTATTTAGACTCCCTTTAGCTTATTTAAGGTCTTTCGGGGAATATCTAAAGGCTTTTGCGAGGTATTCACTGGTTTTTAAAAGCATTTGAGAGGCGTTCTGGGTGTATCTTGGGGATAATGGGGGGTAATTAGTCTACTTTTGGCTTATTTAAGGTCTTTCGGGGCATATCTAGAATCTTTTGCGAGGTATTTACTGGCCTTTAGTGTACTTAGAAGCTTTAGAAGCACATTTAGAGGCGTTCTTGGTGTATCTTGGACCCTATGGGAGGGATCTAGATTCCTTTGGCTTATTTAAGGTCTTACGGGGCATATCTAAAGGCTTTGCGGGGTATTTACTGCCTTTTTGTGTACTTAGAAGCTTTAGAAGCGTATTTAGAGGCTATCTGGCTGCATCTACGACCTTATGGGAGGTATTTAGACTTCCTTTGGCTTATTTAATGTCTTCCGGGGAATATCTAAAGGCTTTTGTATGGTATTTACTGCTTTTTGGTGTACTTAGAAGGTTTAGAAGCATATTTATAGGCGTTCTTGGTGTATCGTGGACCCTATGGGAGGTTTCTAGACTCCCGTTGGCTTATTTAAGGTCCTACGGGGCATATCAAAAAGCTTTTGCGAGGTATTTACTGGCTTTTGTTGTACTTAGAAGCTTTAGAAGCATATTTAGAGGCGTCCTGGGTGTATCTGGGGCCTTATGGGGAATATTTAGGCTTGCTTTGGCTTATTTATGATCTTTCGGGGCATATCTAGAGCCTTTAACGAGGTTTTTATTGGCCTTTTGTGTACTTAGAAGCTGTAGAAGGACATTTTGAGACGTTCTTGGTGTACCTAGGGCCTCATGGGGGGTATTTAGACTCCCTTTAGCTTATTTAAGGTCTTTCGGGGCATATCTAGAGGCTTTTGCGAGGTATTTTCTGGCTTTTGGTGTACTTTGAAGCTTTAGAAGCATACTTAGGGGCGTTCGCGGTGTATCTCGGACCCTATGGTAGGTATTTAGACTCCCTTTGGCTTATTTAATGTCTTCCGGAGCATATCTAAAGGCTTTTGTATGGTATTTACTGCTTTTTGGCGTACTTAGAAGCTTCAGAAGCGTATTTAGAGGCGTTCTGTCTGCATCTAATACCTTGTGGGAGGTATCTAGACTCCCTTTGGCTTATTTAAGGTCTTTCGGTGCATCTCTAGATGCTTTTGCGAGGTTTTTACTGGCTTTTGGTGTACTTAGAAGCTTTAGAAGCGTATTTAATGGCGTTCTGGGTGCATCTAGGGCCTTATGGAAGGCATTTGGACTCCCTTTGTCTTATTTAAGGTCTTCCGGGGCATATCTAAAGGCTTTTGCGAGGTATTCACTGGCTATTGTTGTATATAGAAGCTTTAGAAGCATATTTAGAGGCGTTCTGGGTGTATTTGGGGCCTTATTGGAGATATTTAGGCTCGCTTTGGCTTATTTGTGATCATTCGGGACATATCTAGAGGCTTTTGCGAGGTATTTCCTGCCTTTTGGTGTACTTAGAAGCTTCAGAAGCATATTTGGAGGCGTTCGGTCTGCATCTAGGACCTTATGGGAGGTATCTAGACTCCCTTTGGATTATTTAAGGTCTTTCGGTGCATATCTAGAGGCTTTTTCGGTGTATTTACTGGGTTTATGTGTACATAGAAGCTTTTGAAGCATATTTAGAGGCGTCCTGGGTGTATCTTGGGCCTTCAGGAGGTATTTGGTTTCCCTTTAGCTTACTTAATTTTTTCGGGGCATATACAGATGCTTTGCGAGGTACTTACTGGCTTTTGGTGTACTTAGAAGCATATTTAGAGGCGTTCGCGGTGTATCTGGGGCCTTATGGGAGATATTTAGGCTCGCTTTGGCTTATTTATGATCTTTCGGGGCATATCTAGAGGATTTTAGCGAGGTACTTATTGGCCTTTTGTGCACTTAGAAGCTGTAGAAGGACATTTTGAGGTCTTCTTGGTGCATCTAGGGCCTCATGGGGGGTATTTAGGCTCCCTTTAGCTTATTTAAGGTCTTTCGGGGAATATCTAGAGGCTTTTGAGAGGTATTTACTGGTTCTTGAAGCATTTTAGAGGCGTTCTGGATGCTTCTTGGGCCTAACGGGGGGTATTTAGGCTACTTTGGCATATTTAAGGTCTTTCGGGGCATACCTAGAGGCTTTTGCGAGGTATTTACTGACTTATGGTGTACTTTGAAGCTTTAGAAGCCAATTTATAGGCGTTCGCGGTGTATCTTGTACCCCATGGGAGGTATTTAGACTCCCTTTGGCTTATTTAATGTCTTCCGGAGCATATCTAAAGGCTTTTGTATGGTATTTACTGCTTTTTGGTGTACTTAGAAGCTTCAGAAGCGTATTTGGAGGCGTTCGGTCTGGATCTAGGACCTTATGGGAGGTATCTAGACTCCCTTTGGCTTATTTAAGGTCTTTCGGTGCATATCTAGAGGCTTTTTCGGTGTATTTACTGGGTTTATGTGTACATAGAAGCTTTTGAAGCATATTTAGAGGCGTCCTGGGTGTATCTTGGGCCTTCAGGAGGTATTTAGTCTCCCTTTAGCTTACTTAATTTTTTCGGGGCATATACAGATGCTTTGCGAGGTACTTACTGGCTTTTGGTGTACTTAGAAGCATATTTAGAGGCGTTCGCGGTGTATCTGGGGCCTTATGGGAGATATTTAGGCTCGCTTTGGCTTATTTATGATCTTTCGGGGCATATCTAGAGGATTTTAGCGAGGTACTTATTGGCCTTTTGTGCACTTAGAAGCTGTAGAAGGACATTTTGAGGTCTTCTTGGTGCATCTAGGGCCTCATGGGGGGTATTTAGGCTCCCTTTAGCTTATTTAAGGTCTTTCGGGGAATATCTAGAGGCTTTTGAGAGGTATTTACTGGTTCTTGAAGCATTTTAGAGGCGTTCTGGATGCTTCTTGGGCCTAACGGGGGGTATTTAGGCTACTTTGGCATATTTAAGGTCTTTCGGGGCATACCTAGAGGCTTTTGCGAGGTATTTACTGACTTATGGTGTACTTTGAAGCTTTAGAAGCCAATTTATAGGCGTTCGCGGTGTATCTTGTACCCCATGGGAGGTATTTAGACTCCCTTTGGCTTATTTAATGTCTTCCGGAGCATATCTAAAGGCTTTTGTATGGTATTTACTGCTTTTTGGTGTACTTAGAAGCTTCAGAAGCGTATTTGGAGGCGTTCGGTCTGGATCTAGGACCTTATGGGAGGTATCTAGACTCCCTTTGGCTTATTTAAGGTCTTTCGGTGCATATCTAGAGGCTTTTTCGGTGTATTTACTGGGTTTATGTGTACATAGAAGCTTTTGAAGCATATTTAGAGGCGTCCTGGGTGTATCTTGGGCCTTCAGGAGGTATTTAGTCTCCCTTTAGCTTACTTAATTTTTTCGGGGCATATACAGATGCTTTGCGAGGTACTTACTGGCTTTTGGTGTACTTAGAAGCATATTTAGAGGCGTTCGCGGTGTATCTGGGGCCTTATGGGAGATATTTAGGCTCGCTTTGGCTTATTTATGATCTTTCGGGGCATATCTAGAGGATTTTAGCGAGGTACTTATTGGCCTTTTGTGCACTTAGAAGCTGTAGAAGGACATTTTGAGGTCTTCTTGGTGCATCTAGGGCCTCATGGGGGGTATTTAGGCTCCCTTTAGCTTATTTAAGGTCTTTCGGGGAATATCTAGAGGCTTTTGAGAGGTATTTACTGGTTCTTGAAGCATTTTAGAGGCGTTCTGGATGCTTCTTGGGCCTAACGGGGGGTATTTAGGCTACTTTGGCATATTTAAGGTCTTTCGGGGCATACCTAGAGGCTTTTGCGAGGTATTTACTGACTTATGGTGTACTTTGAAGCTTTAGAAGCCAATTTATAGGCGTTCGCGGTGTATCTTGTACCCCATGGGAGGTATTTAGACTCCCTTTGGCTTATTTAATGTCTTCCGGAGCATATCTAAAGGCTTTTGTATGGTATTTACTGCTTTTTGGTGTACTTAGAAGCTTCAGAAGCGTATTTGGAGGCGTTCGGTCTGGATCTAGGACCTTATGGGAGGTATCTAGACTCCCTTTGGCTTATTTAAGGTCTTTCGGTGCATATCTAGAGGCTATTTCGGGGTATTTACTGGGTTTATGTGTACATAGAAGCTTTTGAAGCATATTTAGAGGCGTCCTGGGTGTATCTTAAGCCTTATGGAGGTATTTAGTCTCCCTTTAGCTTACTTAATTTTTTTCGGGGCATATACAGATGTTTTGCGAGGCTTTTACTGGCTTTTGGTGTACTTAGAAGCTTTAAAAGCGTATTTAATGGCGTTCTGTCTGCATCTAATACCTTATGGGAGGTATCTAGACTCCCTTTGGCTTATTTAAAGTCTTTTGGTGCATATCTAGAGGCTTTTTCGAGGTATTTACTGGCTTTTGTTGTACTTAGAAGCTTAAAAAGAGTACTAAGGGGCGTTTTTGGTGTATCTAGGGTCTTATTGTAGATATTTAGACTACCTTTGTCATATTTAAGATCTTTCGGGGCAGATCTAAAGGCCTTTGGAGGTATTTACTGGCTTTTGGTGTACTTAGAAGCTTTTGAATCCCATTTAGAGGCGCTCTTGGTGCATCTAGGGCCTTGTGAGTGGTATTTAGACTCCCTTTAGCGTATTTAAGGTCTTTCGGGGTATATCTAGTGGCTTCTGCGAGGTATTTACTGGCTTTTGGTGTACTTAGAAGCATATTTAGAGGCGTTCGCGGTGTATCTTGTACCCTATGGGAGGTATTTAGACTCCCTTTGGCTTATTTAATGTCTTCCGGAGCATATCTAAAGGCTTTTGTATGGTATTTACAGCCATTTGGTGTACTTAGAAGCTTCAGAAGCGTATATGGAGGCGTTCTGTCTGCATCTAGGACCTTAAGGGAGGTATCTAGACTCGCTTTGGCCTATTTAAGGTCTTTCGGTGCATATCTAGAGGCTTTTTCGAGGTATTTACTGGCTTCTGTTGTAATTAGAAGCTTAAAAAGAGTATTAAGAGGCGTTTTTGGTGTATCTAGGGTCTTATTGGAGCTATTTAGACTACCTTTGTCATATTTAAGGTCTTTCGGGGAAGATCTAAAGGCTTTTGGAGGTATTTACTGGCTTCTGGTGTACTTAGAAGCTTTTAAAGCCCATTTAGAGGCGCTCTTGGTGCATCTAGGGCCTTGTGGGTGGTATTTAGACTCCCTTTAGCTCATTTAAGGCCTTTCGGAGAACATCTAGAGGCTTCTGCGTGGAATTTACTGGCTTTTGAAGCATTTTAGAGGCATTCCCGGTGTATCTAGGGCCTTCTGGTGGTTATTTAGACTCCTTTTGGCTTAACCAAAATCTTTCGGGGCATATCTAGAGGCATTTGCGAGGTATTTACTGGCTTTTGTTGTACTTAGAAGCTTTAGAAGCATATTTAGAGGCGTTCTGGGTGTATCTGGGGCCTTATGGGAGATATTTAGGCTCGCTTTGGCTTATTTATGATCTTTCGGGGCATATCTAGAGGCTTTTAGCGAGGTACTTATTGGCCTTTTGTGCACTTAGAAGCTGTAGAAGGACATTTTGAGGCGTTCTTGGTGTATCTAGGGCCTCATGGGGGGTATTTAGGCTCCCTTTAGCTTATTTAAGGTCTTTCGGGGAATATCTAGAGGCTTTTGAGAGGTATTTACTGGTTCTTGAAGCATTTTAGAGGTGTTCTGGATGCTTCTTGGGCCTAACGGGGGGTATTTAGTCTACCTTGGCATATTTAAGGTCTTTCGGGGCATACCTAGAGGCTTTTGCGAGGTATTTACTGACTTATGGTGTACTTTGAAGCTTTAGAAGCCTATTTATAGGCGTTCGCGGTGTATCTTGTACCCCATGGGAGGTATTTAGACTCCCTTTGGCTTATTTAATGTCTTCCGCAGCATATCTAAAGGCTTTTGTATGGTATTTACTGCTTTTTGGTGTACTTAGAAGCTTCAGAGGCGTATTGGGAGGCGTTCGGTCTGCATCTAGGACCTTATGGGAGGTATCTAGACTCCCTTTGGCTTATTTAAGGTCTTTCGGTGCATATCTAGAGGCTATTTCGGGGTATTTACTGGGTTTATGTGTACATAGAAGCTTTTGAAGCATATTTAGAGGCGGCCTGGGTGTATCTTGGGCCTTATGGGGGGTATTTAGTCTCCCTTTAGCTTACTTAAATTTTTGCGGGGCATATACAGATGCTTTTGCGAGGTATTTACTGGCTTTTGGTGTACTTAGAAGCTTTAGAAGCGTATTTAGTGGCGTTCTGGGTGCATCTAGGGCCTTATGGAAGGCATTTAGACTCCCTTTGGCTTATTTAAGGTCTTGCGGGGCATATCTAAAGGCTTTTGCGAGGTATTTACTGGCTATTGTTGTATATAGAAACTTTAGAAGCATATTTAGAGGCGTTCTGGGTGTATCTAGGGCCTTATGGGAGGTATTTAAGCTCGCTTTGGCTTAAGTAAGATCTTTCGGGGTCTATCTAGAGGCTTTTGCGAGGAACTTATTGGATTTTGGTGTACTTAGAAGCTTTAGAAGCACATTTTGAGGCGTTCTTGGTATATATAGGGCCTTATGGGAGGTATTTAGACTCCCTTTAGCTTATTTAAGGTCTTTCGGGGAATATCTAAAGGCTTTTGCGAGGTATTCACTGGTTTATAAAAGCATTTTAGAGGCGTACTGGGTGTATCTTGGGCCTAATGGGGGGTAATTAGTCTACTTTTGGCTTATTTAAAGTCTTTCGGGGCATATCTAGAATCTTTTGCGAGGTATTTACTGGCTTTTAGTGTACTTAGAAGCTTTAGAAGCACATTTAGAGGCGTTGTTGGTGTATCTTGGACCCTATGGGAGAGATCTAGATTCCTTTGGCTTATTTAAAGTCTTCCAGGGCATATCTAAAGGCTTTTGCGGGGTATTTACTGCCTTTTGTGTACTTAGAAGCTGTAGAAGGACATTTTGAGGCGTTCTTGGTGTATCTAGGGCCTCATGGGGGGTATTTAGACTCCCTTTAGCTTATTTAAGGTCTTTCGGGGCATATCTAGTTACTTTTGCGAGGTATTTACTGGCTTTTGGTGTACTTTGAAGCTTTAGAAGCATATTTAGGGGCGTTCGCGGTGTATCTTGGACCCTATGGGAGGTATTTAGACTCCCTTTGGCTTATTTAATGTCTTCCGGAGCATATCTAAAGGCTTTTGTATGGTATTTACTGCTTTTGGTGTACTTAGAAGCTTAGGAAGCGTATTTAGAGGCGTTTTGTCTGCATCTAGGACGTTATGGGAGGTATTTAGACTCCCTTTAGCTTATTTAAGGTCTTTCGGGGAATATCTAGAGGCTTTTGCGAGGTATTCACCTGTTTTTGAAGCATTTTAGAGGCGTTCTGGGTGTATCTTGGGCCTAATGGGGGGTATTTAGACTACTTTTGGCTCATTTAAGGTCTTTCGGGGCATATCTAGAATCTTTTGCCAGGTATTTACTGGCTTTTAGTGTACTTAGAAGCTTTAGAAGCACATTTAGAGGCGTTCTTGGTGTATCTTGGACCCTATGGGAGGGATCTAGATTCCTTTGGCTTATTTAAGGTCTTACGGGGCATATCTAAAGGCTTTGCGGGGTATTTACTGCCTTTTTGTGTACTTAGAAGCTTTAGAAGCGTATTTAGAGGCGTTCTGGCTGCATCTACGACCTTATGGGAGGTATTTAGACTCCCTTTGGCTTATTTAATGTCTTCCGGGGCATATCTAAAGGCTTTTGTATGGTATTTACTGCTTTTTGGTGTACTTAGAAGGTTTAGAAGCATATTTAGAGGCGTTCTTGGTGTATCGTGGGCCCTATGGGAGGTTTCTAGACCCCCGTTGTCTTATTTAAGGTCATACGGGGCATATCAAAAAGCTTTTGCGAGGTATTTACTGGCTTTTGTTGTACTTAGAAGCTTTAGAAGCATATTTAGAGGCGTTCGGGGTGTACCTGGGGCCTTATTGGAGATATTTAGGCTCGCTTTGGCTTATTTGTAATCACTCGGGACATATCTAGAGGCTTTTAGCGAGATACATATTGGCCTTTTGTGTACTTAGAAGCTGTAGAAGGACATTTTGAGGCGTTCTTGGTGTATCTAGGGCCTCATGGGGTGTATTTAGACTCCCTTTAGCTTATTAAAGGTCTTTCGGGGAATATCTAGAGGCTTTTGCGAGGTATTTACTGGTTTTTGAAGCATTTTAGAGGCGTTCTGGATGCTTCTTGGGCCTAATGGGGGGTATTTAGGCTACTTTGGCTTATTTAAGGTCTTTCGGGGCATATCTAGAGGCTTTGCGAGGTATTTACTGGCTTTTTGTGTACTTTGAAACTTTAGAAGCATATTTAGAGGCGTTCGCGGTGTATCTTGTACCCTATGGGAGGTATTTAGACTCCCTTTGGCTTATTTAATGTCTTCCGGAGCATATCTAAAGGCTTTTGTATGGTATTTCCTGCTTTTTGGTGTACTTAGAAGCTTCGGAAGCGTATTTAGAGGCGTTCGGTCTGCATCTAGGGCCTTATGGGAGGTATCTAGCCTCCCTTTGGCTTATTTAAGGTTTTCGGTGCATATCTAGAGGCTTTTTTGAGGTATTTACTGGGTTTTGGTGTACTTAGAAGCTTTTGAAGCATATTTAGAGGCGTCCTGGGTGTATCTTGGGCCTTATGGGGGGATTTAGTCTCCCTTTAGCTTACTTAAGTTTTTTCGGGGCATATACAGATGCTTTTGCGAGGTATTTACTGGCTTTTGGTGAACTTAGAAGCTTTAGAAGCGTATTTAATGGCGTTCTGGGTGCATCTAGGGCCTTATGGAAGGCATTTAGACTTCCTTTGTCTTATTTAAGGTCTTCCGGGGCATATCTAAAGGCTTTTGCGAGGTATTTGCTGGCTTTTGGTGTACTTTGAAGCTTTAGAAGCATATTTATAGGCGTTCGCGGTGTATCTTGTGCCCTATGGGAGGTATTTAGACTACCTTTGGCTTATTTAACGTCTTCCGGGGCATATCTAAAGGCTTTTGTATGGTATTTACTGCTTTTTGGTGTACCTAGAAGCTTCAGAAGCGTATTTAGATGCGTTCTGTCTGCATCTAGGACCTTATGGCAGGTATCTAGACTCCCTGTGGCTTATTTAAGGTCTTTCGGTGCATATCTAGAGGCTTTTTTGAGGTTTTTACTGGGTTTTGGTGTACTTAGAAGCTTTTGAAGCATATTTAGAGGCGTCCTGGGTGTATCTTGGGCCTTATGGGGGCATTTAGTCTCCCTTTAGCTTACTTAAGCTCTTCGGGGCATATACAGATGCTTTTGCGAGGTTTTTACTGGCTTTTGGTGTACTTAGAAGCTTTAGAAAGGTATTTAGTGGCGTTCTGTGTGCATCTAGGGCCTTATGGAAGGCATTTAGACTCCCTTTGGCTTATTTAAGGTCTTCCGGGGCATATC
This sequence comes from Mantis religiosa, assembly GCA_030765055.1. NCBI lineage: Eukaryota > Metazoa > Arthropoda > Insecta > Mantodea > Mantidae > Mantis > Mantis religiosa. The sequence continues at coordinate 587,670 of JAUKNK010000138.1, forward strand.
TAAAGGCTTTTGCGAGGTATTTACTGGCTATTGTTGTATATAGAAGCTTTAGAAGCATATTTAGAGGCGTTCTGGGTGTATCTTGGGCCTTATGGAGGTATTTAGTCTCCCTTTAGCTTACTTAATTTTTTTCGAGGCATATACAGATGCTTTTGCGAGGTATTTACTGGTTTTTGGTGTACTTAGAAGCTTTAGAAGCGTATTTAATGGCGTTCTGGGTGCATCTAGGGCCTTATGGAAGGCATTTAGACTCCCTTTGGCTTAGTTAAGGTCCTACGGGGCATATCAAAAGGCTTTTGCGAGGTATTTATTGGCTTTTGTTGTACTTAGAAGCTTAAAAAGAGTACTTAGAGGCGTTTTTGGTGTATCTAGGGTCTTATTAGAGATATTTAGACTACCTTTGTCATATTTAAGATCTTTCGGGGCAGATCTAAAGGCTTTTGGAGGTATTTACTGGCTTTTGGTGTACTTAGAAGCTTTTGAATCCCATTTAGAGGCGCTCTTGGTGCATCTAGGGCCTTGTGGGTGGTATTTAGACTCCCTTTAGCGGATTTAAGGTCTTTCGGGGTATATCTAGAGGCTTTTGCGAGGTATTTACTGGCTTTTGGTGTACTTAGAAGCATATTTAGAGGCGTTCGCGGTGTATCTTGTACCCTATGGAAGGTATTTAGACTCCCTTTGGCTTATTTAATGTCTTCCGGAGCATATCTAAAGGCTTTTGTATGGTATTTACTGCTTTTGGTGTACTTAGAAGCTTAGGAAGCGTATTTAGAGGCGTTCTGTCTGCATCTAGGACGTTATGGGAGGTATCTAGACTCCCTTTGGCTTATTTAAGGTGTTTCGGTGCATCTCTAGATGCTTTTGCGAGGTTTTTACTGGCTTTTGGTGTACTTAGAAGCTTTGAAGCGTATTTAATGGCGTTCTGGGTGCATCTAGGACCTTATGGAAGGCATTTAGACTCCCTTTGGCTTACTTAAGGTCTTCCGGGGCATATCTAAAGGCTTTTGCGAGGTATTTACTGGCTATTGTTATATATAGAAGCTTTAGAAGCATATTTAGAGGCGTTCTGGGTGTATCTAAGGCCTTATGGGAGGTATTTAGGCTCGCTTTGGCTTATGTAAGATCTTTCGGGGTCTATCTAGAGGCTTTTGCGAGGAACCTATTTGCATTTGGTGTACTTAGAAGCTTTAGAAGCACATTTTTAGGCGTTCTTGGTGTATCTAGGGCCTTATGGGAGGTATTTAGACTCCCTTTAGCTTATTTAAGGTCTTTCGGGGAATATCTAGAGGCTTTTGCGAGGTATTCACCTGTTTTTGAAGCATTTTAGAGGCGTTCTGGGTGTATCTTGGGCCTAATGGGGGGTATTTAGACTACTTTTGGCTCATTTAAGGTCTTTCGGGGCATATCTAGAATCTTTTGCCAGGTATTTACTGGCTTTTAGTGTACTTAGAAGCTTTAGAAGCACATTTAGAGGCGTTCTTGGTGTATCTTGGACCCTATGGGAGGGATCTAGATTCCTTTGGCTTATTTAAGGTCTTACGGGGCATTTCTAAAGGCTTTGCGGGGTATTTACTGCCTTTTTGTGTACTTAGAAGCTTTAGAAGCGTATTTAGAGGCGTTCTGGCTGCATCTACGACCTTATGGGAGGTATTTAGACTCCCTTTGGCTTATTTAATGTCTTCCGGGGCATATCTAAAGGCTTTTGTATGGTATTTACTGCTTTTTGGTGTACTTAGAAGGTTTAGAAGCATATTTAGAGGCGTTCTTGGTGTATCGTGGGCCCTATGGGAGGTTTCTAGACCCCCGTTGTCTTATTTAAGGTCATACGGGGCATATCAAAAAGCTTTTGCGAGGTATTTACTGGCTTTTGTTGTACTTAGAAGCTTTAGAAGCATATTTAGAGTCGTTCGGGGTGTACCTGGGGCCTTATTGGAGATATTTAGGCTCGCTTTGGCTTATTTGTAATCACTCGGGACATATCTAGAGGCTTTTAGCGAGATACATATTGGCCTTTTGTGTACTTAGAAGCTGTAGAAGGACATTTTGAGGCGTTCTTGGTGTATCTAGGGCCTCATGGGGTGTATTTAGACTCCCTTTAGCTTATTAAAGGTCTTTCGGGGAATATCTAGAGGCTTTTGCGAGGTATTTACTGGTTTTTGAAGCATTTTAGAGGCGTTCTGGATGCTTCTTGGGCCTAATGGGGGGTATTTAGGCTACTTTGGCTTATTTAAGGTCTTTCGGGGCATATCTAGAGGCTTTGCGAGGTATTTACTGGCTTTTGGTGTACTTTGAAACTTTAGAAGCATATTTAGAGGCGTTCGCGGTGTATCTTGTACCCTATGGGAGGTATTTAGACTCCCTTTGGCTTATTTAATGTCTTCCGGAGCATATCTAAAGGCTTTTGTATGGTATTTCCTGCTTTTTGGTGTACTTAGAAGCTTCAGAAGCGTATTTAGAGGCGTTCGGTCTGCATCTAGGGCCTTATGGGAGGTATCTAGCCTCCCTTTGGCTTATTTAAGGTTTTCGGTGCATATCTAGAGGCTTTTTTGAGGTATTTACTGGGTTTTGGTGTACTTAGAAGCTTTTGAAGCATATTTAGAGGCGTCCTGGGTGTATCTTGGGCCTTATGGGGGGATTTAGTCTCCCTTTAGCTTACTTAAGTTTTTTCGGGGCATATACAGATGCTTTTGCGAGGTATTTACTGGCTTTTGGTGAACTTAGAAGCTTTAGAAGCGTATTTAATGGCGTTCTGGGTGCATCTAGGGCCTTATGGAAGGCATTTAGACTTCCTTTGTCTTATTTAAGGTCTTCCGGGGCATATCTAAAGGCTTTTGCGAGGTATTTGCTGGCTTTTGGTGTACTTTGAAGCTTTAGAAGCATATTTATAGGCGTTCGCGGTGTATCTTGTGCCCTATGGGAGGTATTTAGACTCCCTTTGGCTTATTTAACGTCTTCCGGGGCATATCTAAAGGCTTTTGTATGGTATTTACTGCTTTTTGGTGTACCTAGAAGCTTCAGAAGCGTGTTTAGATGCGTTCTGTCTGCATCTAGGACCTTATGGCAGGTATCTAGACTCCCTGTGTCTTATTTAAGGTCTTTCGGTGCATATCTAGAGGCTTTTTTGAGGTTTTTACTGGGTTTTGGTGTACTTAGAAGCTTTTGAAGCATATTTAGAGGCGTCCTGGGTGTATCTTGGGCCTTATGGGGGCATTTAGTCTCCCTTTAGCTTACTTAAGCTCTTCGGGGCATATACAGATGCTTTTGCGAGGTATTTACTGGCTTTTGGTGTACTTAGAAGCTTTAGAAAGGTATTTAGTGGCGTTCTGTGTGCATCTAGGGCCTTATGGAAGGCATTTAGACTCCCTTTGGCTTATTTAAGGTCTTCCGGGGCATATCTAAAGGCTTTTGCGAGGTATTTACTGGATATTGTTGTATATAGAAGCTTTAGAAGCATATTTAGAGGCGTTCTGGGTGTATCTTGGGCCTTATGGAGGTATTTAGTCTCCCTTTAGCTTACTTAATTTTTTTCGAGGCATATACAGATGCTTTTGCGAGGTATTTACTGGTTTTTGGTGTACTTAGAAGCTTTAGAAGCGTATTTAATGGCGTTCTGGGTGCATCTAGGGCCTTATGGAAGGCATTTAGACTCCCTTTGGCTTAGTTAAGGTCCTACGGGGCATATCAAAAGGCTTTTGCGAGGTATTTATTGGCTTTTGTTGTACTTAGAAGCTTTAGAAGCATATTTAGAGGCGTTCTGGGTGTATCTGGGGCCTTATGGGGGATATTTAGGCTCGCTTTGGCTAATTTATGATCTTTCGGGGCATATCTAGAGGCTTTTAGCGAGGTACTTATTGGCCTTTTGTGTACTTAGAAGCTGTAGAAGGACATTTTGAGTTGTTCTTGGTGTATCTTGGGCCTCATGGGGGTATTTAGACTCCCTTTAGCTTGTTTAAGGTCTTTCGGGGCATACCTAGAGGCTTTTGCGAGGTATTTACTGGCTTTTGGTGTACTTTGAAGCTTTAGAAGCATATTTAGAGGCGTTCGCGGTGTATCTTGGACCCTATGGGAGGTATTTAGACTCCCTTTGGCTTATTTAATGTCTTCCGGAGCATATCTAAAGGCTTTTGTATGGTATTTACTGCTTTTTGGTGTACTTAGAAGCTTCAGAAGCGTATTTAGAGGCGTTCTGTCTGCATCAAATACCTTATGGGAGGTATCTAGACTCCCTTTGGCTTATTTAAGGTCTTTCGGTGCATATCTAGAGGCTTTTTCGAGGTATTTACTGGGTTTTGGTGTACTTAGAAGCTTTTGAAGCATACTTAGAGGCGTCCTGGTTGTATCTTGGGTCTTATGGGGGTATTTAGTCTCCCTTTAGCTTACTTAAGTTTTTTCGTGGCATATAAAGATGCATTTGCGAGGTTTTTACTGGCTTTTGGTGTACTTAGAAGCTTTAGAAGCGTATTTAATGGCGTTCTGTCTGCATCTAATACCTTATGGGAGGTATCTAGACTCCCTTTGGCTTATTTAAGGTCTTTTGGTGCATATCTAGAGGCTTTTTCAAGGTATTTACTGGCTTTTGTTGTACTTAGAAGCTTAAAAAGAGTACTTAGAGGCGTTTTTGGTGTATCTAGGGTCTTATTAGAGATATTTAGACTACCTTTGTCATATTTAAGATCTTTCGGGGCAGATCTAAAGGCTTTTGGAGGTATTTACTGGCTTTTGGTGTACTTAGAAGCTTTTGAATCCCATTTAGAGGCGCTCTTGGTGCATCTAGGGCCTTGTGGGTGGTGTTTAGACTCCCTTTAGCGGATTTAAGGTCTTTCGGGGTATATCTAGAGGCTTTTGCGAGGTATTTACTGGCTTTTGGTGTACTTAGAAGCATATTTAGAGGCGTTCGCGGTGTATCTTGTACCCTATGGAAGGTATTTAGACTCCCTTTGGCTTATTTAATGTCTTCCGGAGCATATCTAAAGGCTTTTGTATGGTATTTACTGCCATTTGGTGTACTTAGAAGCTTCAGAAACGTATTTAGAGGCGTTCTGTCTGCATCTAGGACCTTATGGGAGGTATCTAGACTCCCTTTGGCTTATTTAAGGTCTTTCGGTGCATATCTAGAGGCTTTTTCGGGGTATTTACTGGGTTTATGTGTACATAGAAGCTTTTGAAGCATATTTAGAGGCGTCTGGGTGTATCTTGGGCCTTATGGAGGTATTTAGTCTCCCTTTGGCTTACTTAATTTTTTTCGGGGCATATACAGATGCTTTGCGAGGTATTTACTGGCTTTTGGTGTACTTAGAAGCTTTAGAAGCGTATTTATTGGCGTTCTGGGTGCATCTAGAGCCTTATGGAAGGCATTTAGACTGCCTTTGGCTTATTTAAGGTCTTCCGGGGCATATCTAAAGGCTTTTGCGAGGTATTTACTGGCTATTGTTGTATATAGAAGCTTTCGAAGCATATTTAGAGGCGTTCGCGGTGTATCTGGTACCCTATGGGAGGTATTTAGGCTCCCTTTGGCTTATTTAATGTCTTCCGGGGCAGATCTAAAGGCTTTTGTATGGTATTTGCTGCTTTTTGGTGTACTTAGAAGCTTCAGAAGCGTATTTAGATGCGGTCTGTCTGCATCTAGGACCTTATGGGAGGGATCTAGACACCCTTTGGCTTATCTAAGGTCTTTCGGTGCATATCTAGAGGCTTTTTTGAGGTATTTACCGGGTTTTGGTATATTTAGAAGCTTTTGAAGCATATTTAGAGGCGTCCTGAGTGTATCTTGGGCCTTATGGGGGGTATTTAGTCTCCCTTTAGCTTACTTAAGTTTTTTCGGGGCATATACAGATGCTTTTGCGAGGTATTTACTGGCTTTTGGTGTACTTAGAAGCTTTAGAAGCGTATTTAGTGGCGTTCGGGGTGCATCTAGGGCCTTATGGAAGCCATTTAGACTCCCTTTGGCTTATTTAAGGTCTTCCGGGGCATATCTAAAGCTTTTGCGGGGTATTTACTGCCTTTTGGTGTACTTAGAAGCTTTAGAAGCGTATTTAGAGGCGTTCTGGCTGCATCTAGGACCTTATGGGAGGTATCTAGACTCCCTTTGGCTTATTTAAGGTTTTCGGTGCATATCTAGAGGCTTTTTTGAGGTATTTACTGGGTTTTGGTGTACTTAGAAGCTTTTGAAGCATATTTAGAGGCGTCCTGGGTGTATCTTGGGCCTTATGGGGGGATTTAGTCTCCCTTTAGCTTACTTATGTTTTTTCGGGGCATATACAGATGCTTTTGCGAGGTATTTACTGGCTTTTGTTGTACTTAGAAGCTTTAGAAGCATATTTAGAGGAGTTCTGGGTGTATCTGGGGCCTTATGGGGGATATTTAGGCTCGCTTTGGCTTATTTATGATCTTTCGGGGCATATCTAGAGGCTTTTAGCGAGGTACTTATTGGCCTTTTGTGTACTTAGAAGCTGTAGAAGGACATTTTGAGGCGTTCTTGGTTTATCTAGGGCCACATGGGGGGTATTTAGACTCCCTTTAGCTTATTTAAGGTCTTCCGGGGCATATCTAAGGGCTTTTGCGAGGTATTTACTGGCTTTTGGTGTACTTTGAAGCTTTCGAAGCATATTTAGAGGCGTTCGCGGTGTATCTGGGGCCTTATGGGAGATATTTAGGCTCGCTTTGGCTTACTTATGATCTTTCGGGCATATCTAGAGGCTTTTAGCGAGGTACTTATTGGCCTTTTGTGCACTTAGAAGCTGTAGAAGGACATTTAGAGGCGTTCTGTCTGCATCAAATACCTTATGGGAGGTATCTAGACTCCCTTTGGCTTATTTAAGGTCTTTCGGGGAATATCTAGAGGCTTTTGCGAGGTATTCACCTGTTTTTGAAGCATTTTAAAGGCATTCTGGGTGTATCTTGGGCCTAATGGGGGGTATTTAGGCTACTTTTGGCTCATTTAAGGTATTTCGGGGCATATCTAGAATCTTTTGCGAGGTATTTACTGGCCTTTAGTGTACTTAGAAGCTTTAGAAGCACATTTAGAGGCGTTCTTGGTGTATCTTGGACCCTATGGGAGGGATCTAGATTCCTTTGGCTTATTTAAGGTCTTACGGGGCATATCTAAAGGCTTTGCGGGGTATTTAATGCCTTTTTCTGTACTTAGAAGCTTTAGAAGCGTGTTTAGAGGCTATCTGGCTGCATCTAAGACCTTATGGGAGGTATTTAGACTCCCTTTGGCTTATTTAATGTCTTCCGGGGAATATCTAAAGGCTTTTGTATGGTATTTCCTGCTTTTTGGTGTACTTAGAAGGTTTAGAAGCATATTTAGAGGCGTTCTTGGTGTATCGTGGACCCTATGGGAGGTTTCTAGACTCCCGTTGGCTTATTTAAGGTCCTACGGGGCATATCAAAAAGCTTTTGCGAGGTATTTACTGGCTTTTGTTGTATATAGAAGCTTTAGAAGCATATTTAGAGGCGTTCTGGGTGTATCTAGGGCCTTATGGGAGGTATTTAGGCTCGCTTTGTCTTATGTAAGATCTTTCGGGGTCTATCTAGAGGCTTTTGCGAGGAACCTATTGGCTTTTGGTGTACTTAGAAGCTTTAGAAGCACATTTTTAGGCGTTCTTGGTGTACCTAGGGCCTTATGGGAGATATTTAGACTCCCTTTAGCTTATTTAAGGTCTTTCGGGGAATATCTAGAGGCTTTTGCGAGGTATTCACCTGTTTTTGAAGCATTTTAGAGGCGTTCTGGGTGTATCTTGGGCCTAATGGGGGTATTTAGGCTACTTTTGGCTCATTTAAGGTTTTTCGGGGCATATCTAGAATCTTTTGCGAGGTATTTACTGGCCTTTAGTGTACTTAGAAGCTTTAGAAGCACATTTAGAGGCGTTCTTGCAGTATCTTGGACCCTATGGGAGGGATCTAGATTCCTTTGGCTTATTTAAGGTCTTACGGGGCATATCTAAAGGCTTTGCGGGATATTTACTGCCTTTTTGTGTACTTAGAAGCTTTAGAAGCGTATTTAGAGGCGTTCTGGCTGCATCTACGACCTTATGGGAGGTATTTGGACTCCCTTTGGCTTATTTAATGTCTTCCGGGGCATATCTAAAGGCTTTTGTATGGTATTTACTGCTTTTTGGTGTACTTAGAAGGTTTAGAAGCATATTTAGAGGCGTTCGCGGTGTATCTTGGACCCTATGGAAGGTATTTAGACTCCCTTTGGCTTATTTAATGTCTTCCGGAGCATATCTAAAGGCTTTTGTATGGTATTTACTGCTTTTTGGTGTACTTAGAAGCTTCAAAAGCGTATTTAGAGGCGTTCTGTCTGCATCAAATACCTTATGGGAGGTATCTAGACTCCCTTTGGCTTATTTAAGGTCTTTCGGTGCATATCTAGAGGCTTTTTCGAGGTATTTACTGGGTTTTGGTGTACTTAGAAGCTTTAGAAGCATATTTAGAGGCGTTCGGGGTGTATCTGGAGCCTTATTGGAGATATTTAGGCTCGCTTTGGCTTATTTGTGATCATTCGGGACATATCTAGAGGCTTTTAGCGAGGTACATATTGGCCTTTTGTGTACTTAGAAGCTGTAGAAGGACATTTTGAGGCGTTCTTGGTGTATCTAGGGCCTCATGGGGTGTATTTAGACTCCCTTTAGCTTATTTAAGGTCTTTCGGGGCATATCTAAAGCTTTTGCGGGGTATTTACTGCCTTTTGGTGTACTTAGAAGCTTTAGAAGCGTATTTAGAGGCGTTCGGTCTGCATCTAGGGCCTTATGGGAGGTATCTAGACTCCCTTAGATTTATTTAAGGTTTTCGGTGCATATCTAGAGGCTTTTTTGAGGTATTTACTGGGTTTTGGTGTACTTAGAAGCTTTTGAAGCATATTTAGAGGCGTCCTGGGTGTATCTTGGGCCTTATGGGGGGATTTAGTCTCCCTTTAGCCTACTTATGTTTTTTCGGGGCATATACAGATGCTTTTGCGAGGTATTTACTGGCTTTTGGTGTACTTAGATGCTTTAGAAGCGTATTTAATGGCGTTCTGGGTGCATCTAGGGCCTTATGGAAGGCATTTAGACTCCCTTTGGCTTATTTAAGGTCCTACGGGGCATATCAAAAGGCTTTTGCGAGGTATTTACTGGCTTTTGTTGTACTTAGAAGCTTTAGAAGCATATTTAGAGGCGTTCTGGGTGTATCTGGGGCCTTATGGGGGATATTTAGGCTCGCTTTGGCTAATTTATGATCTTTCGGGGCATATCTAGAGGCTTTTAGCGAGGTACTTATTGGCCTTTTGTGTACTTAGAAGCTGTAGAAGGACATTCTGAGTTGTTCTTGGTGTATCTTGGGCCTCATGGGTGTATTTAGACTCCCTTTAGCTTGTTTAAGGTCTTTCGGGGCATATCTAGAGGCTTTTGCGAGGTATTTACTGGCTTTTGGTGTACTTTGAAGCTTTAGAAGCATATTTAGAGGCGTTCGCGGTGTATCTTGGACCCTATGGAAGGTATTTAGACTCCCTTTGGCTTATTTAATGTCTTCCGGAGCATATCTAAAGGCTTTTGTATGGTATTTACTGCTTTTTGGTGTACTTAGAAGCTTCAGAAGCGTATTTAGAGGCGTTCTGTCTGCATCAAATACCTTATGGGAGGTATCTAGACTCCCTTTGGCTTATTTAAGGTCTTTCGGTGCATATCTAGAGGCTTTTTCGAGGTATTTACTGGGTTTTGGTGTACTTAGAAGCTTTTGAAGCATACTTAGAGGCGTCCTGGTTGTATCTTGGGCCTTATGGGGGTATTTAGTCTCCCTTTAGCTTACTTAAGTTTTTTCGAGGCATATAAAGATGCATTTGCGAGGTTTTTACTGGCTTTTGGTGTACTTAGAAGCTTTAGAAGCGTATTTAATGGCGTTCTGATTGCATCTAATACCTTATGGGAGGTATCTAGACTCCCTTTGGCCTTATTTAAGGTCTTTTGGTGCATATCTAGAGGCTTCTTCAAGGTATTTGCTGGCTTTTGTTGTACTTAGAAGCTTTAGAAGCATATTTAGATGCGTTCTGGGTGTATCTGGGGCCTTATGGGAGATATTTAGGCTCGCTTTGGCTTATTTATGATCTTTCGGGGCATATCTAGAGGCTTTTAGCGAGGTACTTATTGGCCTTTTGTGTACTTAGAAGCTGTAGAAGGACATTTTGAGGCGTTCTTGGTGTATCTAGGGCCTCATGGGGGGTATTTAGGCTACTTTGGCTTATTTAAGGTCTTTCGGGGCATATCTAGAGGCTTTGCGAGGTATTTACTGGCTTTTGGTGTACTTTGAAGCTTTAGAAGCATATTTAGAGGCGTTCGTGTTGTATCTTGTACCCTATGGGAGGTATTTAGACTCCCTTTGGCTTATTTAATGTCTTCCGGAGCATATCTAAAGGCTTTTGTATGGTATTTACTGCTTTTTGGTGTACTTAGAAGCTTCAGAATCGTAGTTAGAGGCGTTCGGTCTGCATCTAGGGCCTTATGGGAGGTATCTAGACTCCCTTTGGCTTATTTAAGGTTTTCGGTGCATATCTAGAGGCTATTTTGAGGTATTTACTGGGTTTTGGTGTACTTAGAAGCTTTTGAAGCATATTTAGAGGCGTCCTGGGTGTATCTTGGGCCTTATGGGGGGATTTAGTCTCCCTTTAGCTTACTTAATTTTTTTCGGGGCATATACAGATGCTTTTGCGAGGTATTTACTGGCTTTTGTTGTGCTTAGAAGCTTTAGAAGCATATTTAGAGGCGTTCTGGGTGTATCTTGGGCCTTATGGAGGTATTTAGTCTCCCTTTAGCTTACTTAATTTTTTTCGAGGCGTATACAGATGCTTTTGCGAGGTATTTACTGGCTTTTGGTGTACTTAGAAGCTTTAGAAGCGTATTTAATGGCGTTCTGGGTGCATCTAGGGCCTTATTGAAGGCATTTAGACTCCCTTTGGCTTATTTAAGGTCCTACGGGGCATATCAAAAGGCTTTTGCGAGGTATTTGCTGGCTTTTGTTGTACTTAGAAGCTTTAGAAGCATATTTAGAGGCGTTCTGGGTGTATCTGGGGCCTTATGGGGGATATTTAGGCTCGCTTTGGCTAATTTATGATATTTCGGGGCATATCTAGAGGCTTTTAGCGAGGTACTTATTGGCATTTTGTGTACTTAGAAGCTGTAGAAGGACATTTTGAGTTGTTCTTTGTGTATCTTGGGCCTCATGGGGGTATTTAGTCTCCCTTTAGCTTACTTAAGTTTTTTCGTGGCATATAAAGATGCATTTGCGAGGTTTTTACTGGCTTTTGGTGTACTTAGAAGCTTTAGAAGCGTATCTAATGGCGTTCTGTCTGCATCTAATACCTTATGGGAGGTATCTAGACTCCCTTTGGCTTATTTAAGGTCTTTTGGTGCATATCTAGAGGCTTTTTCAAGGTATTTACTGGCTTTTGTTGTACTTAGAAGCTTAAAAAGAGTACTAAGAGGCGTTTTTGGTGTATCTAGGGTCTTATTAGAGATATTTAGACTACCTTTGTCATATTTAAGATCTCTCGGGGCAGATCTAAAGGCTTTTGGAGGTATTTACTGGATTTTGGTGTACTTAGAAGCTTTTGAATCCCATTTAGAGGCGCTCTTGGTGCATCTAGGGCATTGTGGGTGGTATTTAGACTCCCTTTAGCGGATTTAAGGTCTTTCGGGGTAGATCTAGAGGCTTTTGCGAGGTATTTACTGGCTTTTATGTACTTAGAAGCATATTTAGATGCGTTCGCGGTGTATCTTGTACCCTATGGAAGGTATTTAGACTCCCTTTGGCTTATTTAATGTCTTCCGGAGCATATCTAAAGGCTTTTGTATGGTATTTACTGCCATTTGGTGTACTTAGAAGCTTCAGAAGCGTATTTAGAGGCGTTCTGTCTGCATCTAGGACCTTATGGGAGGTATCTAGACTCGCTTTGGCTTATTTAAGGTCTTTCGGTGCATATCTAGAGCCTTTTTCGAGGTATTTACTGGCTTTTGTTGTACTTAGAAGCTTAAAAAGAGTACTTAGAGGCGTTTTTGGTGTATCTAGGGTCTTATTAGAGATATTTAGACTACCTTTGTCATATTTAAGATCTTTCGGGGCAGATCTAAAGGCTTTTGGAGGTATTTACTGGCTTCTGGTGTACTTAGAAGCTTTTGAAGCCCATTTAGAGGCGCTCTTGGTGCATCTAAGGCCTTGTGAGTGGTATTTAGACTCTCTTTAGCTCATTTAAGGCCTTTCGGGGAACATCTAGAGGCTTCTGCGAGGTATTTACTGGCTTATGAAGCATTTTAGAGGCATTCCCGGTGTATCTAGGGCCTTCTGGTGGTTATTTATACTCCTTTTGGCTTAACTAAAATCTTTCGGGGCATATCTAGAGGCATTTGCGAGGTATTTACAGGCTTTTGGTGTACTTAGAAGGTTTAGAAGCATATTTAGAGGAGTTCTTGGTGTATCGTGGACCCTATGGGAGGTTTCGAGACTCCCTTTGGCTTATTTAAGGTCCTACGGGGCATATCAAAAGGCTTTTGCGAGGTATTTACTGGCTTTTGTTGTACTTAGAAGCTTTAGAAGCATATTTAGATGCGTTCTAGGTGTATCTGGGGCCTTATGGGAGATATTTAGGCTCGCTTTGGCTTATTTATGATCTTTCGGGGCATATCTAGAGGCTTTTAGCGAGATACTTATTGGCCTTTTGTGTACTTAGAAGCTGTAGAAGGACATTTTGAGGCGTTCTTGGTGTATCTAGGGCCTCATTAAGGGGTATTTAGGCTCCCTTTAGCTTATTTAAGGTCTTTCTGGAATATCTAGAGGCTTTTGAGAGGTATTTACTGGTTCTTGATGCATTTTAGAGGCGTTCTGGATGCTTCTTGGGCCTAACGGGGGGTATTTAGGCTACTTTGGCATTTTTAAGGTCTTTCGGGGCATACCTAGAGGCTTTTGCGAGGTATTTACTGACTTTTGGTGTACTTTGAAGCTTTAGAAGCCTATTTAGAGGCGTTCGCCTTGTATCTTGTACCCTATGGGAGGTATTTAGACTCCCTTTGGCTTATTTAATGTCTTCCGGGGCATATCTAAAGGCTTTTGTATGGTATTTACTGCTTTTTGGTGTACTTAGAAGCTTCAGAAGCGTATTTAGATGCGGTCTGTCTGCATCTAGGACCTTATGGGAGGTATCTAGACAACCTTTGGCTTATTTAAGGTCTTTCGGTGCATATCTAGAGGCTTTTACGAGGTATTTACTGGCTTTTGGTGTACTTAGAAGCTTTAGAAGCGTATTTAGTGGCGTTCTGGGTGCATCTAGAGCCTTATGGAAGGCATATAGACTCCCTTTGGCTTATTTAAGGTCTTCCGGGGCATACCTAAAGGCTTTTGCGAGGTATTTACTGGCTATTGTTGTATATAGAAGCTTTAGAAGCATATTTAGAGGCGTTCTGGGTGTATCTAGGGCCTTATGGGAGGTATTTAGGCTCGCTTTGGCTTATGTAAGATCTTTCGGGGTCTATCTAGAGGCTTTTGCGAGGAACTTATTGGCTTTTGGTGTACTTAGAAGCTTTAGAAGCACATTTTGAGGCGTTCTTGGTGTATGTAGGGCCTTATGGGAGGTATTTAGACTCCCTTTAGCTTATTTAAGGTCTTTCGGGGAATATCTAGAGGCTTTTGCGAGGTATTCACCTGTTTTTGAAGCATTTTAGAGGCGTTCTGGGTGTATCTTGGGCCTAATGGGGGGTATTTGGGCTACTTTTGGCTCATTTAAGGTCTTTCGGGGCATATCTAGAATCTTTTGCCAGGTATTTACAGGCTTTTAGTGTACTTAGAAGCTTTAGAAGCACATTTAGAGGCGTTCTTGGTGTATCTTGGACCCTATGGGAGGGATCTAGATTCCTTTGGCTTATTTAAGGTCTTACGGGGCATATCTAAAGGCTTTGCGGGGTATTTACTGCCTTTTTGTGTACTTAGAAGCTTTAGAAGCGTATTTAGAGGCGTTCTGGCTGCATCTACGACCTTATGGGAGGTATTTGGACTCCCTTTGGCTTATTTAATGTCTTCCGGGGCATATCTAAAGCCTTTTGTATGGTATTTACTGCTTTTTGGTGTACTTAGAAGGTTTAGAAGCATATTTAGAGGCGTTCTTGGTGTATCGTGGGCCCTATGGGAGGTTTCTAGACCCCCGTTGGCTTATTTAAGGTCCTACGGGGCATATCAAAAAGCTTTTGCGAGGTGTTTACTGGCTTTTGTTGTACTTAGAAGCTTTAGAAGCATATTTAGAGGCGTTCGGGGTGTATCTGGGGCCTTATTGGAGATATTTAGGCTCGCTTTGGCTTATTTGTGATCATTCGGGACATATCTAGAGGCTTTTAGCGAGGTACATATTGGCCTTTTGTGTACTTAGAAGCTGTAGAAGGACATTTTGAGGCGTTCTTGGTGTATCTAGGGCCTCATGGGGTGTATTTAGACTCCCTTTAGCTTATTTAAGGTCTTTCGGGGAATATCTAGAGGCTTTTGCGAGGTATTTACTGGTTTTTGAAGCATTTTAGAGGCGTTCTGAATGCTTCTTGGCCCTAAGGGGGGGTATTTAGGCTACTTTGACTTATTTAAGGTCTTTCGGGGCATATCTAGAGGCTTTGCGAGGTATTTACTGGCTTTTGGTGTACTTTGAAGCTTTAGAAGCATATTTAGAGGCGTTCGCGGTGTATCTTGTACCCTATGGGAGGTATTTATACTCCCTTTGGCTTATTTAATGTCTTCCGGAGCATATCTAAAGGCTTTTGTATGGTATTTACTGCTTTTTGGTGTACTTAGAAGCTTCAGAAGCGTATTTAGAGGCGTTCGGTCTGCATCTAGGGCCTTATGGGAGGTATCTAGACTCCCTTTGGCTTATTTAAGGTCTTCCGGGGCATATCTAAAGGCTTTTGCGAGGTATTTACTGGCTATTGTTGTATATAGAAGCTTTAGAAGCATATTTAGAGGCGTTCTGGGTGTATCTAGGGCCTTATGGGATGTATTTAAGCTCGCTTTGGCTTATGTAAGATCTTTCGGGGTCTATCTAGAGGCTTTTGCGAGGAACTTATTGAATTTTGGTGTACTTAGAAGCTTTAGAAGCACATTTTGAGGCGTTCTTGGTATATCTAGGGCCTTATGGGAGGTATTTAGACTCCCTTTAGCTTATTTAAGGTCTTTCGGGGAATATCTAAAGGCTTTTGCGAGGTATTCACTGGTTTTTAAAAGCATTTTAGAGGCGTTCTGGGTGTATCTTGGGCCTAATGGGGGGTAATTAGTCTCCCTTTAGCTTAGTTATGTTTTTTCGGGGCATATACAGATGCTTTTGCGAGGTATTTACTGGCTTTTGTTGTACTTAGAAGCTTTAGAAGCATATTTAGAGGAGTTCTGGGTGTATCTGGGGCCTTATGGGGGATATTTAGGCTCGTTTTGGCTTATTTATGATCTTTCGGGGCATATCTAGAGGCTTTTAGCGAGGTACTTATTGGCCTTTTGTGTACTTAGAAGCTGTAGAAGGACATTTTGAGGCGTTCTTGGTTTATGTAGGGCCTCATAGGGGGTGTTTAGACTCCCTTTAGCTTACTTAAGGTCTTTCGGGGCATATCTAGAGGCTTTTGCGAGGTATTTACTTGCTTTTGGTGTACTTTGAAACTTTAGAAGCATATTTAGGGGCGTTCGCGGTGTATCTTGGACCCTATGGTAGGTATTTAGACTCCCTTTGGCTTATTTAATGTCTTCCGGAGCATATCTAAAGGCTTTTGTATGGTATTTACTGGCTATTGTTGTATATAGAAGCTTTAGAAGCATATTTAGAGGCGTTCTGGGTGTATCTTGGGCCTTATAGAGGTATTTAGTCTCCATTTAGCTTACTTAATTTTTTTCGGGGCATATACAGATGCTTTGCGAGGTACTTACTGGCTTTTGGTGTACTTAGAAGCTTTAGAAGCGTATTTAATGGCGTTCTGGGTGTATCTAGGGCCTTATGGAAGGCATTTAGACTCCCTTTGGCTTACTTAAGGTCTTCCGGGGCATATCTAAAGGCTTTTGCGAGGTATTTACTGGCTATTGTTGTATATAGAAGCTTTAGAAGCATATTTAGAGGCGTTCTGGGTGTATCTGGGGCCTTATGGGAGATATTTAGGCTCGCTTTGGCTTACTTATGATCTTTCGGGCATATCTAGAGGCTTTTAGCGAGGTACTTATTGGCCTTTTGTGTACTTAGAAGCTGTAGAAGGACATTTAGAGGCGTTCTGTCTGCATCAAATACCTTATGGGAGGTATTTAGACTCCCTTTAGCTTATTTAAGGTCTTTCGCTGCATATCTAGAGGCTTTTTCGAGGTATTTACTGGGTTTTGGTGTACTTAGAAGCTTTTGAAGCATACTTAGAGGCGTCCTGATTGTATCTTGGTCCTTATGGGGGTATTTAGTCTCCCTTTAGCTTACTTAAGTTTTTTCGTGGCATATAAAGATGCATTTGCGAGGCTTTTACTGACTCTTGTTGTACTTAGAAGCTTTAGAAGCGTATTTAATGGCGTTCTGTCTGCATCTAATACCTTATGGGAGGTATCTAGACTCCCTTTGGCTTATTTAAAGTCTTTTGGTGCATATCTAGAGGCTTTTTCGAGGTATTTACTGGCTTTTGTTGTACTTACAAGCTTAAAAAGAGTACTAAGGGGCGTTTTTGGTGTATCTAGGGTCTTATTGGAGATATTTAGACTACCTTTGTCATATTTAAGATCTTTCGGGGCAGATCTAAAGGCCTTTGAAGGTATTTACTGGCTTTTGGTGTACTTAGAAGCTTTTGAATCCCATTTAGAGGCGCTCTTGGTGCATCTAGGGCCTTGTGGGTGGTATTTAGACTCCCTTTAGCGTATTTAAGGTCTTTCGGGGTATATCTAGAGGCTTCTGCGAGGTATTTACTGGCCTTTAGTGTACTTAGAAGCTTTAGAAGCACATTTAGAGGCGTTCTTGGTGTATCTTGGACCCTATGGGAGGGATCTAGATTCCTTTGGCTTATTTAAGGTCTTACGGGGCATATCTAAAGGCTTTGCGGGGTATTTAATGCCTTTTTCTGTACTTAGAAGCTTTAGAAGCGTGTTTAGAGGCTATCTGGCTGCATCTAAGACCTTATGGGAGGTATTTAGACTCCCTTTGGCTTATTTAATGTCTTCCGGGGAATATCTAAAGGCTTTTGTATGGTATTTCCTGCTTTTTGGTGTACTTAGAAGGTTTAGAAGCATATTTAGAGGCGTTCTTGGTGTATCGTGGACCCTATGGGAGGTTTCTAGACTCCCGTTGGCTTATTTAAGGTCCTACGGGGCATATCAAAAAGCTTTTGCGAGGTATTTACTGGCTTTTGTTGTATATAGAAGCTTTAGAAGCATATTTAGAGGCGTTCTGGGTGTATCTAGGGCCTTATGGGAGGTATTTAGGCTCGCTTTGTCTTATGTAAGATCTTTCGGGGTCTATCTAGAGGCTTTTGCGAGGAACCTATTGGCTTTTGGTGTACTTAGAAGCTTTAGAAGCACATTTTTAGGCGTTCTTGGTGTACCTAGGGCCTTATGGGAGATATTTAGACTCCCTTTAGCTTATTTAAGGTCTTTCGGGGAATATCTAGAGGCTTTTGCGAGGTATTCACCTGTTTTTGAAGCATTTTAGAGGCGTTCTGGGTGTATCTTGGGCCTAATGGGGGTATTTAGGCTACTTTTGGCTCATTTAAGGTTTTTCGGGGCATATCTAGAATCTTTTGCGAGGTATTTACTGGCCTTTAGTGTACTTAGAAGCTTTAGAAGCACATTTAGAGGCGTTCTTGCAGTATCTTGGACCCTATGGGAGGGATCTAGATTCCTTTGGCTTATTTAAGGTCTTACGGGGCATATCTAAAGGCTTTGCGGGATATTTACTGCCTTTTTGTGTACTTAGAAGCTTTAGAAGCGTATTTAGAGGCGTTCTGGCTGCATCTACGACCTTATGGGAGGTATTTGGACTCCCTTTGGCTTATTTAATGTCTTCCGGGGCATATCTAAAGGCTTTTGTATGGTATTTACTGCTTTTTGGTGTACTTAGAAGGTTTAGAAGCATATTTAGAGGCGTTCGCGGTGTATCTTGGACCCTATGGAAGGTATTTAGACTCCCTTTGGCTTATTTAATGTCTTCCGGAGCATATCTAAAGGCTTTTGTATGGTATTTACTGCTTTTTGGTGTACTTAGAAGCTTCAAAAGCGTATTTAGAGGCGTTCTGTCTGCATCAAATACCTTATGGGAGGTATCTAGACTCCCTTTGGCTTATTTAAGGTCTTTCGGTGCATATCTAGAGGCTTTTTCGAGGTATTTACTGGGTTTTGGTGTACTTAGAAGCTTTAGAAGCATATTTAGAGGCGTTCGGGGTGTATCTGGAGCCTTATTGGAGATATTTAGGCTCGCTTTGGCTTATTTGTGATCATTCGGGACATATCTAGAGGCTTTTAGCGAGGTACATATTGGCCTTTTGTGTACTTAGAAGCTGTAGAAGGACATTTTGAGGCGTTCTTGGTGTATCTAGGGCCTCATGGGGTGTATTTAGACTCCCTTTAGCTTATTTAAGGTCTTTCGGGGCATATCTAAAGCTTTTGCGGGGTATTTACTGCCTTTTGGTGTACTTAGAAGCTTTAGAAGCGTATTTAGAGGCGTTCGGTCTGCATCTAGGGCCTTATGGGAGGTATCTAGACTCCCTTAGATTTATTTAAGGTTTTCGGTGCATATCTAGAGGCTTTTTTGAGGTATTTACTGGGTTTTGGTGTACTTAGAAGCTTTTGAAGCATATTTAGAGGCGTCCTGGGTGTATCTTGGGCCTTATGGGGGGATTTAGTCTCCCTTTAGCCTACTTATGTTTTTTCGGGGCATATACAGATGCTTTTGCGAGGTATTTACTGGCTTTTGGTGTACTTAGATGCTTTAGAAGCGTATTTAATGGCGTTCTGGGTGCATCTAGGGCCTTATGGAAGGCATTTAGACTCCCTTTGGCTTATTTAAGGTCCTACGGGGCATATCAAAAGGCTTTTGCGAGGTATTTACTGGCTTTTGTTGTACTTAGAAGCTTTAGAAGCATATTTAGAGGCGTTCTGGGTGTATCTGGGGCCTTATGGGGGATATTTAGGCTCGCTTTGGCTAATTTATGATCTTTCGGGGCATATCTAGAGGCTTTTAGCGAGGTACTTATTGGCCTTTTGTGTACTTAGAAGCTGTAGAAGGACATTCTGAGTTGTTCTTGGTGTATCTTGGGCCTCATGGGTGTATTTAGACTCCCTTTAGCTTGTTTAAGGTCTTTCGGGGCATATCTAGAGGCTTTTGCGAGGTATTTACTGGCTTTTGGTGTACTTTGAAGCTTTAGAAGCATATTTAGAGGCGTTCGCGGTGTATCTTGGACCCTATGGAAGGTATTTAGACTCCCTTTGGCTTATTTAATGTCTTCCGGAGCATATCTAAAGGCTTTTGTATGGTATTTACTGCTTTTTGGTGTACTTAGAAGCTTCAGAAGCGTATTTAGAGGCGTTCTGTCTGCATCAAATACCTTATGGGAGGTATCTAGACTCCCTTTGGCTTATTTAAGGTCTTTCGGTGCATATCTAGAGGCTTTTTCGAGGTATTTACTGGGTTTTGGTGTACTTAGAAGCTTTTGAAGCATACTTAGAGGCGTCCTGGTTGTATCTTGGGCCTTATGGGGGTATTTAGTCTCCCTTTAGCTTACTTAAGTTTTTTCGAGGCATATAAAGATGCATTTGCGAGGTTTTTACTGGCTTTTGGTGTACTTAGAAGCTTTAGAAGCGTATTTAATGGCGTTCTGATTGCATCTAATACCTTATGGGAGGTATCTAGACTCCCTTTGGCCTTATTTAAGGTCTTTTGGTGCATATCTAGAGGCTTCTTCAAGGTATTTGCTGGCTTTTGTTGTACTTAGAAGCTTTAGAAGCATATTTAGATGCGTTCTGGGTGTATCTGGGGCCTTATGGGAGATATTTAGGCTCGCTTTGGCTTATTTATGATCTTTCGGGGCATATCTAGAGGCTTTTAGCGAGGTACTTATTGGCCTTTTGTGTACTTAGAAGCTGTAGAAGGACATTTTGAGGCGTTCTTGGTGTATCTAGGGCCTCATGGGGGGTATTTAGGCTACTTTGGCTTATTTAAGGTCTTTCGGGGCATATCTAGAGGCTTTGCGAGGTATTTACTGGCTTTTGGTGTACTTTGAAGCTTTAGAAGCATATTTAGAGGCGTTCGTGTTGTATCTTGTACCCTATGGGAGGTATTTAGACTCCCTTTGGCTTATTTAATGTCTTCCGGAGCATATCTAAAGGCTTTTGTATGGTATTTACTGCTTTTTGGTGTACTTAGAAGCTTCAGAATCGTAGTTAGAGGCGTTCGGTCTGCATCTAGGGCCTTATGGGAGGTATCTAGACTCCCTTTGGCTTATTTAAGGTTTTCGGTGCATATCTAGAGGCTATTTTGAGGTATTTACTGGGTTTTGGTGTACTTAGAAGCTTTTGAAGCATATTTAGAGGCGTCCTGGGTGTATCTTGGGCCTTATGGGGGGATTTAGTCTCCCTTTAGCTTACTTAATTTTTTTCGGGGCATATACAGATGCTTTTGCGAGGTATTTACTGGCTTTTGTTGTGCTTAGAAGCTTTAGAAGCATATTTAGAGGCGTTCTGGGTGTATCTTGGGCCTTATGGAGGTATTTAGTCTCCCTTTAGCTTACTTAATTTTTTTCGAGGCGTATACAGATGCTTTTGCGAGGTATTTACTGGCTTTTGGTGTACTTAGAAGCTTTAGAAGCGTATTTAATGGCGTTCTGGGTGCATCTAGGGCCTTATTGAAGGCATTTAGACTCCCTTTGGCTTATTTAAGGTCCTACGGGGCATATCAAAAGGCTTTTGCGAGGTATTTGCTGGCTTTTGTTGTACTTAGAAGCTTTAGAAGCATATTTAGAGGCGTTCTGGGTGTATCTGGGGCCTTATGGGGGATATTTAGGCTCGCTTTGGCTAATTTATGATATTTCGGGGCATATCTAGAGGCTTTTAGCGAGGTACTTATTGGCATTTTGTGTACTTAGAAGCTGTAGAAGGACATTTTGAGTTGTTCTTTGTGTATCTTGGGCCTCATGGGGGTATTTAGTCTCCCTTTAGCTTACTTAAGTTTTTTCGTGGCATATAAAGATGCATTTGCGAGGTTTTTACTGGCTTTTGGTGTACTTAGAAGCTTTAGAAGCGTATCTAATGGCGTTCTGTCTGCATCTAATACCTTATGGGAGGTATCTAGACTCCCTTTGGCTTATTTAAGGTCTTTTGGTGCATATCTAGAGGCTTTTTCAAGGTATTTACTGGCTTTTGTTGTACTTAGAAGCTTAAAAAGAGTACTAAGAGGCGTTTTTGGTGTATCTAGGGTCTTATTAGAGATATTTAGACTACCTTTGTCATATTTAAGATCTCTCGGGGCAGATCTAAAGGCTTTTGGAGGTATTTACTGGATTTTGGTGTACTTAGAAGCTTTTGAATCCCATTTAGAGGCGCTCTTGGTGCATCTAGGGCATTGTGGGTGGTATTTAGACTCCCTTTAGCGGATTTAAGGTCTTTCGGGGTAGATCTAGAGGCTTTTGCGAGGTATTTACTGGCTTTTATGTACTTAGAAGCATATTTAGAGGCGTTCGCGGTGTATCTTGTACCCTATGGAAGGTATTTAGACTCCCTTTGGCTTATTTAATGTCTTCCGGAGCATATCTAAAGGCTTTTGTATGGTATTTACTGCCATTTGGTGTACTTAGAAGCTTCAGAAGCGTATTTAGAGGCGTTCTGTCTGCATCTAGGACCTTATGGGAGGTATCTAGACTCGCTTTGGCTTATTTAAGGTCTTTCGGTGCATATCTAGAGCCTTTTTCGAGGTATTTACTGGCTTTTGTTGTACTTAGAAGCTTAAAAAGAGTACTTAGAGGCGTTTTTGGTGTATCTAGGGTCTTATTAGAGATATTTAGACTACCTTTGTCATATTTAAGATCTTTCGGGGCAGATCTAAAGGCTTTTGGAGGTATTTACTGGCTTCTGGTGTACTTAGAAGCTTTTGAAGCCCATTTAGAGGCGCTCTTGGTGCATCTAAGGCCTTGTGAGTGGTATTTAGACTCTCTTTAGCTCATTTAAGGCCTTTCGGGGAACATCTAGAGGCTTCTGCGAGGTATTTACTGGCTTATGAAGCATTTTAGAGGCATTCCCGGTGTATCTAGGGCCTTCTGGTGGTTATTTATACTCCTTTTGGCTTAACTAAAATCTTTCGGGGCATATCTAGAGGCATTTGCGAGGTATTTACAGGCTTTTGGTGTACTTAGAAGGTTTAGAAGCATATTTAGAGGAGTTCTTGGTGTATCGTGGACCCTATGGGAGGTTTCGAGACTCCCTTTGGCTTATTTAAGGTCCTACGGGGCATATCAAAAGGCTTTTGCGAGGTATTTACTGGCTTTTGTTGTACTTAGAAGCTTTAGAAGCATATTTAGATGCGTTCTAGGTGTATCTGGGGCCTTATGGGAGATATTTAGGCTCGCTTTGGCTTATTTATGATCTTTCGGGGCATATCTAGAGGCTTTTAGCGAGATACTTATTGGCCTTTTGTGTACTTAGAAGCTGTAGAAGGACATTTTGAGGCGTTCTTGGTGTATCTAGGGCCTCATTAAGGGGTATTTAGGCTCCCTTTAGCTTATTTAAGGTCTTTCTGGAATATCTAGAGGCTTTTGAGAGGTATTTACTGGTTCTTGATGCATTTTAGAGGCGTTCTGGATGCTTCTTGGGCCTAACGGGGGGTATTTAGGCTACTTTGGCATTTTTAAGGTCTTTCGGGGCATACCTAGAGGCTTTTGCGAGGTATTTACTGACTTTTGGTGTACTTTGAAGCTTTAGAAGCCTATTTAGAGGCGTTCGCCTTGTATCTTGTACCCTATGGGAGGTATTTAGACTCCCTTTGGCTTATTTAATGTCTTCCGGGGCATATCTAAAGGCTTTTGTATGGTATTTACTGCTTTTTGGTGTACTTAGAAGCTTCAGAAGCGTATTTAGATGCGGTCTGTCTGCATCTAGGACCTTATGGGAGGTATCTAGACAACCTTTGGCTTATTTAAGGTCTTTCGGTGCATATCTAGAGGCTTTTACGAGGTATTTACTGGCTTTTGGTGTACTTAGAAGCTTTAGAAGCGTATTTAGTGGCGTTCTGGGTGCATCTAGAGCCTTATGGAAGGCATATAGACTCCCTTTGGCTTATTTAAGGTCTTCCGGGGCATACCTAAAGGCTTTTGCGAGGTATTTACTGGCTATTGTTGTATATAGAAGCTTTAGAAGCATATTTAGAGGCGTTCTGGGTGTATCTAGGGCCTTATGGGAGGTATTTAGGCTCGCTTTGGCTTATGTAAGATCTTTCGGGGTCTATCTAGAGGCTTTTGCGAGGAACTTATTGGCTTTTGGTGTACTTAGAAGCTTTAGAAGCACATTTTGAGGCGTTCTTGGTGTATGTAGGGCCTTATGGGAGGTATTTAGACTCCCTTTAGCTTATTTAAGGTCTTTCGGGGAATATCTAGAGGCTTTTGCGAGGTATTCACCTGTTTTTGAAGCATTTTAGAGGCGTTCTGGGTGTATCTTGGGCCTAATGGGGGGTATTTGGGCTACTTTTGGCTCATTTAAGGTCTTTCGGGGCATATCTAGAATCTTTTGCCAGGTATTTACAGGCTTTTAGTGTACTTAGAAGCTTTAGAAGCACATTTAGAGGCGTTCTTGGTGTATCTTGGACCCTATGGGAGGGATCTAGATTCCTTTGGCTTATTTAAGGTCTTACGGGGCATATCTAAAGGCTTTGCGGGGTATTTACTGCCTTTTTGTGTACTTAGAAGCTTTAGAAGCGTATTTAGAGGCGTTCTGGCTGCATCTACGACCTTATGGGAGGTATTTGGACTCCCTTTGGCTTATTTAATGTCTTCCGGGGCATATCTAAAGCCTTTTGTATGGTATTTACTGCTTTTTGGTGTACTTAGAAGGTTTAGAAGCATATTTAGAGGCGTTCTTGGTGTATCGTGGGCCCTATGGGAGGTTTCTAGACCCCCGTTGGCTTATTTAAGGTCCTACGGGGCATATCAAAAAGCTTTTGCGAGGTGTTTACTGGCTTTTGTTGTACTTAGAAGCTTTAGAAGCATATTTAGAGGCGTTCGGGGTGTATCTGGGGCCTTATTGGAGATATTTAGGCTCGCTTTGGCTTATTTGTGATCATTCGGGACATATCTAGAGGCTTTTAGCGAGGTACATATTGGCCTTTTGTGTACTTAGAAGCTGTAGAAGGACATTTTGAGGCGTTCTTGGTGTATCTAGGGCCTCATGGGGTGTATTTAGACTCCCTTTAGCTTATTTAAGGTCTTTCGGGGAATATCTAGAGGCTTTTGCGAGGTATTTACTGGTTTTTGAAGCATTTTAGAGGCGTTCTGAATGCTTCTTGGCCCTAAGGGGGGGTATTTAGGCTACTTTGACTTATTTAAGGTCTTTCGGGGCATATCTAGAGGCTTTGCGAGGTATTTACTGGCTTTTGGTGTACTTTGAAGCTTTAGAAGCATATTTAGAGGCGTTCGCGGTGTATCTTGTACCCTATGGGAGGTATTTATACTCCCTTTGGCTTATTTAATGTCTTCCGGAGCATATCTAAAGGCTTTTGTATGGTATTTACTGCTTTTTGGTGTACTTAGAAGCTTCAGAAGCGTATTTAGAGGCGTTCGGTCTGCATCTAGGGCCTTATGGGAGGTATCTAGACTCCCTTTGGCTTATTTAAGGTCTTCCGGGGCATATCTAAAGGCTTTTGCGAGGTATTTACTGGCTATTGTTGTATATAGAAGCTTTAGAAGCATATTTAGAGGCGTTCTGGGTGTATCTAGGGCCTTATGGGATGTATTTAAGCTCGCTTTGGCTTATGTAAGATCTTTCGGGGTCTATCTAGAGGCTTTTGCGAGGAACTTATTGAATTTTGGTGTACTTAGAAGCTTTAGAAGCACATTTTGAGGCGTTCTTGGTATATCTAGGGCCTTATGGGAGGTATTTAGACTCCCTTTAGCTTATTTAAGGTCTTTCGGGGAATATCTAAAGGCTTTTGCGAGGTATTCACTGGTTTTTAAAAGCATTTTAGAGGCGTTCTGGGTGTATCTTGGGCCTAATGGGGGGTAATTAGTCTCCCTTTAGCTTAGTTATGTTTTTTCGGGGCATATACAGATGCTTTTGCGAGGTATTTACTGGCTTTTGTTGTACTTAGAAGCTTTAGAAGCATATTTAGAGGAGTTCTGGGTGTATCTGGGGCCTTATGGGGGATATTTAGGCTCGTTTTGGCTTATTTATGATCTTTCGGGGCATATCTAGAGGCTTTTAGCGAGGTACTTATTGGCCTTTTGTGTACTTAGAAGCTGTAGAAGGACATTTTGAGGCGTTCTTGGTTTATGTAGGGCCTCATAGGGGGTGTTTAGACTCCCTTTAGCTTACTTAAGGTCTTTCGGGGCATATCTAGAGGCTTTTGCGAGGTATTTACTTGCTTTTGGTGTACTTTGAAACTTTAGAAGCATATTTAGGGGCGTTCGCGGTGTATCTTGGACCCTATGGTAGGTATTTAGACTCCCTTTGGCTTATTTAATGTCTTCCGGAGCATATCTAAAGGCTTTTGTATGGTATTTACTGGCTATTGTTGTATATAGAAGCTTTAGAAGCATATTTAGAGGCGTTCTGGGTGTATCTTGGGCCTTATAGAGGTATTTAGTCTCCATTTAGCTTACTTAATTTTTTTCGGGGCATATACAGATGCTTTGCGAGGTACTTACTGGCTTTTGGTGTACTTAGAAGCTTTAGAAGCGTATTTAATGGCGTTCTGGGTGTATCTAGGGCCTTATGGAAGGCATTTAGACTCCCTTTGGCTTACTTAAGGTCTTCCGGGGCATATCTAAAGGCTTTTGCGAGGTATTTACTGGCTATTGTTGTATATAGAAGCTTTAGAAGCATATTTAGAGGCGTTCTGGGTGTATCTGGGGCCTTATGGGAGATATTTAGGCTCGCTTTGGCTTACTTATGATCTTTCGGGCATATCTAGAGGCTTTTAGCGAGGTACTTATTGGCCTTTTGTGTACTTAGAAGCTGTAGAAGGACATTTAGAGGCGTTCTGTCTGCATCAAATACCTTATGGGAGGTATTTAGACTCCCTTTAGCTTATTTAAGGTCTTTCGCTGCATATCTAGAGGCTTTTTCGAGGTATTTACTGGGTTTTGGTGTACTTAGAAGCTTTTGAAGCATACTTAGAGGCGTCCTGATTGTATCTTGGTCCTTATGGGGGTATTTAGTCTCCCTTTAGCTTACTTAAGTTTTTTCGTGGCATATAAAGATGCATTTGCGAGGCTTTTACTGACTCTTGTTGTACTTAGAAGCTTTAGAAGCGTATTTAATGGCGTTCTGTCTGCATCTAATACCTTATGGGAGGTATCTAGACTCCCTTTGGCTTATTTAAAGTCTTTTGGTGCATATCTAGAGGCTTTTTCGAGGTATTTACTGGCTTTTGTTGTACTTACAAGCTTAAAAAGAGTACTAAGGGGCGTTTTTGGTGTATCTAGGGTCTTATTGGAGATATTTAGACTACCTTTGTCATATTTAAGATCTTTCGGGGCAGATCTAAAGGCCTTTGAAGGTATTTACTGGCTTTTGGTGTACTTAGAAGCTTTTGAATCCCATTTAGAGGCGCTCTTGGTGCATCTAGGGCCTTGTGGGTGGTATTTAGACTCCCTTTAGCGTATTTAAGGTCTTTCGGGGTATATCTAGAGGCTTCTGCGAGGTATTTACTGGCTTTTGGTGTACTTAGAAGCATATTTAGAGGCGTGCGCGGTGTATCTTGTACCCTATGGGAGGTATTTAGACTCCCTTTGGCTTATTTAATGTCTTCCGGAGCACATCTAAAGGCTTTTGTATGGTATTTACTGCCATTTGGTGTACTTAGAAGCTTCAGAAGCGTATATGGAGGCGTTCTTTCTGCATCTAGGACCTTATGGGAGGTATCTAGACTCGCTTTGGCTTATTTAAGGTCTTTCGGTGCATATCTAGAGGATTTTTCGAGGTATTTACTGGCTTCTGTTGTACTTAGAAGCTTAAAAAGAGTATTAAGAGGCGTTTTTGGTGTATCCAGGGTCTTATTGGAGCTATTTAGACTCCCTTTGGCTTATTTAATGTCTTCCGGAGCATATCTAAAGGCTTTTGTATGGTATTTACTGCTTTTTGGTGTACTTAGAAGCTTAGGAAGCGTATTTAGAGGCGTTCTGTCTGCATCTAGGACGTTATGGGAGGTATCTAGACTCCCTTTGGCTTATTTAAGGTCTTTCGATGCATCTCTAGATGCTTTTGCGAGGTTTTTACTGGCTTTTGGTGTACTTAGAAGCTTTAGAAGCGTATTTAATGGCGTTCTGGGTGCATCTAGGGCCTTATGGAAGGCATTTAGACTCCTTTGGCTTATTTAATGTCTTCCGCAGCATATCTAAAGGCTTTTGTATGGTATTTACTGCTTTTTGGTGTACTTAGAAGCTTCAGGAGCGTATTTGGAGGCGTTCGGTCTGCATCTAGGACCTTATGGGAGGTATCTAGACTCCCTTTGGCTCATTTAAGGTCTTTCGGTGCATATCTAGAGGCTATTTCGGGGTATTTACTGGGTTTATGTGTACATAGAAGCTTTTGAAGCATATTTAGAGGCGTCCTGGGTGTATCTTAAGCCTTATGGAGGTATTTAGTCTCCCTTTAGCTTACTTATTTTTTTTCGGGGCATATACAGATGCTTTGCGAGGTACTTACTGGCTTTTGGTGTACTTAGAAGCTTTAGAAGCGTATTTAATGGCGTTCTGGTTGCATCTAGGGCCTTATGGAAGGCATTTAGACTTCCTTTGTCTTATTTAAGGTCTTCAGGGGCATATCTAAAGGCTTTTGCGAGGTATTTACTGGCTTTTGGTGTACTTTGAAGCTTTCGAAGCATATTTAGAGGCGCTCTTGGTGTATCTTGTACCCTATGGGAGGTATTTAGACTCCCTTTGGCTTATTTAATGTCTTCCGGGGCATATCTAAAGGCTTTTGTATGGTATTTACTGCTTTTTGGTGTACTTAGAAGCTTCAGAAGCGTATTTAGATGCGGTCTGTCGACATCTAGGACCTTATGGGAGGTATCTAGACAACCTTTGGCTTATTTAAGGTCTTTCGGTGCATATCTAGAGGCTTTTTTTGAGGTATTTGCTGGGTTTTGGTGTAGTTAGAAGCTTTTGAAGCATATTTAGAGGCGTCCTGAGTGTATCTTGGGCCTTATGGGGGGTATTTAGTCTCCCTTTAGCTTACTTAAGTTTTTTCGGGGCATATACAGATGCTTTTGCGAGGTATTTACTGGCTTTTGGTGTACTTAGAAGCTTTAGAAGCGTATTTAGTGGCGTTCTGGGTGCATCTAGGGCCTTATGGAAGGCATTTAGACTCCCTTTGGCTAATGTACGATCTTTCGGGGTCTATCTAGAGGCTTTTGCGAGGAACTTATTGGATTTTGGAGTACTTAGAAGCTTTAGAAGCACATTTTGAGGCGTTCTTGGTATATCTGGGGCCTTATGGGAGGTATTTAGACTCCCTTTAGCTTATTTAAGGTCTTTCGGGGACTATCTAAAGGCTTTTGCGAGGAATTCACTGGTTTTTAAAAGCATTTTAGAGGCGTTCTGGGTGTATCTTGGGCCTAATGGGGGGTAATTAGTCTACTTTTGGCTTATTTAAGGTCTTTCGGGGCATATCTAGAATTTTTGCGAGGTATTTACTGGCTTTTAGTGTACTTAGAAGCTTTAGAAGCACATTTAGAGGCGTTCTTGGTGTATCTTGGACCCTATGGGAGAGATCTAGATTCCTTTGGCTTATTTAAAGTCTTCCAGGGCATATCTAAAGGCTTTTGCGGGGTATTTACTGCCTTTTGTGTACTTAGAAGCTGTAGAAGGACATTTTGAGGCGTTCTTGGTGTATCTAGTGCCTCATGGGGGGTATTTAGACTCCCTTTAGCTTATTTAAGGTCTTTCGGGGCATATCTAGTTACTTTTGCGAGGTATTTACTGGCTTTTGGTGTACTTAGAAGCTTTAGAAGCGTATTTAGAGGCGTTCTGGCTGCATCTACGACCTTATGGGAGGTATTTAGACTCCCTTTGGCTTATTTAATGTCTTCCGGGGCATATCTAAAGGCTTTTGTATGGTATTTACTGCTTTTTGGTGTACTTAGAAGGTTTAGAAGCATATTTAGAGGCGTTCTTGGTGTATCGTGGGCCCTATGGGAGGTTTCTAGACCCCCGTTGGCTTATTTAAGGTCATACGGGGCATATCAAAAAGCTTTTGCGAGGTATTTACTGGCTTTTGTTGTACTTAGAAGCTTTAGAAGCATATTTAGAGGCGTTCGGGGTGTATCTGGGGCCTAATTGGAGATATTTAGGCTCGCTTTGGCTTATTTGTAATCATTCGGGACATATCTAGAGGCTTTTAGTGAGATACATATTGGCCTTTTGTGTACTTAGAAGCTGTAGAAGGACATTTTGAGGCGTTCTTGGTGTATCTAGGGCCTCATGGGGTGTATTTAGACTCCCTTTAGCTTATTTAAGGTCTTTCGGGGAATATCTAGAGGCTTTTGCGAGGTATTTACTGGTTTTTGAAGCATTTTAGAGGCGTTCTGGATGCTTCTTGGGCCTAATGGGGGGTATTTAGGCTACTTTGGCTTATTTAAGGTCTTTCGGGGCATATCTAGAGGCTTTGCGAGGTATTTACTGGCTTTTGGTGTACTTTGAAACTTTAGAAGCATATTTAGAGGCGTTCGCGGTGTATCTTGTACCCTATGGGAGGTATTTAGACTCCCTTTGGCTTATTTAATGTCTTCCGGAGCATATCTAAAGGCTTTTGTATGGTATTTCCTGCTTTTTGGTGTACTTAGAAGCTTCTGAAGCGTATTTAGAGGCGTTCGGTCTGCATCTAGGGCCTTATGGGAGGTATCTAGGCTCCCTTTGGCTTATTTAAGGTTTTCGGTGCATATCTAGAGGCCTTTTTGAGGTATTTACTGGGTTTTGGTGTACTTAGAAGCTTTTGAAGCATATTTAGAGGCGTCCTGGGTGTATCTTGGGCCTTATGGGGGGATTTAGTCTCCCTTTAGCTTACTTAAGTTTTTTCGGGGCATATACAGATGCTTTTGCGAGGTATTTACTGGCTTTTGGTGAACTTAGAAGCTTTAGAAGCGTATTTAATGGCGTTCTGGGTGCATCTAGGGCCTTATGGAAGGCATTTAGACTTCCTTTGTCTTATTTAAGGTCTTCCGGGGCATATCTAAAGGCTTTTGCGAGGTATTTGCTGGCTCTTGGTGTACTTTGAAGCTATAGAAGCATATTTATAGGCGTTCGCGGTGTATCTTGTACCCTATGGGAGGTATTTAGACTCCCTTTGGCTTATTTAACGTCTTCCGTGGCATATCTAAAGGCTTTTGCGAGGTATTTACTGGCTATTGTTGTATATAGAAGCTTTAGAAGCATATTTAGAGGCGTTCTGGGTGTATCTTGGGCCTTATGGAGGTATTTAGTCTCCCTTTAGCTTACTTAATTTTTTTCGAGGCATATACAGATG
Organism: Mantis religiosa; assembly: GCA_030765055.1. Classification (NCBI taxonomy): domain Eukaryota; kingdom Metazoa; phylum Arthropoda; class Insecta; order Mantodea; family Mantidae; genus Mantis; species Mantis religiosa. The sequence goes on from JAUKNK010000138.1 coordinate 618,330, forward strand.
CTTTTGCGAGGTATTTACTGGTTTTTGGTGTACTTAGAAGCTTTAGAAGCGTATTTAATGGCGTTCTGGGTGCATCTAGGGCCTTATGGAAGGCATTTAGACTCCCTTTGAATTAGTTAAGGTCCTACGGGGCATATCAAAAGGCTTTTGCGAGGTATTTACTGGCTTTTGTTGTACTTAGAAGCTTTAGAAGCATATTTAGAGGCGTTCTGGGTGTATCTGGGGCCTTATGGGGGATATTTAGGCTCGCTTTGGCTAATTTATGATCTTTCGGGGCATATCTAGAGGCTTTTAGCGAGGTACTTATTGGCCTTTTGTGTACTTAGAAGCTGTAGAAGGACATTTTGAGTTGTTCTTGGTGTATCTTGGGCCTCATGGGGGTATTTAGACTCCCTTTAGCTTGTTTAAGGTTTTCGGGGCATACCTAGAGGCTTTTGCGAGGTATTTACTGGCTTTTGGTGTACTTTGAAGCTTTAGAAGCATATTTAGAGGCGTTCGCGGTGTATCTTGGACCCTATGGGAGGTATTTAGACTCCCTTTGGCTTATTTAATATCTTCCGGAGCATATCTAAAGGCTTTTGTATGGTATTTACTGCTTTTTGGTGTACTTAGAAGCTTCAGAAGCGTATTTAGAGGCGTTCTGTCTGCATCAAATACCTTAGGGGAGGTATCTAGACTCCCTTTGGCTTATTTAAGGTCTTTCGGTGCATATCTAGAGGCTTTTTCGAGGTATTTACTGGGTTTTGGTGTACTTAGAAGCTTTTGAAGTATACTTAGAGGCGTCCTGGTTGTATCTTGGGTCTTATGGGGGTATTTAGTCTCCCTTTAGCTTACTTAAGTTTTTTTCGTGGCATATAAAGATGCATTTGCGAGGTTTTTACTGGCTTTTGGTGTACTTAGAAGCTTTAGAAGCGTATTTAATGGCGTTCTGTCTGCATCTAATACCTTATGGGAGGTATCTAGACTCCCTTTGGCTTATTTAAGGTCTTTTGGTGCATATCTAGAGGCTTTTTCAAGGTATTTACTGGCTTTTGTTGTACTTAGAAGCTTAAAAAGAGTACTTAGAGGCGTTTTTGGTGTATCTAGGGTCTTATTAGAGATATTTAGACTACCTTTGTCATATTTAAGATCTTTCGGGGCATATCTAAAGGCTTTTGGAGGTATTTACTGGCTTTTGGTGTACTTAGAAGCTTTTGAATCCCATTTAGAGGCGCTCTTGGTGCATCTAGGGCCTTGTGGGTGGTATTTAGACTCCCTTTAGCGGATTTAAGGTCTTTCGGGGTATATCTAGAGGCTTTTGCGAGGTATTTACTGGCTTTTGGTGTACTTAGAAGCATATTTAGAGGCGTTCGCGGTGTATCTTGTACCCTATGGAAGGTATTTGGACTCCCTTTGGCTTATTTTATGTCTTCCGGAGCACATCTAAAGGCTTTTGTATGGTATTTACTGCCATTTGGTGTACTTAGAAGCTTCAGGAACGTATTTAGAGGCGTTCTGTCTGCATCTAGGACCTTATGGGAGGTATCTAGACTCGCTTTGGCTTATTTAAGGTCTTTCGGTGCATATCTAGAGGCTTTTTCGAGGTATTTACTGGCTTCTGTTGTACTTAGAAGCTTAAAAAGAGTATTAAGAGGCGTTTTTGGTGTATCTAGGGTCTTATTGGAGCTATTTAGACTACCTTTGTCATATTTAAGGTCCTTCGGGGCAGATCTAAAGGCTTTTGGAGGTATTTACTGGCTTCTGGTGTACTTAGAAGCTTTTGAAGCCCATTTACAGGCGCTCTTGGTGCATCTAAGGCCTTGTGAGTGGTATTTAGCCTCTCTTTAGCTCATTTAAGGCCTTTCGGGGAACATCTAGAGGCTTCTGCGAGGTATTTACTGGCTTATGAAGCATTTTGGAGGCATTCCCGGTGTATCTAGGGCCTTCTGGTAGTTATTTAGACTCCTTTTGGCTTAACTAAAATCTTTCGGGGCATATCTAGAGGCATTTGCGAGGTATTTACAGGCTTTTGGTGTACTTAGAAGGTTTAGAAGCATATTTAGAGGAGTTCTTGGTGTAACGTGGACCCTATCGGAGGTTTCGAGACTCCCTTTGGCTTATTTAAGGTCCTACGGGGCATATCAAAAGGCTTTTGCGAGGTATTTACTGGCTTTTGTTGTACTTAGAAGCTTTAGAAGCATATTTAGATGCGTTCTGAGTGTATCTGGGGCCTTATGGGAGATATTTAGGCTCGCTTTGGCTTATTTATGATCTTTCGGGGCATATCTAGAGGCTTTTAGCGAGGTACTTATTGGTTTTTTGTGTACTTAGAAGCTGTAGAAGGACAATTTGAGGTGTTCTTGGTGTATCTAGGGCCTCATGGGGGGTATTTAGGCTCCCTTTAGCTTATTTAAGGCCTTTCGGGAATATCTAGAGGCTTTTGAGAGGTATTTACTGGTTCTTGAAGCATTTTAGAGGCGTTCTGGATGCTTCTTGGGCCTAACGGGGGGTATTTAGGTTACTTTGGCATATTTAAGGTCTTTCGGGGCATACCTAGAGGCTTTTGCGAGATATTTACTGACTTTTGGTGTACTTTGAAACTTTAGAAGCATATTTAGAGGCGTTCGCGGTGTATCTTGTACCCTATGGGAGGTATTTAGACTCCCTTTGGCTTATTTAATGTCTTCCGGAGCATATCTAAAGGCTTTTGTATGGTATTTCCTGCTTTTTGGTGTACTTAGAAGGTTTAGAAGCATATTTAGAGGCGTTCTTGGTGTATCGTGGGCCCTATGGGAGGTTTCTAGACCCCCGTTGGCTTATTTAAGGTCATACGGGGCATATCAAAAAGCTTTTGCGAGGTATTTACTGGCTTTTGTTGTACTTAGAAGCTTTAGAAGCATATTTAGAGGCGTTCGGGGTGTATCTGGGGCCTAATTGGAGATATATAGGCTCGCTTTGGCTTATTTGTAATCATTCGGGACATATCTAGAGGCTTTTAGTGAGATACATATTGGCCTTTTGTGTACTTAGAAGCTGTAGAAGGACATTTTGAGGCGTTCTTGGTGTATCTAGGGCCTCATGGGGTGTATTTAGACTCCCTTTAGCTTATTTAAGGTCTTTCGGGGAATATCTAGAGGCTTTTGCGAGGTATTTACTGGTTTTTGAAGCATTTTAGAGGCGTTCTGGATGCTTCTTGGGCCTAATGGGGGGTATTTAGGCTACTTTGGCTTATTTAAGGTCTTTCGGGGCATATCTAGAGGCTTTGCGAGGTATTTACTGGCTTTTGGTGTACTTTGAAATTTTAGAAGCATATTTAGAGGCGTTCGCGGTGTATCTTGTACCCTATGGGAGGTATTTAGACTCCCTTTGGCTTATTTAATGTCTTCCGGAGCATATCTAAAGGCTTTTGTATGGTATTTCCTGCTTTTTGGTGTACTTAGAAGCTTCTGAAGCGTATTTAGAGGCGTTCGGTCTGCATGTAGGGCCTTATGGGAGGTATCTAGGCTCCCTTTGGCTTATTTAAGGTTTTCGGTGCATATCTAGAGGCTTTTTTGAGGTATTTACTGGGTTTTGGTGTACTTAGAAGCTTTTGAAGCATATTTAGAGGCGTCCTGGGTGTATCTTGGGCCTTATGGAGGTATTTAGTCTCCCTTTAGCTTACTTAACTTTTTTCGGGGCAAATACAGATGCTTTGCGAGGTATTTACTGGCTTTTGGTGTACTTAGAAGCTTTAGAAGCTTATTTATTGGCGTTCTGGGTGCATCTAGGGCCTTATGGAAGGCATTTAGACTGCCTTTGGCTTATTTAAGGTCTTCCGGGGCATATCTAAGGGCTTTTGTATGGTATTTGCTGCTTTTTGGTGTACTTAGAAGCTTCAGAAGCGTATTTAGATGCGGTCTGTCTGCATCTAGGACCTTATGGGAGGTATCTAGACAACCTTTGGCTTATTTAAGGTCTTTCGGTGCATATCTAGAGGCTTTCTTGAGGTATTGACTGGGTTTTGTGTAGTTAGAAGCTTCTGAAGCATATTTAGAGGCGTCCTGAGTGTATCTTGGGCCTTATGGGGGGTATTTAGTCTCCCTTTAGCTTACTTAATTTTTTTCGGGGCATATTCAGATGCTTTTGCGAGGTATTTACTGGCTTTTGGTGTACTTAGAAGCTTTAGAAGCGTATTTAGTGGCGTTCTGGGTGCATCTAGGGCCTTATGGAAGGCATTTAGACTCCCTTTGGCTTATTTAAGGTCTTCGGGGGCATACCTAAAGGCTTTTGCGAGGTATTTACTGGCTATTGTTGTATATAGAAGCTTTAGAAGCATATTTAGGGGCGTTCTTGGTGTATGTAGGGCCTTATGGGAGGTATTTAGACTCCCTTTAGCTTATTTAAGGTCTTTCGGGGTATATCTAGAGGCTTTTGCGAGGTATTCACCTGTTTTTGAAGCATTTTAAAGGCGTTCTGGGTGTATCTTGGGCCTAATGGGGGGGTATCTAGGCTACTTTTGGCTCATTTAAGGTCTTTCGGGGCATATCTAGAATCTTTTGCGAGGTATTTACTGGCTTTTAGTGTACTTAGAAGCTTTAGAAGCACATTTAGAGGCGTTCTTGGTGTATCTTGGACCCTATGGGAGGGATCTAGATTCCTTTGGCTTATTTAAGGTCTTACGGGGCATATCTAAAGGCTTTGCGGGGTATTTACTGCCTTTTTGTGTACTTAGAAGCTTTAGAAGCGTATTTAGAGGCGTTCTGGCTGCATCTACGACCTTATGGGAGGTATTTGGACTCCCTTTGGCTTATTTAATGTCTTCCGGGGCATATCTAAAGGCTTTTGTATGGTATTTACTGCTTTTTGGTGTACTTAGAAGGTTTAGAAGCATATTTAGAGGCGTTCTGGGTGCATCTAGGGCCTTATGGAAGGCATTTAGACTCCCTTTGGCTTATTTAAGGTCTTTCGGTGCATATCTAGAGGCTTTTTCGAGGTATTTACTGGCTTCTGTTGTACTTAGAAGCTTAAAAAGAGTATTAAGAGGCGTTTTTGGTGTATCTAGGGTCTTATTGGAGCTATTTAGACTACCTTTGTCATATTTAAGGTCCTTCGGGGCAGATCTAAAGGCTTTTGGAGGTATTTACTGGCTTCTGGTGTACTTAGAAGCTTTTGAAGCCCATTTACAGGCGCTCTTGGTGCATCTAAGGCCTTGTGAGTGGTATTTAGCCTCTCTTTAGCTCATTTAAGGCCTTTCGGGGAACATCTAGAGGCTTCTGCGAGGTATTTACTGGCTTATGAAGCATTTTGGAGGCATTCCCGGTGTATCTAGGGCCTTCTGGTAGTTATTTAGACTCCTTTTGGCTTAACTAAAATCTTTCGGGGCATATCTAGAGGCATTTGCGAGGTATTTACAGGCTTTTGGTGTACTTAGAAGGTTTAGAAGCATATTTAGAGGAGTTCTTGGTGTAACGTGGACCCTATCGGAGGTTTCGAGACTCCCTTTGGCTTATTTAAGGTCCTACGGGGCATATCAAAAGGCTTTTGCGAGGTATTTACTGGCTTTTGTTGTACTTAGAAGCTTTAGAAGCATATTTAGATGCGTTCTGAGTGTATCTGGGGCCTTATGGGAGATATTTAGGCTCGCTTTGGCTTATTTATGATCTTTCGGGGCATATCTAGAGGCTTTTAGCGAGGTACTTATTGGTTTTTTGTGTACTTAGAAGCTGTAGAAGGACAATTTGAGGTGTTCTTGGTGTATCTAGGGCCTCATGGGGGGTATTTAGGCTCCCTTTAGCTTATTTAAGGCCTTTCGGGAATATCTAGAGGCTTTTGAGAGGTATTTACTGGTTCTTGAAGCATTTTAGAGGCGTTCTGGATGCTTCTTGGGCCTAACGGGGGGTATTTAGGTTACTTTGGCATATTTAAGGTCTTTCGGGGCATACCTAGAGGCTTTTGCGAGATATTTACTGACTTTTGGTGTACTTTGAAACTTTAGAAGCATATTTAGAGGCGTTCGCGGTGTATCTTGTACCCTATGGGAGGTATTTAGACTCCCTTTGGCTTATTTAATGTCTTCCGGAGCATATCTAAAGGCTTTTGTATGGTATTTCCTGCTTTTTGGTGTACTTAGAAGGTTTAGAAGCATATTTAGAGGCGTTCTTGGTGTATCGTGGGCCCTATGGGAGGTTTCTAGACCCCCGTTGGCTTATTTAAGGTCATACGGGGCATATCAAAAAGCTTTTGCGAGGTATTTACTGGCTTTTGTTGTACTTAGAAGCTTTAGAAGCATATTTAGAGGCGTTCGGGGTGTATCTGGGGCCTAATTGGAGATATATAGGCTCGCTTTGGCTTATTTGTAATCATTCGGGACATATCTAGAGGCTTTTAGTGAGATACATATTGGCCTTTTGTGTACTTAGAAGCTGTAGAAGGACATTTTGAGGCGTTCTTGGTGTATCTAGGGCCTCATGGGGTGTATTTAGACTCCCTTTAGCTTATTTAAGGTCTTTCGGGGAATATCTAGAGGCTTTTGCGAGGTATTTACTGGTTTTTGAAGCATTTTAGAGGCGTTCTGGATGCTTCTTGGGCCTAATGGGGGGTATTTAGGCTACTTTGGCTTATTTAAGGTCTTTCGGGGCATATCTAGAGGCTTTGCGAGGTATTTACTGGCTTTTGGTGTACTTTGAAATTTTAGAAGCATATTTAGAGGCGTTCGCGGTGTATCTTGTACCCTATGGGAGGTATTTAGACTCCCTTTGGCTTATTTAATGTCTTCCGGAGCATATCTAAAGGCTTTTGTATGGTATTTCCTGCTTTTTGGTGTACTTAGAAGCTTCTGAAGCGTATTTAGAGGCGTTCGGTCTGCATGTAGGGCCTTATGGGTGGTATCTAGGCTCCCTTTGGCTTATTTAAGGTTTTCGGTGCATATCTAGAGGCTTTTTTGAGGTATTTACTGGGTTTTGGTGTACTTAGAAGCTTTTGAAGCATATTTAGAGGCGTCCTGGGTGTATCTTGGGCCTTATGGAGGTATTTAGTCTCCCTTTAGCTTACTTAACTTTTTTCGGGGCAAATACAGATGCTTTGCGAGGTATTTACTGGCTTTTGGTGTACTTAGAAGCTTTAGAAGCTTATTTATTGGCGTTCTGGGTGCATCTAGGGCCTTATGGAAGGCATTTAGACTGCCTTTGGCTTATTTAAGGTCTTCCGGGGCATATCTAAGGGCTTTTGTATGGTATTTGCTGCTTTTTGGTGTACTTAGAAGCTTCAGAAGCGTATTTAGATGCGGTCTGTCTGCATCTAGGACCTTATGGGAGGTATCTAGACAACCTTTGGCTTATTTAAGGTCTTTCGGTGCATATCTAGAGGCTTTTTTGAGGTATTGACTGGGTTTTGGTGTAGTTAGAAGCTTCTGAAGCATATTTAGAGGCGTCCTGAGTGTATCTTGGGCCTTATGGGGGGTATTTAGTCTCCCTTTAGCTTACTTAATTTTTTTCGGGGCATATTCAGATGCTTTTGCGAGGTATTTACTGGCTTTTGGTGTACTTAGAAGCTTTAGAAGCGTATTTAGTGGCGTTCTGGGTGCATCTAGGGCCTTATGGAAGGCATTTAGACTCCCTTTGGCTTATTTAAGGTCTTCGGGGGCATACCTAAAGGCTTTTGCGAGGTATTTACTGGCTATTGTTGTATATAGAAGCTTTAGAAGCATATTTAGAGGCGTTCTTGGTGTATGTAGGGCCTTATGGGAGGTATTTAGACTCCCTTTAGCTTATTTAAGGTCTTTCGGGGTATATCTAGAGGCTTTTGCGAGGTATTCACCTGTTTTTGAAGCATTTTAAAGGCGTTCTGGGTGTATCTTGGGCCTAATGGGGGGGTATCTAGGCTACTTTTGGCTCATTTAAGGTCTTTCGGGGCATATCTAGAATCTTTTGCGAGGTATTTACTGGCTTTTAGTGTACTTAGAAGCTTTAGAAGCACATTTAGAGGCGTTCTTGGTGTATCTTGGACCCTATGGGAGGGATCTAGATTCCTTTGGCTTATTTAAGGTCTTACGGGGCATATCTAAAGGCTTTGCGGGGTATTTACTGCCTTTTTGTGTACTTAGAAGCTTTAGAAGCGTATTTAGAGGCGTTCTGGCTGCATCTACGACCTTATGGGAGGTATTTGGACTCCCTTTGGCTTATTTAATGTCTTCCGGGGCATATCTAAAGGCTTTTGTATGGTATTTACTGCTTTTTGGTGTACTTAGAAGGTTTAGAAGCATATTTAGAGGCGTTCTTGGTGTATCGTGGGCCCTATGGGAGGTTTCTAGACCCCCGTTGGCTTATTTAAGGTCCTACGGGGCATATCAAAAAGCTTTTGCGAGGTATTTACTGGCTTTTGTTGTACTTAGAAGCTTTAGAAGCATATTTAGAGGCGTTCTGGGTGTATCTGGGGCCTTATTGGAGATATTTGGGCTCGCTTTGGCTTATTTGTGATCATTCGGGACATATCTAGAGGCTTTTAGCGAGGTACATATTGGCCTTTTGAGTACTTAGAAGCTGTAGAAGGACATTTTGAGGCGTTCTTGGTGTATCTAGGGCCTCATGGGGTGTATTTAGACTCCCTTTAGCTTATTTAAGGACTTTCGGGGAATATCTAGAGGCTTTTGCGAGGTATTTACTGGTTTTTGAAGCATTTTAGAGGCGTTCTGAATGCTTCTTGGGCCTAATGGGGGAATTTAGGCTACTTTGGCTTATTTAAGGTCTTTCGGTGCATCTCTAGATGCTTTTGCGAGGTTTTTACTGGCTTTTGGTGTACTTAGAAGCTTTAGAAGCGTATGTAATGGCGTTGTGGGTGCATCTAGGGCCTTATGGAAGGCATTTAGACTCCCTTTGGCTTATTTAAGGTTTTCCAGGGCATATCTAAAGGCTTTTGCGAGGTATTTACTGGCTATTGTTGTATATAGAAGCTTTAGAAGCATATTTAGAGGCGTTCTGGGTGTATCTGGGGCCTTATTGGAGATATTTAGGCTCGCTTTGGCTTATTTGTGATCATTCGGGACATATCTAGAGGCTTTTGCGAGGTATTTACTGCCTTTTGGTGTACTTAGAAGCTTCAGAAGCATATTTGGAGGCGTTCGGTCTGCATCTAGGACCTTATGGGAGGTATCTAGACTCCCTTTGGCTTATTTAAGGTCTTTCGGTGCATATCTAGAGGCTTTTTCGGGGTATTTACTGGGTTTATGTGTACATAGAAGCTTTTGAAGCATATTTAGAGGCGTCCTGGGTGTATCATGGGCCTTATGGAGGTATTTAGTCTCCCTTTAGCTTACTTAATTTTTTTCGGGGCATATACAGATGCTTTGCGAGGCTTTTGCTGGCTTTTGGTGTACTTAGAAGCTTTAGAAGCGTATTTAATGGCGTTCTGGGTGCATCTAGGGCCTTATGGAAGGCATTTAGACTTCCTTTGTCTTATTTAAGGTCTTCCGGGGCATATCTAAGGGCTTTTGCGAGGTATTTACTGGCTTTTGGTGTACTTTGAAACTTTCGAAGCATATTTAGAGGCGTTCGCGGTGTATCTGGGGCCTTATGGGAGATATTTAGGCTCGCTTTGGCTTACTTATGATCTTTCGGGCATATCTAGAGGCTTTTAGCGAGGTACTTATTGGCCTTTTGTGTACTTAGAAGCTGTAGAAGGACATTTAGAGGCGTTCTGTCTGCATCAAATACCTTATGGGAGGTATTTAGACTCCCTTTAGCTTATTTAAGGTCTTTCGCTGCATATCTAGAGGATTTTCGAGGTATTTACTGGGTTTTGGTGTACTTAGAAGCTTTTGAAGCATACTTAGAGGCGTCCTGGTTGTATCTTGGTCCTTATGGGGGTATTTAGTCTCCCTTTAGCTTACTTAAGTTTTTTCGTGGCATATAAAGATGCATTTGCGAGGCTTTTGCTGGCTTTTGGTGTACTTAGAAGCTTTAGAAGCGTATTTAATGGCGTTCTGTCTGCATCTAATACCTTATGGGAGGTATCTAGTCTCCCTTTGGCTTATTTAAAGTCTTTTGGTGCATATCTAGAGGCCTTTTCGAGGTATTTACTGGCTTTTGTTGTACTTAGAAGCTTAAAAAGAGTACTAAGGGGCGTTTTTGGTGTATCTAGGGTCTTATTGGAGATATTTAGACTACCTTTGTCATATTTAAGATCTTTCGGGGCAGATCTAAAGGCCTTTGGAGGTATTTACTGGCTTTTGGTGTACTTAGAAGCTTTTGAATCCCATTTAGAGGCGCTCTTGGTGCATCTAGGGCCTTGTGGGTGGTATTTAGACTCCCTTTAGCGTATTTAAGGTCTTTCGGGGTATATCTAGAGGCTTCTGCGAGGTATTTACTGGCTTTTGGTGTACTTAGAAGCATATTTAGAGCCGTTCGCGGTGTATCTTGTACCCTATGGGAGGTATTTAGACTCCCTTTGGCTTATTTAATGTCTTCCGGAGCATATCTAAAGGCTTTTGTATGGTATTTACAGCCATTTGGTGTACTTAGAAGCTTCAGAAGCGTATATGGAGGCGTTCTGTCTGCATCTAGGACCTTATGGGAGGTACCTAGACTCGCTTTGGCTTATTTAAGGTCTTTCGGTGCATATCTAGAGGCTTTTTCGAGGTATTTACTGGCTTCTGTTGTACTTAGAAGCTTAAAAAGAGTATTAAGAGGCGTTTTTGGTGTATCTAGGGTCTTATTGGAGCTATTTAGACTACCTTTGTCATATTTAAGGTCTTTCGGGGAAGATCTAAAGGCTTTTGGAGGTATTTACTGGCTTCTGGTGTACTTAGAAGCTTTTAAAGCCCAATTAGAGGCGCTCTTGGTGCATCTAGGGCCTTGTGGGTGGTATTTAGACCCCTTTAGCTCATTTAAGGCCTTTCGGGGAACATCTAGAGGCTTCCGCGAGGAATTTACTGGCTTATGAAGCATTTTAGAGGCATTCCCGGTGTATCTAGGGCCTTCTGGTAGTTATTTAGACTCCTTTTGGCTTAACTAAAATCTTTCGGGGCATATCTAGAGGCATTTGCGAGGTATTTACAGGCTTTTGGTGTACTTAGAAGGTTTAGAAGCATATTTAGAAGCGTTCTTGGTGTATCGTGGACCCTATGGGAGGTTTCGAGACTCCCTTTGGCTTATTTAAGGTCCTACGGGGCATATCAAAAGGCTTTTGCGAGGTATTTACTGGCTTTTGTTGTACTTAGAAGCTTTAGAAGCATATTTAGAGGCGTTCTGGGTGTATCTGGGGCCTTATGGGAGATATTTAGGCTCGCTTTGGCTTATTTATGATCTTTCGGGGCATATATAGAGGATTTTAGCGAGGTACTTATTGGCCTTTTGTGCACTTAGAAGCTGTAGAAGGACATTTTGAGGCGTTCTTTGTGTATCTAGAGCCTCATGGGGTGTATTTAGGCTTCCTTTAGCTTATTTAAGGTCTTTCGGGGAATATCTAGAGGCTTTTGAGAGGTATTTACTGGTTCTTGAAGCATTTTAGAGGCGTTCTGGATGCTTCTTGGGCCTAACGGGGGGTATTTAGGCTACTTTGGCATATTTAAGGTCTTTCTGGGCATACCTAGAGGCTTTTGCGAGGTATTTACTGACTTTTGGTGTACCTTGAAGCTTTAGAAGCCTATTTATAGGCGTTCGCGGTGCATCTTGTACCCCATGGGAGGTATTTAGACTCCCTTTGGCTTATTTAATGTCTTCCGCAGCATATCTAAAGGCTTTTGTATGGTATTTACTGCTTTTTGGTGTACTTAGAAGCTTCAGAATCGTATTTGGAGGCGTTCAGTCTGCATCTAGGACCTTATGGGAGGTATCTAGACTCCCTTTGGCTTATTTAAGGTCTTTCGGTGCATATCTAGAGGCTATTTCGGGGTATTTACTGGGTTTATGTGTACATAGAAGCTTTTGAAGCATATTTAATGGCGTTCTGGGTGCATCTAGGGCCTTATGGAAGGCATTTAGACTTCCTTTGTCTTATTTAAGTTCTTCCGGGGCATATCTAAAGACTTTTGCGAGGTATTTACTTCGAAGCTTTCGAAGCATATTTAAAGGCGTTCGCGGTGTATCTTGTACCCTATGGGAGGTATATAGACTCCCTTTGGCTTATTTAATGTCTTCCGGGGCATATCTAAAGGCTTTTGTATGGTATTTACTGCTTTTTGGTGTACTTAGAAGCTTCAGAAGCGTATTTAGATGCGGTCTGTCTGCATCTAGGACCTTATGGGAGGTATCTAGACAACCTTTGGCTTATTTAAGGTCTTTCGGTGCATATCTAGAGGCTTTTTTGAGGTATTTACTGGGTTTTGGTGTAGCTAGAAGCTTCTGAAGCATATTTAGAGGCGTCCTGAGTGTATCTTGGGCCTTATGGGGGGTATTTATCTCCCTTTAGCTTACTTAAGTTTTTTCTGGGCATATACAGATGCTTTTGCGAGGTATTTACTGGCTTTTGGTGTACTTAGAGGCTTTAGAAGCGTATTTAGTGGCGTTCTGGGTGCATCTAGGGCCTTATGGAAGGCATTTAGACTCCCTTTGGCTTATTTAAGGTCTTCCGGGGCATACCTAAAGGCTTTTGGGAGGTATTTACTGGCTATTGTTGTATATAGAAGCTTTAGAAGCATATTTAGAGGCGTTCTGGGTGTATCTAGGGCCTTATGGGAGGTATTTAGGCTCGCTTTGGCTTATGTAAGATCTTTCGGGGTGTATCTAGAGGCTTTTGCGAGTAACTTATTGGCTTTTGGTGTACTTAGAAGCTTTAGAAGCACATTTTGAGGCGTTCTTGGTGTATGTAGGGCCTTATGGGAGGTATTTAGACTCCCTTTAGCTTATTTAAGGTCTTTCGGGGAATATCTAGAGGCTTTTGCGAGGTATTCACCTGTTTTTGAAGCATTTTAAAGGCGTTCTGGGTGTATCTTGGGCCTAATGGGGGGTATTTAGGCAACTTTTGGCTCATTTAAGGTCTTTCGGGGCATACCTAGAATCTTTTGCGAGGTATTTACTGGCTTTTAGTGTACTTAGAAGCTTTAGAAGCACATTTAGAGGCGTTCTTGGTGTATCTTGGACCCTATGGGAGGGATCTAGATTCCTTTGGCTTATTTAAGGTCTTACGGGGCATATCTAAAGGCTTTGCGGGGTATTTGGTGTACTTGGGAGGTCCTACGGGGCATATCAAAAGGCTTTTGCGAGGTATTTGCTGGCTTTTGTTGTACTTAGAAGCTTTAGAAGCATATTTAGAGGCGTTCTGGGTGTATCTGGGGCCTTATGGGGGATATTTAGGTTCGCTTTGGCTAATTTATGATCTTTCGGGGCATATCTAGAGGCTTTTAGCGAGGTACTTATTGGCCTTTTGTGTACTTAGAAGCTGTAGAAGGACATTTTGAGTTGTTCTTGGTGTATCTTGGGCCTCATGGGGGTATTTAGACTCCCTTCAGCTTGTTTAAGGTCTTTCGGGGCATATCTAGAGGCTTTTGCGAGGTATTTACTGGCTTTTGGTGTACTTTGAAGCTTTAGAAGCATATTTAGAGGCGTTCGCGGTGTATCTTGTACCCTATGGGAGGTATTTAGACTCCCTTTGGCTTATTTAATGTGTTCCGGAGCATATCTAAAGGCTTTTGAATGGTATTTACTGCTTTTTGGTGTACTTAGAAGCTTCAGAAGCGTATTTAGATGCGGTCTGTCTGCATCAAATACCTTATGGGAGGTATCTAGACTCCCTTTGGCTTATTTAAGGTCTTTCGGTGCATATCTAGAGGCTTTTTCGAGGTATTTACTGGGTTTTGGTGTACTTAGAAGCTTTTGAAGCATACTTAGAGGCGTCCTGGTTGTATCTTGGGCCTTATGGGGGTATTTAGTCTCCCTTTAGCTTACTTAAGTTTTTTCGTGGCATATAAAGATGCATTTGCGAGGTTTTTACTGGCTTTTGGTGTACTTAGAAGCTTTAGAAGCGTATTTTATGGCGTTCTGTCTGCATCTAATACCTTATGGGAGGTATCTAGACTCCCTTTGGCTTATTTAAGGTCTTTTGGTGCATATCTAGAGGCTTTTTCAAGGTATTTACTGGCTTTTGTTGTACTTAGAAGCTTAAAAAGAGTACTAAGAGGCGTTTTTGGTGTATCTAGGGTCTTATTAGAGATATTTAGACTACCTTTGTCATATTTAAGATCTTTCGGGGCAGATCTAAAGGCTTTTGGAGGTATTTACTGGCTTTTGGTGTACTTAGAAGCTTTTGAATCCCATTTAGAGGCGCTCTTGGTGCATCTAGGGCCTTGTGGGTGGTATTTAGACTCCCTTTAGCGGATTTAAGGTCTTTCGGGGTAGATCTAGAGGCCTTTGCGAGGTATTTACTGGCTTTTGGTGTACTTAGAAGCATATTTAGAGGCGTTCGCGGTGTATCTTGTACCCTATGGAAGGTATTTAGACTCCCTTTGGCTTATTTAATGTCTTCCGGAGCATATCTAAAGGCTTTTGTATGGTATTTACTGCCATTTGGTGTACTTAGAAGCTTCAGAAGCGTATTTAGAGGCGTTCTGTCTGCATCTAGGACCTTATGGGAGGTATCTAGACTCGCTTTGGCTTATGTAAGGTCTTTCGGTGCATATCTAGAGGCTTTTTCGAGGTATTTACTGGCTTCTGTTGTACTTAGAAGCTTAAAAAGAGTATTAAGAGGCGTTTTTGGTGTATCTAGGGTCTTATTGGAGCTATTTAGACTACCTTTGTCATATTTAAGGTCTTTCGGGGCAGATCTAAAGGCTTTTGGAGGTATTTACTGGCTTCTGGTGTACTTAGAAGCTTTTGAAGCCCATTTAGAGGCGCTCTTGGTGCATCTAAGGCCTTGTGAGTGGTATTTAGACTCTCTTTAGCTCATTTAAGGCCTTTCGGGGAACATCTAGAGGCTTCTGCGAGGTATTTACTGGCTTATGAAGCATTTTAGAGGCATTCCCGGTGTATCTAGGTCCTTCTGGTGGTTATTTATACTCCTTTTGGCTTAACTAAAATTTTTCGGGGCATATCTAGAGGCATTTGCGAGGTATTTACAGGCTTTTGGTGTACTTAGAAGGTTTAGAAGCATATTTAGATGCGTTCTAGGTGTATCTGGGGCCTTATGGGAGATATTTAGGCTCGCTTTGGCTTATTTATGATCTTTCGGGGCATATCTAGAGGGTTTTAGCGAGGTACTTATTGGCCTTTTGTGCAATTAGAAGCTGTAGAAGGACATTTTGAGGCGTTCTTGGTGTATCTAGGGCCTCATGGGGGGTATTTAGGCTCCCTTTAGCTTTTTTAAGGTCTTTCGGGAATATCTAGAGGCTTTTGAGAGGTATTTACTGGTTCTTGAAGCATTTTAGAGGCGTTCTGGATGCTTCTTGGGCCTAACGGGGGGTATTTAGGCTACTTTGGCATATTTAAGGTCTTTCGGGGCATACCTAGAGGCTTTTGCGAGGTATTTACTGACTTTTGGTGTACTTTGAAGCTTTAGAAGCCTATTTAGAGGCGTTCGCCTTGTATCTTGTACCCTATGGGAGGTATTTAGACTCCCTTTGGCTTATTTAATGTCTTCCGGGGCATATCTAAAGGCTTTTGTATGGTATTTACTGCTTTTTGGTGTACTTAGAAGCTTCAGAAGCGCATTTAGATGCGGTCTGTCTGCATCTAGGACCTTATGGGAGGTATCTAGACAACCTTTGGCTTATTTAAGGTCTTTCGGTGCATATCTAGAGGCTTTTTTGAGGTATTTACTGGGTTTTGGTGTAGTTAGAAGCTTTTGAAGCATATCTAGAGGCGTCCTGAGTGTATCTTGGGCCTTATGGGGGGTATTTAGTCTCCCTTTAGCTTACTTAAGTTTTTTCGGGGCATATACAGATGCTTTTGCGAGGTATTTACTGGCTTTTGGTGTACTTAGAAGCTTTAGAAGCGTATTTAGTGGCGTTCTGGGTGCATCTAGGGCCTTATGGAAGGCATTTAGACTCCCTTTGGCTTATTTAAGGTCTTCCGGGGCATACCTAAAGGCTTTTGCGAGGTATTTACTGGCTATTGTTGTATATAGAAGCTTTAGAAGCATATTTAGAGGCGTTCTAGGTGTATCTAGGGTCTTATGGGAGGTTTTTAGGCTCGCTTTGGCTTATGTAAGATCTTTCGAGGTCTATCTAGAGGCTTTTGCGAGTAACTTATTGGTTTTTGGTGTACTTAGAAGCTTTAGAAGCACATTTTGAGGCGTTCTTGGTGTATGTAGGGCCTTATGGGAGGTATTTAGACTCCCTTTAGCTTATTTAAGGTCTTTCGGGGAATATCTAGAGGCTTTTGCGAGGTATTCACCTGTTTTTGAAGCATTTTAAAGGCGTTCTGGGTGTATCTTGGGCCTAATGGGGGGTATTTAGGCAACTTTTGGCTCATTTAAGGTCTTTCGGGGCATACCTAGAATCTTTTGCGAGGTATTTACTGGCTTTTAGTGTACTTAGAAGCTTTAGAAGCACATTTAGAGGCGTTCTTGGTGTATCTTGGACCCTATGGGAGGGATCTAGATTCCTTTGGCTTATTTAAGGTCTTACGGGGCATATCTAAAGGCTTTGCGGGGTATTTAATGCCTTTTTCTGTACTTAGAAGCTTTAGAAGCGTATTTAGAGGCTATCTGGCTGCATCTACGACCTTATGGGAGGTATCTAGACTCCCTTTGGCTTATTTAAGGTTTTCGGTGCATATCTAGAGGCTTTATGAGGTATTTACTGGGTTTTGGTGTACTTAGAAGCTTTTGAAGCATATTTAGAGGCGTCCTGGGTGTATCTTGGGCCTTATGGGGGTATTTAGTCTCCGTTTAGCTTACTTATGTTTTTTCGGGGCATATACAGATGCTTTTGCGAGGTATTTACTGGCTTTTGTTGTACTTAGAAGCTTTAGAAGCATATTTAGAGGAGTTCTGGGTGTATCTGGGGCCTCATAGGGGGTATTTAGACTCCCTTTAGCTTACTTAAGGTCTTTCGGGGCATATCTAGAGGCTTTTGCGAGGTATTTACTGGCTTTTGGTGTACTTTGAAGCTTTAGAAGCATATTTAGGGGCGTTCGCGGTGTATCTTGGTCCCTATGGTAGGTATTTAGACTCCCTTTGGCTTATTTAATGTCTTCCGGAGCATATCTAAAGGCTTTTGTATGGTATTTACTGCTTTTTGGTGTACTTAGAAGCTTCAGAAGCGTATTTAGAGGCGTTCTGTCTGCATCTAATACCTTATGGGAGGTATCTAGGCTCCCTTTGGCTTATTTAAGGTCTTTCGGTGCATCTCTAGATGCTTTTGCGAGGTTTTTACTGGCTTTTGGTGTACTTAGAAGCTTTAGAAGCGTATTTAATGGCGTTCTGGGTGCATCTAGGGCCTTATGGAAGGCATTTAGACTCCCTTTGGCTTATTTAAGGTCTTCCTGGGCATATCTAAAGGCTTTTGCGAGGTATTTACTGGCTATTGTTGTATATAGAAGCTTTAGAAGCATATTTAGAGGCGTTCTGGGTGTATCTGGGGCCTTATTGGAGATATTTAGGCTCGCTTTGGCTTATTTGTGATCATTCGGGACATATCTAGAGGCTTTTGTGAGGTATTTACTGCCTTTTGGTGTACTTAGAAGCTTCAGAAGCATATTTGGAGGCGTTCGTTCTGCATCTAGGACCTTATGGGAGGTATCTAGACTCCCTTTGGCTTATTTAAGGTCTTTCGGTGCATATCTAGAGGCTTTTTCGGGGTATTTACTGGGTTTATGTGTACATAGAAGCTTTTGAAGCATATTTCGAGGCGTCCTGGCTCTATCTTGGGCCTTATGGAGGTATTTAGTCTCCCTTTAGCTTACTTAATTTTTTTCGGGGCATATACAGATGCTTTGCGAGGTACTTACTGGCTTTTGGTGTACTTAGAAGCTTTAGAAGCGTATTTAATGGCGTTCTGGGTGCATCTAGGGCCTTATGGAAGGCATTTAGACTTCCTTTGTCTTATTTAAGGTCTTCCGGGGCATATCTAAGGGCTTTTGCGAGGTATTTACTGGCTTTTGGTGTACTTTGAAACTTTCGAAGCATATTTAGAGGCGTTCGCGGTGTATCTGGGACCTTATGGGAGATATTTAGGCTCGCTTTGGCTTACTTATGATCTTTCGGGCATATCTAGAGGCTTTTAGCGAGGTACTTATTGGCCTTTTGTGTACTTAGAAGCTGTAGAAGGACATTTAGAGGCGTTCTGTCTGCATCAAATACCTTATGGGAGGTATTTAGACTCCCTTTAGCTTATTTAAGGTCTTTCGCTGCATATCTAGAGGATTTTCGAGGTATTTACTGGGTTTTGGTGTACTTAGAAGCTTTTGAAGCATACTTAGAGGCGTCCTGGTTGTATCTTGGTCCTTATGGGGGTATTTAGTCTCCCTTTAGCTTACTTAAGTTTTTTCGTGGCATATAAAGATGCATTTGCGATGCTTTTACTGGATTTTGGTGTACTTAGAAGCTTTAGAAGCGTATTTAATGGCGTTCTGTCTGCATCTAATACCTTATGGGAGGTATCTAGTCTCCCTTTGGCTTATTTAAAGTCTTTTGGTGCATATCTAGAGGCCTTTTCGAGGTATTTACTGGCTTTTGTTGTACTTAGAAGCTTAAAAAGAGTACTAAGGGGCGTTTTTGGTGTATCTAGGGTCTTATTGGAGATATTTAGACTACCTTTGTCATATTTAAGATCTTTCGGGGCAGATCTAAAGGCCTTTGGAGGTATTTGCTGGCTTTTGGTGTACTTAGAAGCTTTTGAATCCCATTTAGAGGCGCTCTTGGTGCATCTAGGGCCTTGTGGGTGGTATTTAGACTCCCTTTAGCGTATTTAAGGTCTTTCGCGGTATATCTAGGGGCTTCTGCGAGGTATTTACTGGCTTTTGGTGTACTTAGAAGCATATTTAGAGGCGTGCGCGGTGTATCTTGTACCCTATGGGAGGTATTTAGACTCCCTTTGGCTTATATAATGTCTTCCGGAGCATATCTAAAGGCTTTTGTATGGTATTTACTGCTTTTTGGTGTACTTAGAAGCTTCAGAAGCGTATTTGGAGGCGTTCGGTCTGCATCTAGGACCTTATGGGAGGTATCTAGACTCCCTTTGGCTCATTTAAGGTCTTTCGGTGCATATCTAGAGGCTATTTCGGGGTATTTACTGGGTTTAGGTGTACATAGAAGCTTTTGAAGCATATTTAGAGGCGTCCTGGGTGTATCTTAAGCCTTATGGAGGTATTTAGTCTCCCTTTAGCTTACTTAATTTTTTCCGGGGCATATACAGATGCTTTGCGAGGTACTTACTGGCTTTTGGTGTACTTAGAAGCTTTAGAAGCGTATTTAGAGGCGTTCTGGGTGCATCTAGGGCCTTATGGAAGGCATTTAGACTTCCTTTGTCTTATTTAAGGTCTTCCGGGGCATATCTAAAGGCTTTTGCGAGGTATTTACTGGCTTTTGGTGTACTTTGAAGCTTTCGAAGCATATTTAGAGGCGTTCGCGGTGTATCTTGTACCCTATGGGAGGTATTTAGACTCCCTTTGGCTTATTTAATGTCTTCCGGGGCATATCTAAAGGCTTTTGTATGGTATTTACTGCTTTTTGGTGTACTTAGAAGCTTCAGAAGCGTATTTAGATGCGGTCTGTCTGCATCTAGGACCTTATGGGAGGTAGCTAGACAACCTTTGGCTTATTTAAGGTCTTCCGGTGCATATCTAGAGGCTTTTTTGAAGTATTTACTGGGTTTTGGTGTAGTTAGAAGCTTAGGAAGCATATTTAGAGGCGTCCTGAGTGTATCTTGGGCCTTATGGGGGGTATTTAGTCTCCCTTTAGCTTACTTAAGTTTTTTCGGGACATATACAGATGCTTTTGCGACGTATTTACTGGCTTTTGGTGTACTTAGAAGCTTTAGAAGCGTATTTAGTGGCGTTCTGGGTGCATCTAGGGCCTTATGGAAGGCATTTTGACTCCCTTTGGCTTTTTTAAGGTCTTCCGGGGCATATCTAAAGGCTTTTGCGAGGTATTTACTGGCTATTGTTGTATATAGAAGCTTTAGAAGCATATTTAGAGGCGTTCTGGGTGTATCTAGGGCCTTATGGGAGATATTTAAGCTCGCTTTGGCTTATGTAAGATCTTTCGGGGTCTATCTAGAGGCTTTTGCGAGGAACTTATTGGATTTTGGTGTACTTAGAAGCTTTAGAAGCACATTTTGAGGCGTTCTTGGTATATCTAGGGCCTTATGGGAGGTATTTAGACTCCCTTTAGCTTATTTAAGGTCTTTCGGGGAATATCTAGAGGCTTTTGCGAGGTATTAACTGGTTTTTAAAAGCATTTTAGAGGCGTTCTGGGTGTATCTTGGGCCTAATGGGGGGTAATTAGTCTACTTTTGGCTTACTTAAGGTCTTTCGGGGCATATCTAGAATCTTTTGCGAGGTATTTACTGGCTTTTAGTGTACTTAGAAGCTTTAGAAGCACATTTAGAGGCGTTCTTGGTGTATCTTGGACCCTATGGGAGAGATCTAGATTCCTTTGGCTTATTTAAAGTCTTCCAGGGCATATCTAAAGGCTTTAGCGGGGTATTTACTGCCTTTTGTGTACTTAGAAGCTGTAGAAGGACATTTTGAGGCGTTCTTGGTGTATCTAGGGCCTCATGGGGGTTATTTAGACTCCCTTTAGCTTATTTAAGGTCTTTCGGGGCATATCTAGTTACCTTTGCGAGGTATTTACTGGCTTTTGGTGTACTTTGAAGCTTTAGAAGCATATTTAGGGGCGTTCGCGGTGTATCTTGGACCCTATGGGAGGTATTTAGACTCCCTTTGGCTTATTTAATGTCTTCCGGAGCATATCTAAAGGCTTTTGTATGGTATTTACTGCTTTTTGGTGTACTTAGAAGCTTCAGAAGCGTATTTAGAGGCGTTCTGTCTGCATCTAGGACGTTATGGGAGGTATCTAGACTCCCTTTGGCTTATTTAAGGTCTTTCGGTGCATCTCTAGATGCTTTTGCGACGTTTTTACTGGCTTTTGGTGTACTTAGAAGCTTTAGAAGCGTATTTAATGGCGTTCTGGGTGCATCTAGGGCCTTATGGAAGGCATTTAGACTCCCTTTGGCTTACTTAAGGTCTTCCGGGGCATATCTAAAGGCTTTTGCGAGGTATTTACTGGCTATTGTTGTATACAGAAGCTTTAGAAGCATATTTAGAGGCGTTCTAGGTGTATCTAGGGCCTTATGGGAGGTATTTAGGCTCGCTTTGGCTTATGTAAGATCTTTCGGGGTCTATCTAGAGGCTTTTGCGAGGAACTTATTGGCTTTTGGTGTTTTTAGAAGCTTTAGAAGCACATTTTGAGGCGTTCTTGGTGTATGTAGGGCCTTATGGGAGGTATTTAGACTCCCTTTAGCTTATTTAAGGTCTTTCGGGGAATATCTAGAGGCTTTTGCGAGGTATTCACCTGTTTTTGAAGCATTTTAGAGGCGTTCTGGGTGTATCTTGGGCCTAATGGGGGGTATTTGGGCTACTTTTGGCTCATTTAAGGTTTTTCGGGGCATATCTAGAATCTTTTGCCAGGTATTTACAGGCTTTTAGTGTACTTAGAAGCTTTAGAAGCACATTTAGAGGCGTTCTTGGTGTATCTTGGACCCTATGGGAGGGATCTAGATTCCTTTGGCTTATTTAAGGTCTTACGGGGCATAACTAAAGGCTTTGCGGGGTATTTACTGCCTTTTTGTGTACTTAGAAGCTTTAGAAGCGTATTTAGAGGCGTTCTGGCTGCATCTACGACCTTATGGGAGGTATTTGGACTCCCTTTGGCTTATTTAATGTCTTCCGGGGCATATCCAAAGGCTTTTGTATGGTATTTACTGCTTTTTGGTGTACTTAGAAGGTTTAGAAGCATATTTAGAGGCGTTCTTGGTGTATCGTGGGCCCTATGGTAGGTTTCTAGACCCCCGTTGGCTTATTTAGGGTCCTACGGGGCATATCAAAAGCTTTTGCGAGGTATTTACTGGCTTTTGTTGTACTTAGAAGCTTTAGAAGCATATTTAGAGGCGTTCGGGGTGTATCTGGGGCCTTATTGGAGATATTTAGGCTCGCTTTGGCTTATTTGTGATCATTCGGGACATATCTAGAGGCTTTTAGCGAGGTACATATTGGCCTTTTGTGTACTTAGAAGCTGTAGAAGGACATTTTGAGGCGTTCTTGGTGTATCTAGGGCCTCATGGGGTGTATTTAGACTCCCTTTAGCTTATTTAAGGTCTTTCGGGGAATATCTAGAGGCTTTTGCGAGGTATTTACTGGTTTTTGAAGCATTTTAGAGGCGTTCTGAATGCTTCTTGGGCCTAATGGGGGGTATTTAGGCTACTTTGGCTTATTTAAGGTCTTTCGGGGCATATCTAGAGGCTTTGCGAGGTATTTACTGGCTTTTGGTGTACTTTGAAGCTTTAGAAGCATATTTAGAGGCGTTCGCGGTGTATCTTGTACCCTATGGGAGGTATTTAAACTCCCTTTGCCTTATTTAATGTCTTCCGGAGCATATCTAAAGGCTTTTGTATGGTATTTACTGCTTTTTGGTGTACTTAGAAGCTTCAGAAGCGTATTTAGAGGCGTTCGGTCTGCATCTAGGGCCTTATGGGAGGTATCTAGACTCCCTTTGGCTTATTTAAGGTTTTCGGTGCATATCTAGAGGCTTTTTTGAGGTATTTACTGGGTTTTGGTGTACTTAGAAGCTTTTGAAGCATATTTAGAGGCGTCCTGGGTGTATCTTGGGCCTTATGGGGGTATTTAGTCTTCCTTTAGCTTACTTATGTTTTTTCGGGGCATATACAGATGCTTTTGCGAGGTATTTACTGGCTTTTGTTGTACTTAGAAGCTTTAGAAGCATATTTAGAGGAGATCTGGGTGTATCTGGGGCCTTATGGGGGATATTTAGGCTCGCTTTGGCTTATTTATGATCTTTCGGGGCATATCTAGAGGCTTTTAGCGAGGT
This sequence comes from Mantis religiosa, assembly GCA_030765055.1. Lineage (NCBI taxonomy): Eukaryota > Metazoa > Arthropoda > Insecta > Mantodea > Mantidae > Mantis > Mantis religiosa. Next base: position 641,262 of record JAUKNK010000138.1, read on the forward strand.
ACTTATTGGCCTTTTGTGTACTCTGAAGCTGTCGAAGGACATTTTGAGGCGTTCTTGGTTTATCTAGGGCCTCATAGGGGGTATTTAGACTCCCTTTAGCTTACTTAAGGTCTTTCGGGGCATATCTAGAGGCATTTGCGAGGTATTTACTGGCTTTTGGTGTACTTTGAAGCTTTAGAAGCATATTTAGGGGCGTTCGCGGTGTATCTTGGACCCTATGGTAGGTATTTAGACTCCCTTTGGCTTATTTAATGTCTTCCGGAGCATATCTAAAGGCTTTTGTATGGTATTTACTGGCTATTGTTGTATATAGAAGCTTTAGAAGCATATTTAGAGGCGTTCTGGGTGTATCTTGGGCCTTATAGAGGTATTTAGTCTCCATTTAGCTTACTTAATTTTTTTCGGGGCATATACAGATGCTTTGCGAGGTACTTACTGGCTTTTGGTGTACTTAGAAGCTTTAGAAGCGTATTTAATGGCGTTCTGGGTGCATCTAGGGCCTTATGGAAGGCATTTAGACTCCCTTTGGCTTACTTAAGGTCTTCCGGGGCATATCTAAAGGCTTTTGCGAGGTATTTACTGGCTATTGTTGTATATAGAAGCTTTAGAAGCATATTTAGAGGCGTTCTGGGTGTATCTGGGGCCTTATTGGAGATATTTAGGCTCGCTTTTTGCTTATTTTTGATCATTCGGGACATATCTAGAGGCTTTTGCGAGGTATGTACTGCCTTTTGGTGTACTTAGAAGCTTCAGAAGCATATTTGGAGGCGTTCGGTCTGCATCTAGGACCTTATGGGAGGTATCTAGACTCCCTTTGGCTTATTTAAGGTCCTTCGGTGCATATCTAGAGGCTTTTTCGGGGTATTTACTGGGTTTATGTGTACATAGAAGCTTTTGAAGCATATTTAGAGGCGTCCTGGGTGTATCGTGGGCCTTATAGAGGTATTTAGTCTCCCTTTAGCTTACTTAATTTTTTTCGGGGCATATACAGATGCTTTGCGAGGTACTTACTGGCTTTTGGTGTACTTAGAATCTTTAGAAGCGTATTTAATGGCATTCTGGGTGCATCTAGGGCCTTATGGAAGGCATTTAGACTTCCTTTGTCTTATTTAAGGTCTTCCGGGGCATATCTAAGGGCTTTTGCGAGGTATTTACTGGCTTTTGGTGTACTTTGAAGCTTTCGAAGCATATTTAGAGGCGTTCGCGGTGTATCTGGGGCCTTATGGGAGATATTTAGGCTCGCTTTGGCTTATTTATGATCTTTCGGGGCATATCTAGAGGCTTTTAGCGAGGTACTTATTGGCCTTTTGTGTACTCTGAAGCTGTCGAAGGACATTTTGAGGCGTTCTTGGTTTATCTAGGGCCTCATAGGGGGTATTTAGACTCCCTTTAGCTTACTTAAGGTCTTTCGGGGCATATCTAAAGGCTTTGCGCGGTATTTACTGCCTTTTTGTGTACTTAGAAGCTTTAGAAGCGTATTTAGAGGCGTTCTGGCTGCATCTGCGACCTTATGGGAGGTATTTAGACTCCCTTTGGCTTATTTAATGTCTTCCGGGGCATATCTAAAGGCTTTTGTATGGTATTTACTGCTTTTTGGTGTACTTAGAAGGTTTAGAAGCATATTTAGAGGCGTTCTTGGTGTATCGTGGGCCCTATGGGAGGTTTCTAGACCCCCGTTGGCTTATTTAAGGTCCTACGGGGCATATCAATAAGCTTTTGCGAGGTATTTACTGGCTTTTGTTGTACTTAGAAGCTTTAGAAGCATATTTAGAGGCGTTCGGGGTGTATCTGGGGCCTTATTGGAGATATTTAGGCTCGCTTTGGCGTACTTGTGATCATTCGGGACATATCTAGAGGCTTTTAGCGAGGTACATATTGGCCTTTTGTGTACTTAGAAGCTGTAGAAGGACATTTTGAGGCGTTCTTGGTGTATCTAGGGCTTCATGGGGTGTATCTAGACTCCCTTTAGCTTATTTAAGGTCTTTCGGGGAATATCTAGAGGCTTTTGCGAGGTATTTACTGGTTTTTGAAGCATTTTAGAGGCGTTCTGGATGCTTCTTGGGCCTAATGGGGGGTATTTAGGCTACTTTGGCTTATTTAAGGTTTTTCGGGGCATATCTAGAGGCTTTGCGAGGTATTTACTGGCTTTTGGTGTACTTTAAAGCTTTAGAAGCATATTTAGAGGCGTTCGCGGTGTATCTTGTACCCTATGGGAGGTATTTAGACTCTCTTTGGCTTATTTAATGTCTTCCGGAGCATAACTAAAGGCTTTTGTATGGTATTTACTGCTTTTTGGTGTACTTAGAAGCTTCAGAAGCGTATTTGGAGGCGTTCGGTCTGCATCTAGGACCTTATGGGAGGTATCTAGACTCCCTTTGGCTTATTTAAGGTCTTTCGGTGCATATCTAGAGGCTTTTTCGGGGTATTTACTGGGTTTATGTGTACATAGAAGCTTTTGAAGCATATTTAGAGGCGTCCTGGGTGTATCGTGGGCCTTATAGAGGTATTTAGTCTCCCTTTAGCTTACTTAATTTTTTTCGGGGCATATACAGATGCTTTGCGAGGTACTTACTGGCTTTTGGTGTACTTAGAATCTTTAGAAGCGTATTTAATGGCGTTCTGGGTGCATCTAGGGCCTTATGGAAGGCATTTAGACTTCCTTTGTCTTATTTAAGGTCTTCCGGGGCATATCTAGAGGCTTTTGCGAGGTATTTACTGGCTTTTGGTGTACTTTGAAGCTTTCGAAGCATATTTAGAGGCGTTCGCGGTGTATCTGGGGCCTTATGGGAGATATTTAGGCTCGCTTTGGCTTACTTATGATCTTTCGGGCATATCTAGAGGCTTTTAGCGAGTTACTTATTGGCCTTTTGTGTACTTAGAAGCTGTAGAAGGACATTTAGAGGCGTTCTGTCTGCATCAAATACCTTATGGGAGGTATTTAGACTCCCTTTAGCTTATTTAAGGTCTTTCGCTGCATATCTAGAGGATTTTCGAGGTATTTACTGGGTTTTGGTGTACTTAGAAGCTTTTGAAGCATACTTAGAGGCGTCCTGATTGTATCTTGGTCCTTATGGGGGTATTTAGTCTCCCTTTAGCTTACTTAAGTTTTTTCGTGGCATATAAAGATGCATTTGCGAGGCTTTTACTGGCTTTTGGTGTACTTAGAAGCTTTAGAAGCGTATTTAATGGCGTTCTGTCTGCATCTAATACCTTATGGGAGGTATCTAGACTCCCTTTGGCTTATTTAAAGTCTTTTGGTGCATACCTAGAGGCTTTTTCGAGGTATTTACTGGCTTTTGTTGTACTTAGAAGCTTAAAAAGAGTACGAAGGGGCGTTTTTGGTGTATCTAGGGTCTTATTGGAGATATTTAGACTACCTTTGTCATATTTAAGGTCTTTCGGGGCAGATCTAAAGGCCTTTGGAGGTATTTACTGGCTTTTGGTGTACTTAGAAGCTTTTGATTCCCATTTAGAGGCGCTCTTGGTGCATCTAGGGCCTTGTGGGTGGTATTTAGACTCCCTTTAGCGTATTTAAGGTCTTTCGGGGTATATCTAGAGGCTTCTGCGAGGTGTTTTCTGGCTTTTGGTGTACTTAGAAGCATATTTAGAGGCGTGCGCGGTATATCTTGTACCCTATGGGAGGTATTTAGACTCCCTTTGGCTTATTTAATGTCTTCCGGAGCATATCTAAAGGCTTTTGTATGGTATTTACTGCCATTTGGTGTACTTAGAAGCTTCAGAAGCGTATATGGAGGCGTTCTGTCTGCATCTAGGACCTTATGGGAGGTATCTAGCCTCGCTTTGGCTTATTTAAGGTCTTTCGGTGCATATCTAGAGGCTTTTTCGAGGTATTTACTGGCTTCTGTTGTACTTGGAAGCTTAAAAAGAGTATTAAGAGGCGTTTTTGGTGTATCCAGGGTCTTATTGGAGCTATTTAGACTACCTTTGTCATATTTAAGGTCTTTCGGGGAAGATCTAAAGGCTTTTGGAGGTATTTACTGGCTTCTGGTGTACTTAGAAGCTCTTAAAGCCCATTTAGAGGCGCTCTTGGTGCATCTAGGGCCTTGTGGGTGGTATTTAGACTCCCTTTAGCTCATTTAAGGCCTTTCGGGGAACATCTAGAGGCTTCTGCGAGGAATTTACTGGCTTATGAAGCATTTTAGAGGCATTCCCGGTGTATCTAGGGCCTTCTGGTGGTTATTTAGACTCCTTTTGGCTTAACTAAAATCTTTCGGGGCATATCTAGAGGCATTTGCGAGGTATTTACAGGCTTTTGGTGTACTTAGAAGGTTTAGAAGCATATTTAGAGGCGTTCTTGGTGTATCGTGGACCCTATGGGAGGTTTCGAGACTCCCTTTGGCTTATTTAAGGTCCTACGGGGCATATCAAAAGGCTTTTGCGAGGTATTTACTGGCTTTTGTTGTACTTAGAAGCTTTAGAAGCATATTTAGAGGCGTTCTGGGTGTATCTGGGGCCTTATGGGAGATATTTAGGCTCGCTTTGGCTTATTTATGATCTTTCGGGGCATATATGGAGGATTTTAGCGAGGTACTTATTGGCCCTTTGTGCACTTAGAAGCTGTAGAAGGACATTTTGAGGCGTTCTTGGTGTATCTAGGGCCTCATGGGGGGTATTTAGGCTCCCTTTAGCTTATTTAAGGTCTTTCGGGGAATATCTAGAGGCTTTTGAGAGGTATTTACTGGTTCTTGAAGCATTTCAGAGGCGTTCTGGATGCTTCTTGGGCCTAACGGGGGGTATTTAGGCTACTTTGGCATATATAAGGTCTTTCGGGGCATACCTAGAGGCTTTTGCGAGGTATTTACTGACCTTTGGTGTACTTTGAAGCTTTAGAAGCCTATTTATAGGCGTTCGCGGTGTATCTTGTACCCAATGGGAGGTATTTAGACTCCCTTTGGCTTATTTAATGTCTTCCGCAGCATATCTAAAGGCTTTTGTATGGTATTTACTGCTTTTTGGTGTACTTAGAAGCTTCAGAAGCGTATTTGGAGTCGTTCGGTCTGCATCTAGGACCTTATGGGAGGTATCTAGACTCCCTTTGGCTCATTTAAGGTCTTTCGGTGCATATCTAGAGGCTATTTCGGGGTATTTACTGGGTTTATGTGTACATAGAAGCTTTTGAAGCATATTTAGAGGCGTCCTGGGTATATCTTAAGCCTTATGGAGGTATTTAGTCTCCCTTTAGCTTACTTAATTTTTTCCGGGGCATATACAGATGCTTTGCGAGGTACTTACTGGCTTTTGGTGTACTTTGAAGCTTTAGAAGCATATTTAGAGGCGTTCGCGGTGTATCTTGTACCCTATGGGAGGTATTTAGACTCCCTTTGGCTTATTTAATGTCTTCCGGGGCATATCTAAAGGCTTTTGTATGGTATTTACTGCTTTTTGGTGTACTTAGAAGCTTCAGAAGCGTATTTAGATGCGGTCTGTCTGCATCTAGGACCTTGTGGGAGGTAGCTAGACAACCTTTGGCTTATTTAAGGTCTTTCGGTAAATATCTAGAGGCTTTTTTGAGGTATTTACTGGGTTTTGGTGTAGTTAGAAGCTTAGGAAGCATATTTAGAGGCGTCCTGAGTGTATCTTGGGCCTTATGGGGGGTATTTAGTCTCCCTTTAGCTTACTTAAGTTTTTTCGGGACATATACAGATGCTTTTGCGACGTATTTACTGGCTTTTGGTGTACTTAGAAGCTTTAGAAGCGTATTTAGTGGCGTTCTGGGTGCATCTAGGGCCTTATGGAAGGCATTTAGACTCCCTTTGCCTTATTTAAGGTCTTCCGGGGCATATCTAAAGGCTTTTGCGAGGTATTTACTGGCTATTGTTGTATATAGAAGCTTTAGAAGCATATTTAGAGGCGTTCTGGGTGTATCTAGGGCCTTATGGGAGGTATTTAAGCTCGCTTTGGCTTATGTAAGATCTTTCGGGGTCTATCTAGAGGCTTTTGCGAGGAACTTATAGGATTTTGGTGTACTTAGAAGCTTTAGAAGCACATTTTGAGGCGTTCTTGGTATATCTAGGGCCTTATGGGAGGTATTTAGACTCTCTTTAGCTTATTTAAGGTCTTTCGGGGAATATCTAGAGGCTTTTGCGAGGTATTAACTGGTTTTTAAAAGCATTTTGGAGGCGTTCTGGGTGTATCTTGGGCCTAATGTGGGGTAATTAGTCTACTTTTGGCTTACTTAAGGTCTTTCGGGGCATATCTAGAATCTTTTGCGAGGTATTTACTGGCTTTTAGTGTACTTAGAAGCTTTAGAAGCACATTTAGAGGCGTTCTTGGTGTATCTTGGACCCTATGGGAGAGATCTAGATTCCTTTGGCTTATTTAAAGTCTTCCAGGGCATATCTAAAGGCTTTAGCGGGGTATTTACTGCCTTTTGTGTACTTAGAAGCTGTAGAAGGACATTTTGAGGCGTTCTTGGTGTATCTAGGGCCTCATGGGGGTTATTTAGACTCCCTTTAGCTTATTTAAGTTCTTTCGGGGCATATCTAGTTACTTTTGCGAGGTATTTACTGGCTTTTGGTGTATTTTGAAGCTTTAGAAGCATATTTAGGGGCGTTCGCGGTGTATCTTGGACCATTTGGGAGGTATTTAGACTCCCTTTGGCTTATTTAATGTCTTCCGGAGCATATCTAAAGGCTTTTGTATGGTATTTACTGCTTTTTGTTGTACTTAGAAGCTTCAGAAGCGTATTTAGAGGCGTTCTGTCTGCATCTAGGACGTTATGGGAGGTATCTAGACTCCCTTTGGCTTATTTAAGGTCTTTCGGTGCATCTCTAGATGCTTTTGCGACGTTTTTACTGGCTTTTGGTGTACTTAGAAGCTTTAGAAGCGTATTTAATGGCGTTCTGGGTGCATCTAGGGCCTTATGGAAGGCATTTAGACTCCCTTTGGCTTATTTAAGGTCTTCCGGGGCATATCTAAAGGTTTTTGCGAGGTATTTACTGGCTATTGTTGTATGAGGCCCTAGATACACCAAGAACGCCTCAAAATGTCCTTCTACAGCTTCTAAGTACACAAAAGGCCAATATGTACCTCGCTAAAAGCCTCTAGATATGTCCCGAATGATCACAAGTACGCCAAAGCGAGCCTAAATATCTCCAATAAGGCCCCAGATACACCCCGAACGCCTCTAAATATGCTTCTAAACTTTTGTTGTACTTAGAAGCTTTAGAAGCATATTTAGAGGCGTTCGGGGTGTATCTGGGGCCTTATTGGAGATATTTAGGCTCGCTTTGGCGTACTTGTGATCATTCGGGACATATCTAGAGGCTTTTAGCGAGGTACATATTGGCCTTTTGTGTACTTAGAAGCTGTAGAAGGACATTTTGAGGCGTTCTTGGTGTATCTAGGGCCTCATGGGGTGTATCTAGACTCCCTTTAGCTTATTTAAGGTCTTTCGGGGAATATCTAGAGGCTTTTGCGAGGTATTTACTGGTTTTTGAAGCATTTTAGAGGCGTTCTGGATGCTTCTTGGGCCTAATGGGGGGTATTTAGGCTACTTTGGCTTATTTAAGGTCTTTCGGGGCATATCTAGAGGCTTTGCGAGGTATTTACTGGCTTTTGGTGTACTTTGAAGCTTTAGAAGCATATTTAGAGGCGTTCGCGGTGTATCTTGTACCCTATGGGAGGTATTTAGACTCTCTTTGGCTTATTTAATGTCTTCCGGAGCATATCTAAAGGCTTTTGTATGGTATTTACTGCTTTTTGGTGTACTTAGAAGCTTCAGAAGCGTATTTGGAGGCGGTCGGTCTGCATCTAGGACCTTATGGGAGGTATCTAGACTCCCTTTGGCTTATTTAAGGTCTTTCGGTGCATATCTAGAGGCTTTTTCGGGGTATTTACTGGGTTTATGTGTACATAGAAGTTTTTGAAGCATATTTAGAGGCGTCCTGGGTGTATCTTGGGCCTTATGGAGGTATTTAGTCTCCCTTTAGCTTACTTAATTTTTTTCGGGGCATATACAGATGCTTTGCGAGGTATTTACTGGCTTTTGGTGTACTTAGAAGCTTTAGAAGCGTATTTAGTGGCGTTCTGGGTGCAGTCCGGAATATCAGAACTGTGTTTTGTTTCTCTAGCACGTATATAGTAGTTAGAGAAGGCATTTCATTCCACCGATAAGTTAGATAGAGCGGTTTCACAGAAAATACACGTTTCCGGCTTCACTGTATCATCGAATAAGAAAAGGACTGTGTATGTGTGTGATCTTAGATGTTTGCAGTAATGTTGTCTTAATTCCTGGCTAGGTTGTCTTCTTCCCGATCTGAGTCGTCCATAGGAACGCGAAAACTTTGTTGCTGTAGGAGCATGTCAACACATAGATGGCAGCACCGTCTTTTTCTTACAATGTTTGTGAAAATAATCGAAAATAGTCAAATAGGAAAGTAAAAATGGAAAAGATGAGAATTAAATGTCTTAAAAACTACCTACATGTAAAATGAAACATGTTATTTATTAAACTTCCGTCATTGTGCTCACTGATATGCTAAAGGAATAACATCTTTTAGATTGAATGTCTATGACATTGTCTACATATTTAACGATTTGTTACTGCGGTACTGCTTGTTGCTAGCGAATTTATTGAATTTTTGGAAGCGGGTTATGGCATTTAATAAACCTAATCCTACAATAGGATTAAGGTAGTTAGATGGCCTGACCCGCTAATTATAATCTGATTTGAAATGAGCTTGCCTCGGTAGCGTGGTGGTAGAGTGTCTGCCTCACGTTCAAGAGGTCCCAAGTTCGAGTCAGGGTGAGTTACCTGGATAAGGTTTTTTCGGGGGTTTTCCCTTATCCTGAAAGACGAATGTCTGTTTGTATAATTGACGGGATAATCAACATATGGGTACTACATACAAACTGCAGATGACTTTAAAACCTACAGATTATTTCAAGTACGTTTTAATCACCAGACGCTTTGGATGTTTGTCCTTCTTGGTTTCTTTTAAAGAAAAAGGGCTTTCATTAAAATCTTGAAATCAAACATTTTGGTGGAACGCAATACTTCCCCTACTTACTTAAGACAGCAGAGACAGTAACATTTCATTGAAAATGACAGTTAAATTAAGACAATAATCGTATCTTTGCAATAAAATGTTGAATTAAAAATAGAAAGTCTGTAGAAAGTTCAAGCTGATACATTAAATAGGTAGTTTCCTGGTTAATGCTAACGAATTTATTAAATTTTATATTTGCAGGTTAACGTTGTTAGCTTCTTCTTGAACAGAAAACTATTTCTCTCAAATGTTAAATATTAAAAATTATTTTGTAAATTAAGATCAACTTTGTATATTTATCTGGATACTAATTCATTAATTAGGATAACCGAGAGCTAAAATATTCACCAAAAGTGGCATTGTGGAATATTTCAGTTTATATGTAAATATATTTTGAACGGACACAAATGCGATCGTTACCTGAAATGGACCATGAGAAGCACTTTAACTGCTTACTCTACTAATTATTCTCTTTGATGGGCTTTCTAGCTATAAATTATCCCTTGCGCACAGTTGAATCATATTTAAATGAAAATATGCGTATTTTTATCTTTGAATGCATATTTGCAAAATCATTTATTTTATTTTTTGCTTCTGGATTGGAAAATCTTTAGGTAATGAAAATGTTTCATTGGATTTTAAATAAAAATATATAATTAAACAAAACCACAAAAAACTAATAAAATAGGGTTGTCTACCTATTTTTTAAATGAAGGCACTTTACTTGTTTGGATCAGCTTTTGCGTGGAAGGCGTCTTCTTCGTATTGCTAACATTTCTTTAAATGTTTTAAACGTTCCAAAAGAAGTCATAGGAAATTAAAATCTTGCACCTCCTACATATCATAACATATGTACATATCCCAGAGTTAATAAAATAAAATAATATTCTCCATTCCCATAGAGACAAATCAAGAGAATTTATGGCAAAATAACGTCGCTACACTTAATGAAAATGCTTTCAAAATATTTTTCTTTAAAATGTAATGAATCTCATTATTTAGAAGCAAAGTTTCCTTTAAACGAAGGGTAAAAGGAAAATAGTTTTCTCCATTGCTTCTGCTTATGGTGTTGAATTCTACAGAAAGTTGTGACATCTAGCGGAGAACGGTACGACAAATGTAGCGTCATCTGTCACAAACACAATATCTAGTGGGCACTTTACGAACTAGTACTCCGTTTAATGCTCTTGCAGGGTTCCGCACTCTAGCGTCGATACTAAGAACTAACAAGGTTAGAGAAAATTCTCGGGCCTTTCAGGTGCTACACTCTGCACACTTTCAGCGGCGCGAACAGCCTCATTGAGATTCTACCTCTTTGCTTACTACCAAATTATAAGATGCAGCATAACCTCTAGAAATTTAGGTATTGAGGACACAGGTTTAGCAAAAATTAAACAGCATTTGGGCGCCATTTTTAATTTATGCCAAGTAATATTACATTTGGGGAGGCTTCTTAAAACCCAAAATAACAATCCACAGTACCAAGATTTATTCAAACGCTTATCTCTGTTAAGACCATTTCGGAAGCTAATTAAACAGTAAAATTAGGCTGAACATTTTTGGGCTGAATGTAAATATTACGATCTCTTCAAGTTCATTTCAGAAATTCCGCTGTCGTGAACGTAAATATTACGATCTCTTCAAGTTCATTTGAGCGATTCAGCTGTCAGAATAAGAATTACTGTCAATCTTATTAGTTTTAAAAATAATTATTTTTAAATTATTATTTAAATAATTATTAGTCGAGTTTTTTCCCCAACTTTTGCATGTCTTCTTACAATTAAATGCTAGTTATCCATAATAACCATTACTTACTTACCACTACTCAGTAAATAAAATATTTGTTTATTACCCGTTTGTTTAAAAAAATTCAATGATTTGAACGGCTTGAGCTGACGTACGATGTAAATGTTTGAATATCTCAAGTGTCCTTTGCATTCAATTAACTGCTACTTATATTGAAATGTATCTTGAAAATTTCTCCAATGACCTTACTTAAAACGCTATCTACTGAGGATATTTTACGTAACAAGTAAATGGTTAGGTATCTTGAATTTCTTGAGAAGAGATTGTGAAGTCATTTTTTTCATTCAGAAGAAGGTTTGTATAATTTACGGGATACTCAACATATTGGTACTACATACAAACTGCAGATCACTTTAAAACATACAGATTATTTCAAGTACGTTTTTATCACCAGACGCTTTGAATGTGTGTCCTTCTTGGTTTGAATTTTTAATATATTTCATTTTTAGAAACACTGCCAGTTTTCAGTTACTTTCAGTGAAATCATGAACATCGCATGGTATTTTAAGATCAGCATAAGTATAGCAACCAGATTTTAAATATTTGCCTCGCCATCTCCTTTTTGCCTATATCGAAATATATAATGAAACTATTTATGTGAACGATTACTCGCTTAACCTGAAGCAGATAAAGAATAAACTTTTCAAAAAACGTGTTGTGGAAGCTTGGTAAGAAATATGCAACTAAATGATAATTGGTAATGTAGTTCATATGAATCAATACACGAGTCGTCCATACAAACGCGAAAACTTTCTGGTGAACTTCGTTGTTGCTTTGTTGCTGTAGGAGCATCTCAACACATAGATGGCAGCACCGTCTTTTTCTTACAATGTTTGCGAACATAATTCAAAGTAGTCAAATAAAAAAGTAAAAATGGAAAACGTGAGAATTAAAAGTCTTAAAAATTACCTAAATGTAAAATGAAACATGTTGTTTATCAAACTTCCGTCATTTTGCTCACTGATATGCTAAAGGAATAACATCTTTTAGTCTGAACGCCTATGACATTGGCTACATATTTAACGATTTGTTACAGCGGTACAGCTTGTACACATGCATATGCATTAATTTTTAGAAGCGGGTTACGGCATTTAATAAACCTAATCCTACAATAGGATTAAGGTAGTTAGATGGCCTTACCCGCTAATTATAATCTGATTTGAAATGAGCTCGCCTCGGTAGCGTGGTGGTAGAGTGTCTGCCTCACGTTCAGGAGGTCCCAAGTTCGAATCAAGGTCAGGGTGAGTTACCTGGATAAGGTTTTTTCCGGGGTTTTCCCTTATCCTGAAAGACGAATATCTGTTTGTATAATTTACGGGTTAATCAACATATGGGTACTACATCAAACTGCAGATCACTTTAAAACACACAAATTATTTCAAGTTCGTATTTATCACCAGACGCTTTGGATGTTTGTCCTTCTTGGTTTGAATATTTAATATATTTCATTTTCAGAAAAACTGCCAGCTTTCAGTTACTTTCAGTGAAATCATGAATATAGCATGGTATTTTAAGATCAGCATAATTATAGCAACCAGTTTTTAAATACTTGCCTCGCTATCTCCTTTTTGTCTATATCGAAATATATAATGAAACTATCTATGTGAACGATTACTCGCTTAACTTGAAGCAGATAAAGAATAAACTTTTTAAAAAACGTGTTGTGGAGGCTTGGTAAGACATATTCGATTAATGATAATTGGTAATGAAGTTCATATGAATCAATACATCGAATTATTCTACTCTGAGTCGTGTAAGCAATAACACATGGCCTGCCCAATGTGAGATTATCAAGGACTCGACCTCATACAGAGAGATGGGTGGAATACAATGTCAAACTTTGCTGCTGTATTAGATATTTTAACGGCCTTATCAATTGAATGTACTTGTTTACTTTGATCCATAAATATTCATCTACATATCAATAGCAATAATAAAGGTAAAAATGTTTATTCATCTCCCTCTTCCTAAGGTTTATTTTTGTTGCCTCAAAATATTTCTGTGTTTACACGTAACTCCTCTCAAAGCTGAACACAATTATCAAACATTTTTAGGTATTCTTTCCTTTGGCAATTGTCTAATGCCATAACGGTTCTGTAAATACGGGCTTACACAAGTTTTACTATAGAAATCTTAAATTTCATTTCTTCCTTCATGACAGGAAGTCCATTTCAATCATCTCAGTTGAAGATGGGAAGAAGTGTTTCTGAAAGACTAAACCAATAAATGAAAATAAGGTAATAGGTGAGTAACAAACAGCAATTTTGAAACTCCCGCCGGCATTCGTGAACACCGGACGTCATGTATCCTGTCGCCTACTCTCGCTTCATCCTCTCCTCCCGAGATTTGAGATCTACCATTTGCACATATTCCCTTGTACTTATAAGAAACGTGTTTATCTCGATTAACCTGAAGTAGACCGTTAGCACACAGTGAGTCGAGAAAGTCATGCGAGTCCGGAATCCCAGAATTGTGTTTTGTTTCTCTAGCGGGTATGTAGTAGTTAGAGAGGGCATTTCATTCCACCGAAGAGTTAGATATAGCCGTTCCACAGAAAATACACGTTTTGGGCTTCACTGTATCATCGAATAGGAAAAGGACTGTGTATGTGTGTGATCTTAGATGTTTGCAGTAATGTTGTCTTAATACGTGGCTAAGTTGTCTTCTTCCCGATCTGAGTCGTCCATAGGAACGCGAAAACTTTCTGGTGTACTTCGTTGTTGCTTTGTTGCTGTAGGAGCATCTCAAAACATAGATGGCAGCACCATGTTTTTCTTACAATGTTTGTGAGAATAATCGAAAATAGTCAAATAGGAAAGTAAAAATGCAAAAGATAAGTTTTAGAACTCTTAAAAACTACCTACATGTAAGCTGAAACATGTTATTTATCAAACTTCCGTCATTGTGCTCACTGATATGCTAAAGGAATAACATCTTTTAGTCTGAAAGCCTATGACATTGGCTACATATTTAATGATTTGTTGCTTCAAGGACAGGATTCTGCATATCGTCAAATCAATCAATCATTCTTCTATAGGAATTTTTGTAGAGGATCAGACTTAGGCGTCTGATCCTTAAATAACATATCAAATCCTGCCTCTGTGGTACGTGCCTTCTGGCCAGCCCAGCCGTCCGACTTCCGCTAATTCTGGCGAAGGTCAAATGGTGACGGACAGCGGAGGCATGCTCCTATGATAATCGTGGATGACTCGCAACTTACAATTATTCTATCCTTACAAAATAATTACAACCCAAAAACCTACAAGTCACCCTACATCCCGAATTTGCCTTACCTGCGGTTAAACCATAACCGGGTGGACAGGCAGCAAAAACCTGCTGGCTAAATACAGCCAGCTAGCACGACGAGCGAGCGAGGACTGTCTGTGACAATCCGAGTACAGTTAATTTTTGGAAGCGGGTTACGGCATTTAATAAACCTATTCACTTTGTACACTAGTTACACTCAGCTGTCCCACTGTGAGGCAGCATGTCGCTCAGTTCCTTGGGCAGCCCGGGATTAGCGGCCCCTGCCCGCGGTTTATGAGTCCATGGGCCGGGAATTTTGGGCGCGCAATGGGTGGCGAGCCGTCCTTATTTACAGTGTTTTCAACCACTTATGTTTGTGGCGTTTTGGATCACATTTTCCGATGTTATGGATTGAAGGGTTTGTATGCCGAAGAATGCGCGCCCAAATGGAGGAGGCTCTTTTTTCCAATGCCTCGGGGATGGTCGGGATGCGGTCTTCTTAATAGAGGGAGTCGTTGTAGTGCGGAAGTTAGCGGATATGATTTTCCTAAGGGAGAGGTTTTGCAGAGTTTTAAGGTATTTGATGGTTGTTTTGGATGTGTTTGCCCAGGCTACACATGCGTATAGAACCACTCACAGAATGAACGACTTGTACCAGATAACCTTCGAGTGGAGTTTCAGTTGTTTACTTCTAAATGTTGAAACTCCCGCCGGCATTCGTCAACACTGGACGTCGTGTATCCTCTCGCATCATTCTCTCCTCCCGAGATTTGTGATCTACCATTTACACATATTTCCTTGTACTTATAAGAAACTCCCGTAGGGGAAGGGAATCGTCCCTTTCAGCTGCCAAAGTGCGGGCGCTGCGGACCCTTAGCACTCGTGGTACCTCTGACGTTACTAGAGGAACCTCGGGCCGAACAGCCGAGCCCCTCCTTCGGGAGTTGTTCGGATTGGGATGGACTCGAGGGGGCAATGTGTTCCCGAAACCCGTGGGAATCGGGTACGTCTTCGGACGGGGTTGAGGGAAGCCATTAAGTCTCCCGGATACTAGCCTGCAAAGCTAGTAGAAGGTGTGCTAGATCACCAGGCGGCCCCACCGAAGTTTTTCGGTAGTCTTCACCTTGAGTGTTGACGCGCGTAAATGGCGTATCCACTTCCATCCCGTCTTGAGTCCATAGGACCAGATGGGGGGGGGGCTTGTTAGTCTCTAGGTCTTGCCCTATGGAAAGCCCCACGGAGGACGCCGAGCGCCCTTTGGGACAGCTCGGATAATACCTGGTTGAAGGAGGCCCGGGTCCAGTTCCTATGGGTTCAGGACTAATGGTAGTAGAACCTCTGGGCTAAACTGTACTTATAAGAAACGGGTTTATCTCGATAAACATGAAGTAGATCGTTTGCACACAGTGAGTCGAGAAAGTCATGCGAGTCCGGAATATCAGAACTGTGTTTTGTTTCTCTAGCACGTATATAGTAGTTAGAGAAGGCATTTCATTCCACCGAAAAGTTAGATAGAGCGGTTTCACAGAAAATACACGTTTCGGGCTTCACTGTATCATCGAATAAGAAAAGGACTGTGTATGTGTGTGATCTTAGATGTTTGCAGTAATGTTGTCTTAATTCCTGGCTAGGTTGTCTTCTTCCCGATCTGAGTCGTCCATAGGAACGCGAAAACTTTCTGGTGTACTTCGTTGTTGCTTTGTTGCTGTAGGAGCATCTCAACACATAGATGACAGCACCGTCTTTTTCTTACAATGTTTGTGAAAATAATCGAAAATAGTCAAATAGGAAAGTAAAAATGCAAAAGATAAATATTAAAACTCTTAAAAACTACCTACATGTAAAATGAAACATGTTATTTATCAAACTTCCGTCATTGTGCTCACTGATATGCTAAAGGAATAACATCTTTTAGTCTGAATGCCTATGACATTGGCTACATATTTAACGATTTGTTACTGCGACGACTGTCTGTGACTAAGTACGGCTAATTTTTGGAGCGGGTTATGGCATTTAATAAACCTAATCCTATATCAGGATTAAGGTAGTTAGATGGCCTAACCCGCTAATTGTAATCTGATTTGAAATGAGCTCGCCTCGGAAGCGTGGTGGTACAGTGTCTGCCTCACGTTGAAGCGGTCCCGAGTTCGAATCAGGGTCAGGGTGAGTTACCTGGATAAGGCTTTTTCCGAGGTTTTCCCTTATCCTGGAAGACGAATGTCTTTCCTTGTATCAAAATCCCTCCCACAACTTCAACTCCCTCATCCGCAGTCTAGGTTGAGTACTACATCGATCCTGGAGAGGGCTACAAACGCCCGAGCCAGCTTCTAGGCACATAAAATAGGCTTAGGGTTTAGGCTTTTTATTTTTGTTTAATATAGCTGGTGCCGGTACAATGGACCCGGCTTACAGGCTCTACATTTGCATGATATTACAGTTTTCCATTTTTGTTGGTGTTGACGTCATGGCTTTACAGAAAGCCCATACGGCGTCCCTTTATGGGCGCACCGAGAACAGCTTTAGTTAGTTCGATTTCTTGTAGGTGCTCCAGTTTTTCCTCGTATTTTTTGTTTTTCTGTGATTTTATTTACATATAACACACACACGCACACACACTCACGCACGCACTCATGGGCATACGTAGTACGTCCCTCGCACTTACACACTCATTCACGCACACTTCACTTCACTTTGTACACTAGTTACACTCAACTGTCCCGCTGTGCGGCAGCAGGTCGCTCAGTTCCTTGGGCAGCCCGGGAGTAGCGGCCCCTGCCCGCGGTTTGTGAGGCCTTGGGCCAGGAATTTTGGGCGCGCAATGGGTGGCGAGCCGTCCTTATTTACAGTGTTTTCATCCGTTTATGTTTGCGGTGTTTTGGATCACCTTTTCCGATGTTATAGATTAAAGGGTTTGTATGCCGACGAATGCGCGCCCAAATGGAGGAGGCTCTTTTTTCCAATGCCTCGGGGATGGTCGGGATGCGGTCTTCTTAATAGAGGGAGTCGTTTGTGGTGGGAATGGGAGCGGATAGGGGGTTCCTAAGGGAGAGGTTTTGCAGGGTTTGAAGGTATTTGATGGTTGTTTTGGATGCGCTTGCCCATGCCGCACATGCGTATGGAACCACTGACAGAATGAACGACTTGTACCAGATAACCAGTTCAGTTGTTTACTCGTAGTCTGAATGCCTATGACATTGACTACATATTTAACGATTTGTTACTGTGAGGACACTCTGTGATCATCCGAGTACAGTTAATTTTTGGAAGCGGGTTATGGCATTTTGCCTGTTGCTCAATGTCGTGTATGCGAAATGCATATATGGTCTACAAAATAGAGCATTACTGCCAACCTACCAATACGAGATTGCTGCCGCCTACCGACATTATACATAAAAAACTGCTCTTTTCAAATATTTATGTTACAGATACAGATGTTAAGCTACTGGAAAAATCAGCCTCAGTCCTTGTTGATCAGCCCTCGTATATATGCCAAAAATAGATTAAGTTGCATTTGTCAATGGATGGCTGAAATATCCGCTCACTCATCGTTCCGCTCTTTCTCTTGTAAAATGAGATATTTCGCTTTAAGGTTACCCACCATACATATAAATATCTTTTACTCATTCAAGACATAAATGACCAGCAACATTTTGGTCATGGCTTTATCACATGTACGGACTAAAGAGTATTTATCCATGTACTTCGCATAAATTATTTTACTTTAGTAATGACTCTCTTAGTGTACGACACCTTCGATGCCGTCTTCAGTATCACCAGTGCTGACTTTTGCTATCGGCTACTACAGTGATCAATTTTCTGTGGGTGTACATAGGCAGTTGTGAAATTAGAAATTACCAATACCGGATAAGTTGGATGATAAATTTAATACAGACTAGTAAATGAGCTTTTTGACTAAGGATTCAAAATATTAAATATAACTAAACCATAATAAAAATAATCATATCCAAATATATATCTTAAATTTCTTTAACAATAGAATCAATATGTAGAAATATAAGTTTCTGAATCTTATCACTAGAAGTTGTAACTACCGAAGTATTATATCTGCCAACTTCTGATGTATCAGTAACTTTACGGTTTAAAATAACTGCTATCTAATAACGAGAAGCGTAAGTTATGAGTCCTGACATGTTAAGCAGAGAATCTTCTTGCGGCAGCCACCAAGTATTGGTACTGGGTGAGTGAAAAGTATGGAACAATGACTGTAATCCCGCTGTTGCAACTCTGTGAAATGATATTATTTTAGAAAAGCTGTAAGTTATAAACATGCCCTCAATTACAATGGCTACAAATATAGGATGCGAGATTTTACGTTTTTCTATGTTAAATGGCAACATTTTAATGCACTCCTACAGGCCTCAAATTTAAAAAAGTACCCTTATTATCACAAACAAGTACCCTTTCAAATCACAATTTAAATTTATTAGAACCTTAACTTCATGTGTACTGAGAGAAGGAAAAAGCATCTTTACTTTAAATTGAGTAGGTTTAGAATTAAACAGTATATTACGCTACTTCAATATGTGGCTGTGGATTGAAGTAATGCAGACAAAAGCTTACTTCAGTGCAAAATTTTAATCATGCCACAACTTACAGAAAGACAACGAATTGAAATACTAATGATCATCGGATATGGTGATAGGAGGACCTGACCTGAACCACACTTTTTCTTTTGGTGATATTTCAAGTGGAGGACCGACCAAGAAAGAGATCTTGAAGAGGTAAACCAAAGAATTGGTCAAAAAATGCAGCTGATCAAGCAGATAGTGTTGCTGGAAACATTAAGTGGTTTCAAAGATAGACTTTGGCATTGTTTGGCTGTAAATGGAGGCCATTTTGAGCAACTTTTGAAGTGAATTCAGCGCCACTAATTTTATTATGAATGTGTCTTCTTGGTTTAAATTTCATGTGCTGTAATCGTCCTAATAAATATAAATTACAGCTTAAAAAGCATCTACCTGTATGTTGCGAGACCTGAGGACCAAAAAACAAAAACAAAAAAATAAAAAATAAAATATTGCTATTAAAAAGTCACGCCCTATTCACAATCATAGTAATATGAGAACATGTTGATATCTTACAGCTTTTCTAAAAAAATATCACTTCAATAAACTACAACAACCAATTAACAAACGTAGGCTTTCACGGCCGGCGTCTTGTTCAGTAGAAAATTCCGGGCAGTAAGGCCATGGTCCACTGGGTTTCTTCATATCTCTCCCAGACGTTTCGCTTACAACTGTAGTTAGGAAGAGTACAAGGAGGACTTTTCTGCGCCACTGTCATGTTAAAAAGTACAGGAATTAAGAAGCATGGGTAATGATTCTCAGTGATTAATAAATCATTAACAGAGGTTCATGTTGAGCTAACATAACGAGACGTTTTGACAGATTCAAACAACAAGAAATTTATTAGCCTGAGGTTATGTGGGGTTTAGAATTCAGTACTGTCATAAGTTCCAGCTCACTGTTAGTATATAGGTTATCCAGTTCTGGAAAGACACTAGAAATGGAAAAGCAATGATAATAATAACCAATGGCGCGACAGCCCTTAGAGGGCCAAGGCCTACCAACCCGACTGCCAGTCTCACGCCCACTTACGCACGGCAGAAGTGGACGATCATCCAACCGATACGGGTAGGAGATGTGGTCAGCATCTCGGCATACCCCAGCCGGAATTTTGGTTTCCGTGACCAGGAAATGGAGAAGTATTCTTGACCTTTATAAAGCCAAAGAGTAAAAAATAGTGTTCAAAGATTTGTCAACGTATTATGTATGAATTGTGGGGTAATCTTGGAATTTTCGGTAACCTCTATCACCTAAAGACCCCGTTTGGTTCATATACGGGGTAAGTATGGAACAATACTTGTAACTTGGTTGTTATGTGGTAGCTTGGTTGCCATTATTTAGCTGTCTCCATAGCATGTTTTTATAAATATATAATTCTTACAAATCAATAATTACGATATCAAACTGCATTTAAATCAAAACAATATACTTATTTACTTGGACCATGAGAAAGTAAAGTCTTATCAAACTAAAGTGCGAGAATCTTTTCTAGAGGTCCCGGGTTTAATTCCCATGGTATCGACCACTCTGACCATTGATTATTATCATGGTTTCCCCAGATGAGTGGACGAATGCTTAGTTGCTGGTTTTCCATCACGAGTATTTTGTTCCTTCATTTGACTTCTTCTCATATTTCAGGTGCTTCGAGGTTATGCAGATACCTGCTCACTGGAAAATTCATTTTAGTCCTGCCAATGGTAGGCCTTTCAGCCGCCGTCTAGTTCTCGCCCACTCCGCCAGAGGGAAGCTTTCTCTTGAGCAACCATTGCTGTGATAGATCTTCGAACTTTATTGTCTTTAGGGATTTCCGCGTGTCTGTGCACCTGTCTGTCTGCGGTCTATAGAATCCTCCATTCAGTCGATTCACTTTATCCATTCTTCCACTGCGGGGGAGTGATAGCCACAAAATTGGATCGAAGTCCCACTTCGTAAACTTACCATAGTCAATTGGTATTACTTGCCTATAGTAAACACGAGAAGTATTCAATTTCACATAAAAACTCGATTCCAAGATTTCTCCCGAGTAAATATTTTGAAGCTAGCTATACGTTTTGAAAAGCATATTTAGAAAATGACTGACTGTGCATAAAAATGCGGTTAAATACCAAACTTGGTATTTAAGTTCAGAATATTTCAGGGATGCAACGCAGATATTTTCAAAACAATCCTCTCACCTCAAACTACTCTATATCGGCAACCGTTTGTTATTTATTTTCTCTATAATTGTTTTAAGTATTTTGATGAAAATAACGCAAGTCTCTCTAAAATTCAAGATTTCAAACATTCAATTGAAATTTCAGTACGGTAGATACGTACACTACATTTCATATATATATATATATATATATATATATATATATATATATATATATAAAAATTAGCTCTGAGATATTAATGTTTATTAACATTTCTGTTTTATAGCGTTTTGTAAACCTGTCCTGTGAATTCAGTTAGTTATGAACAAATCATCAAAATTAGTTTAGCATCATATAAAAAAATGTACAGTGAATGCCCAAAGAGTCTCGATTTGTGAAAAAATAAATGTTAAACATGAGAATTCAATAGGCATTTTTTTTTTAATCTGAGAAAGTGTGTGTTATTGTTCGAAAACATTCAAATGTAAGCGTGTAAACCACTTTTCATTTTAGCTTGCTATTTATAAGAAGGTGCAGCAAGTTTCATTACTTCATACCGAAAGGTAATTGCGTAGAACAATTTGAAAATGAGAACGTGCCGACGAATGAAAACACGAGAAAGATGAGTAAAGGCTTATAACGCAAAAGGAACGCGGTTTACAATTGTATGCCCCTTAACAATTAATTAGGGGACACAAAGGCTCTTACTATTTTTTTCTGACCCTCAGCAGCTAATTTAGGATTTGGACATTCTTTGAGGCCATTCTTGAAAGGCTTGTTCCGTTAAATATAGACATAACTTATCACTTTTTACTACAACTTAAATGGAACTAAGCTTGAAGGCAGACAATCGTTATAGACGTGCCCTTAAAGTATGTGAAATTACATATACAACTATTGGAGTTAAAGTAAGTAGTACTACTTAGTAATACTTAAATCAATATTTAAAAATGTTAGTAACTTTGTACCTCTTTCTCATATGGGTTCCCTCAGATAAAATCGAAATTAAAAAGAAAAAAAGAAGATTTTTTGACGATCATAGACAAATATACTTATGGCATACAGATAAATTTATGTAATGAAGTTTTACTCTGAGCATAAGGGAACTTCATTTGCATAGTTTGGGAGTACATCACCGAGATAAAATTAATCTTCAGCTTCAGCTGTATCCTATTTGTTTCTCGTGTGGTAATTCATCAAAAGTGACTTATTCAAACATATTCTGAACTTGTTGCGACTATGTACAGTTCTAACTTCTTTCTTACGTTTCACTACCCGTAACATCGAAAGCAGCAATTTTTAATAGTATTCGTAATAGTCAAGTCCCCAATTAAAGGCGGGCCCTATATCGAAATTCTTCGTTTCTTTATCCAACTAATACCGTAACTTCAAGGTTGGCTATGATAGTTGAATCCAACATTCATACCACACTTCTATTCTTTCTGATGCATTATTTTAATTATTTTATTAACTAAGCAAAGTAAATTGGTTTTAAGAACTCGTTGCTTTCTGAATACTTACCTAACTTGTTATAAATTTCAGGCACACCTATGGCATATACAAACAAAAAGTACAATGGGTATTATTCTGTGTACAGTTTCAAGTATATTAAATAAACAAATGTGACCATTTCTGAAAATTCAACGTTTTTCAGTTTGTTATACAAATACTTTTTTAAAAGTAATGCACAACATTTTTATGTACAATACACTTTATGAGCAACATGTATGCTGTCATACAAGCCAAGCTTCTAGGACATCTTAATACAAATTCGACGCGAGCACAATTTCGAATGATAAAATTATTTTGAGAAAAACCCAGTTTTATGTGAATCTAACCTATGAGCAAGCAGTGCACGGATAATTTTAAAATTGCAGCTTAAGAAAAATAATTATCTTTTTGTATGAGGGAAGAACTGAACCATGATTTTAAGGGAAAATGCTAATTTCAAACTTCGAATCTTTTTAGTTAAAAGTCGGTGGGATCCCCATTAAAGGGGCCAAAATAATCACAGCGACGCTTATATATCAATGTTATATGCAGATAATACTTGAAACATTCAACAGTATAAGAATACCATGCTATTAAGGAATCAAGTGAAGTTATATTTTTCTGAAGCTAACAATTGTTTCATGCTAATGGCCTTGAACTCAAAGAAGTTAAAAGAAAATCACTGTTGTTCGCTTTACCACCCATTAATAGCTCGTAACCTAATATGATGGATAGTCCACTCTGAGCCAAATTTGATTATATATATATTCAATTTAAGTCCTCCAACATAGTCATATCGGACGAGATCATATTAAGTTAATTAATGGAAATTAATTATTCTTTCACACTGGCCGTGTGTAGGCTAAATTGTGGAAACGTAGAGTCAGACTGAAAAATTCAATGCCATAGCCGGGATTTGAACCACGGATCTTCTGGTTTCCGTCCAGCCGCACTACCATTGTGCTACCATTGTGAATTTTTCAGTCTGACTCTACGTTTCCACAATTTAGCCTACACACGGCCAGTGTGAAAGAATAATTAATTTCCATTAATTAACTTAATAGTGGTTAACTATAAAGCCCGGGCCTTAAAGTACTTACATGTAGTAAGTCGCCATTAAGGTAGTTGTCTCATGTGTTTATGAGAACTCCTAAGTGGTTTACCGGGAAAATACGAGTCAGTTGGAGAATTTAATGTCATATCGGCACCTTGGCCATAGTAGCACAATGGTAGTGCGGCTGGACGGAAACCAGAAGATCCGTGGTTCAAATCCCGGCTATGGCATTGAATTTTTCAGTCTGACTCTACGTTTCCACGAGATCATATTAAGCTTATCTACATTGCATATCTATATTATTAGGGGCATTGAAATGAAACCTGGTCAGTGCGTCTAACTTTGCATTACACGTAAGATGGCACCACGTAATTGCATGTAGTGGCACAGTCTATTGGTAGAGCGACTGCAGCGTGAGCAACATATGACATTGCATAGCGTCAATGTGGTTTTAGGCCGAAGAGAAGGTGGTCACAAAGTTATCGTCCACTACTGTACGTGAAGGCAAGTAAGCAGAAACAACGAGTGATTCGATTTTTAGGGCAACTGACCGCCAAACAGCGCAATACTTGAATGGCGCTGACTTTGAGTCGTCTGCAACGTTATCATGAGGAGGAATACGGCTTTCTATCGCATATGGTTACTGGTGACGAAACATGGTGTCACCATCTTGAACCGAAAAGTAAGGGTCAGAGCAAGCAGTGGAAACATATGACTTCACCACCTCAAATAAAATCAAAGGTCGTGCACACCAGTTCTGGTAAGGTCTTGATGTCCTTTTTGACAACAAAGGCCCCCTACTTGTCGAGTTTCTGGAACAGGGAACCACCATCAATGCCCAGCGTTATCAAGCCACTTTAAAGAACCTTAGACTAGTCGTCAAGTCAAAACGCCCAGGCATGTTGTCCAATGGCGTTATTCTCCTGAATAGTAATGCCGCCCACACGTTGCCTATGCAGTAAAGACGGCACTGGAGCAGTTTCGATGAGAAACGCTGGAACATCTACCGTACAGTCCAAATATTTCACCGTGTGACTTTCGTGTTTATGGACCTCTAAAACAAGCTATTCGTGGTCATCGATTAACAACGGGCGACAAAGTGTCTGAATGGGTCCAGGCGTGGATCCGACAGCAGCCTACTAGTTTCTTCAAAGATGGAATCAACCGGCTAGTGTCACAATGGGATAAATGTGCCAACAGTTTTGTCGACTACTTTTGAGTTAGTAAAATTGTTACCGTTACTTTACACAAGCGACCGGGTTTGATTTGAATGACCCTTATAATTTGTTGGAAAGTTTTCTGATTATGGATCATCCATATATCTTAAAACAGTATATTATATACTTGAATAGCATTTTAAAAAAGGATGCGTTGTTTGAGGAAGTAGTTCTTATGTTGAGGTTATAAAAATGCAGAGAACAGCTATTACACAAGTTACACATTTTAATTTTCCCAAACACTGTTGACATCTTTTATCACTGAAAATATTTATAGTGTTATATGTTTATACACACTGCATATACACGTGTTTATATAAGTTTATATACGTATTGAAACTTACGGTTATTGAACAAGGTGCCTTAAATGCTTAATAATACGGAATGTCCTATGCTCCTGTTACACAGTTTACAAAACTGTTTAAAATTTCTCTAAGCAGACGAAGCAAAACCACAAGAACTTTGAACTCATAGCTATTAAAGCAAACGATTAATTTATTCACTAGTAATTAATCTTGACAAGAGTGTTACCTATAGGCTTTGACATACTCTAATGTGCATCATATGCTCTCAAAATACATCTAATAAATAAACAAATAACCGGAGTGTTTACCTTTTCACATGCCTCGCAATACTGAAGTAACATCCTGTATATCATAAAGAGAAATGAAATGATATCAGTATGCTATTTTAACACAGCAGAGGTTTCCAGGTGTCCTTTTTTCTTTCTTTTCTTAAAGTGACACAAATCCCTATATTTTTAACTTAATTCAAGGCTTGGGACGAGCACTTATTGCAGTTTTTTCCGCCTTATAAACCTGAATATTCTAATTAAGGCTTGGAAGAGAACAGCACTCAGTTGCTTGCATCTCCCGAGGGTTGCAGTAAATTTTTTGGAAGAGAAGAGGATGAGAAGCAGGGGCAGAGGTCGAAAGGTAATTAAAATTTACGTTCTCTTTGAAGTCTTCCGTCGCGCCAACTGTAGCCTGCATTCTTCAATGGTAGTACTCTTAAAATGTCACTGTTGAGGATAAATGTGGCGCATAACGTTAAATTGCAGTTTTCATTCTTTTTAATAGGTGGGATAAAGCATCCGCCTTCAGCTTTACTCCTAGCAAAAAAACTAATTAAATTGTTGTAAAGTCGACATACCAAGGCTGTTCTCGTGTGCCAGTTGCATCGTATTTATTCGCACATTAAGCATTCTTTTTAGAGCATATGCTGAATGCTGCATTGTTAAGAGTCCGAGCTACTTAAGGAGAATATACCATGGAACAAACAATAAAAAATACAGAGAAGGTCTGTTGTCTGGGTTATGAATGAGTATATTCCTAGTTTTTATTATTTCTCTTTACCTGTATTACTTAGCTGGAAGTACTTTATTCCATCCAAAAATTCGATAGCAAGACTTCACAGCATATGCAGGCTTCAAGACTTACTGAATCCAAACGAGGCAATTCCAGAATAAGGGTTGTATGTGTGAGTCAGAGAGAGAGAGAGAGAGAGAGAGAGAGAGAGAGAGAGAGAGAGAGAGAGAGAGAGAGAGAGAGAGAGAGAGAGAGAGACAGAGAGATACTCACACACCTCAAAAGGAAAAGTTTTTTTAAATACTCACAGGTAGCTTTAATATTCTTATAAATAAATAATGAAGAGATAGAAAAATGGCTGAAATAAATAATTTCCATATGTGAAAATCAGTGAATAAGCAAAGAGGCAATTTTATCAGGATAAGTAACTAACTAGCCAACTTCCCTGTTAAGGAAAACAAATTAGTTGTAAATCAGTTTAGCTGATACAATGAGATATTCAGCGAAGTGAAATCAATAAGAAATGCATTAATCAAAGTTCGAGTAATTAGTACGTTCGAAGTCAGAAGTGCTTGCAAGTACACATGAAAATTAAGACGACGAAAGAAATTCTTAGAATTTAACTAATCACAGAGTAAAAAATGACTTTCAGATGGCAATAATAAGTTCAGATCTGACAAAGTGTGAGCTATAAATTTTTGTGGATTGGTCATGAAGTAGCTGGAACTTTGGGTGATAAAAGAGGTTTTATTTCTAAAATACTTCTCGTTTTTCATATCTTACAGTCAGAAGTGTTTTGCGGTGCTCGATTATCGGCAGTTCTGAAGACCGGGCTAGGGTTATACGTACTCAGTCGCCACCAGAGAATTCTCGGCCCAACAAGGACTCATGGTAACTACCTTTTCTCACTATTATCCAGGCAATAAGTTTTTCTAAACGGTAAAGTTATCTATTGATACGTCATACGTTAGAAGATAAATACCTGAATGGTTACAGTTGTTCGTGCTAAGATTAAGAAACAATTCAGTCCTGCATCTTCAAATAATCGGTAAATCGTTTCAAATCGCTAATTTATTAGCCTTTCGTAAACTTATCAGCCAACTTCCCTTGTGCTATCTGCAGATACACCCCGAGAAAAGAATCTTTTTGTTTATAACTGTAGTAGCCGGCAGCAGGGTTATCCAAGGTCGAGTTATTTGAGACGGTATTAAAGCTAAGTGGAGATATAATACCAATACCAAACTTCGTATTTCAGTTAAGCATGTTCTGTGGTTACGACACGAATATCTTCCAGAAAATTTTCTTACATGAGAATTATTTAGAACATTTTGTTTCTTTCAAAGATGGGTCAAACGATTTTGATTAAAATACCACAACACATTTAGCTTATATCATGAAAATTTAAATGCATATCTTAAATTTGTTGTAAAGAATCTCTCAAGGCCTCATGGTTTGGAATTACTTTTGAATAATTGGTAGACCATAAGCTATAGAAATATCGCACTACACAAACCAATTTACATTTCGTTAAAGTATAAAATTTATATAAAATACTTTGGTGAACTTAACTTCGAGAAATTACTGGTGTTACTGGTTATTTTCTTGTACTTTGAAATACGTTTCTCAAATTTATATATACGTTTTTCAAATGGTAAATCGCTATTCTTTCTATTTTGATTATTCAAACAACTCGGAATTTCAAAGACATCACATAGCCTTACGCTATTTCAGAATTTCTCTCTCTTTACAAGTGCATCGTACAATGAATTGTATAAAGTTAAATTAAAATTTATCTGGATTAAAAATACTTAGCTAGTTAAGCGTTTATAAAAAAAATTTTGCAAAACAGGGAGTAGAGTGAATATATCGCATCAGTTTTCGCAACACACATCGCAACACACGTATTCATTCCTGCCCATTCTTGTATTTGACCTGAAATTACTTTTTTGGCATACTTTTGAACAGGCATGTCCAAACGCCGAGCCATTCTTTGATACTTCCCACATGACACGTATTTGGAAACAGGGAGAGTGGCAAATCTTCACACTGTTCAATGGCGTCAAGTCCCGTTAAGCATTGCACGTCAGGAAAGCCTGTGGTGCATTCACGAAACCAAAGATATTTGAGATTGTGTATAATATACTATAATTTTCAATAACCAGTAAAATAAACATCAGATTTTAGCACTAGTATACAGAACACTGCAAACAAATGTGACAGACGTAGCAATAGCATTAAAAGGCAGTTACGCTTCTATACTTATTTCCTCTATGTGTCCTACGTCATTGAAAGCCACAATAGCCTCCAAATCCGATACATGCATAGATATATTTAGCTGTCCCGACAGAAGGAAATTTGATATTTGAATTCTGTTTTTACCTTCAATTTGCTTCATTCGAGAAGAAAGTTGATCGCAGATACACGTTAAGTTAAACAACATACAGATGCTAAATTCCATAATGACGTGGATTTTTTCCCATTTATACTTTGCGTTTAACTGTAATGATCGGCCATATCGGTGGCCGATCTCCTTTGGATCATATCGCCTATTGGCGATGGTGTTGACTTCTAAACATTGGGTTGTAGGTAATTTGTTACTTTTTTATTAATCATTAGATCACGCACACATTCGCACTCTCATTCATAATTCCAGACCCTGGGAAAGATAGTGAATCATCTTGCTTGCAGAAAAATCTCCACCCGCAGGCGGGAATCGAACACGGGATACCTTGCAAGGCAGGTGCTCCACCGACTGAGCTAGCTGATATTTATATTTAGGAACAGGTTTATACACCTCAGTTCCTAAACACTCCTTGCACATACTTCTAACAATATGTTTTGCAGTGTTATTAACTCTTAACTGCAATTGCAATGATGTTTCTTTTGTTTCTATTGCCAAGGGGTTGAAAAAAAAAGACGAAAATCACTTTTCATACTTTTACAATCCTATAATCAGAACTGTAAATTCATTGTTCAACTTCTCTCTTAGTTCAACATAATTATTATGTAAAACTACTTCCTTCGGTAGTTTTTGTGAAACGTTAACATGTTGCAACATTTTCTCTATAAATAAGTCTTTTTCTGCAAAGCTCTCACTGAATGAAGCCACAATGGTATGGTACTTTTATTTGAAGTTCAGTTTCTAAGCTAAATATTTAGTAGCTTTCGAATCTATCGAATTCCGCACCCCATTACATATTTCCTCCATTGTAGTACGATCTTTAATAGGAATAAGATCAATAACAAATTCATATACAGAAAATTTTTATCCTCAATACGAAAACAAAAACAATTGAGCAATACGAGTTATGTCGGTGCTCTCGTTTATAGCAGGAGAAAAATCCTTCCACCCGAGGATGTCCCACTTGGGGGTATAGGTACAATAGACCACAGGTTTCGGTGTCAAATCCCTTCGGTAGTAATCTTAAATCTAATCCTGAGTGTACTTGTGATTTGAAATTCAACTTTTAATTCCTTTAGCCGAGTTATTCGATCCGCACCTATAGTAAACAACAGAAGGGTGAACAGCTACTTCATTTTTCTTCAACTGATTATTATTTTATCACCTACTGATCTCTTTCCATATACTTCACTAATAATGGATGTTAATAATGATCAAATTTACACAACTGGTACCTATACTTGATTGTACTGTGGCCTGCATGGGCTGTTTGATAATGTCGCTTAGTTCTTGCATTATTAAATACCTTTGAGCAAAATAAGCATGTAGTATCTTCCCCATCAGAGAAGGAAAAAGAAGGCGAAGAAAAACACGACTACTTGTTTATTCCTCAACTTACGTTATTATAGTAAGACATGGAGGGTAAAGATTATATCACTGCATTACGCTACGCCACTGTTGTGAGAATGATGACGTTTACGTGAAGTGAAGGGGGTTGTGACGCAGATATAACATCTACCTGACACACTGTGACGTTAAGCCAGCGTTTGGACACTGAACGTTGAACTTTTGCTTTTTACCATTTACCTAGAGCAAGTAAGAAAATATTGCAATAATCCCCAACATTTTATATATAGAATTCACCATAGGTACACGTTTTCAGTCACCTCGAATAGACAGTTTTAGAAAAGACCGCGCCCAAGCGCATGTGTCTCCAATACATGGCAAAGCGATGAAGCTTATTGACCTTCACTGACGAGAGCTGCATTCGCTTATTATCTTTTTTATAGAGCGAACTGGAGTATAGTAAATGACGCGCAGCTGTGTGCCTGATAAGAAAGTTTAGCCAACTAAGTATTATCCATACACAAATGCAAATTACTATTGCAATCACCCGTTTATTACTTGTCAAAAGGGTATTTTGATTACCTCCTATTTCTCCTAGTGACAATATTCAATCACGTTATTTATGATTTCTCGCACCTACCATGTAGGACACCTTACTATCCAGAAAACGTGATTGTATCTGAACAGTGTGTACATACACTATCTCGACATGTACGTGCGATAGGCTCACGTAAACAACCCTGTTGTTACACATACATTCCGGTACGCTTACATGCTTTGACATAGCGTAAACAAAGGAGAATATTCGGTAAGTATCAAACTTGTTATTTAGGTTCAACATCTGTTAAGGACGCAACACCATTATGTTGTAATTCACCCATTCTAAGCTAATTTTTAAATGAAAATTCTTGCAATTCTTTTTATTTTCTATACATTAATTTAACGATTTTCATTTAAGTAATATATTTTTGAAGTATTTACATGGCAAATATAGTAAAACATATAGCCCGCCTCGGTAGCGCAGATGGTAGCGAGTCTACCGCACGTTCAAGAGGTGCCGCGTTCGAATCTCGGTCAGGGTGAGTTACCGGATACGGTTTTGCCCGGGGGTTTCCCTTATCCTGAAAGACGAATGTTGGATAACTCTAACCTCTATGGACCCTGGGCTCATTTGAGCATCATTTCACCCATTTCATTTATCGTCCGATATGACTTAACGTTAGAGGTCGTAAATTACAATACACCTATACATAAATTGAATTTTCTGGGAAATTCCTAAGAAGTCCTCTACATTTACTAGGAATTTTGCATAAGGTAGTGTTAAAAACTAATCAAAAAGATTAGAAATTCTTTAAAACGCACAAGGTATTTCAAATTAATCTTTTTTATCATAAATAATTTCCAAGATATTCATTATTGCTTCGAATTTTACAATACTTTATTATCCTTTAAAGTGCTATCACTGTTGAATGATTTTTCCCAATATGGGAAAATTGGCATTCTAAGGCCGGCATAAACCGTCCCACTTTTAAATATCCGACTAATATCGACTGGATTTCCTTTATTCTCCCGTTGTAGTTCGAACGAGGGTGCATTGCAAGCATTTCTGGAAAGGCATCTCGATTTCCGAAAGTATTTAGGAAATTAAAAATTAGTAATACCAGTTTGCAGAATATATAGAGAAGATACTTGGTCGAAAAACTCGTGTCGATACAAAAATCTTTTAGCAACACGTTCTACAGATATGTGAAAAATATTGCACCTGAATGTATTTTTACGGTAAAATGATAAGTTTCTAGTCTGAAAATCATTTAAAAGTACTTAAAATCAAATGAAAACATATGATACTGTCAGATATCTGTCACTGTGAATATTCATATCCTTCCAATGACAATACTAGATTATTAATTTTTCTTGGTGAGCCTCAAAATAATTGCATATAAGGGTACACATAATGCAATAAATATTCACTATTTATTTTCAGGCCTAGTCTTGAATTTTCACAGAAAATACTGAAGTGAATAATGGTCGCATGAAGTTTATTTTAGCAAACTTATTTCACTGAAGAAAAGCATTTCCTTCTGTCCAGTGGCAATCTACTTCCGATTATTGGAAAGTTGTAAGCATTTTATCAACAGTAGGTGCCTCACCGCCCTACGCCGTGGCATAGCGGGCTAAGGCAGCATGCTTTTGTTCCCTGGCCACGGAAAGCGGCCCGGGTTCGATCCCACCCATGAGGTGCGGATTTCAGGTCCCGGGTTTAGGACCGGTGCCCACTCAGCATCGTGAGGAAAGTGAGGAGTTCACGATAGGTAAGCGGCCCTGCTCCCGAAAACCAACATTCCGGCTGGGGGATGCCGAGATGCTGACGACATCTCCTCCGCGTATCGGTTGGATGATCGCCCACCTCTGCCGTGCGTAAGTGGGCGTGAGGCCGGTAGTCGGGTTGGTAGGCCTTGGCCCTCTTAGGGCTGCCACGCCAGTGGTTAGCTCTTAGGTATCTCACCAAAGATTTTTATTTTTCTAGAGCAAATAAAAGCTCAAGTGGAATTTATTTATATCACGATTAAAATAAAAGCATATGTATAAATATATACATTGAGATACAATAACATCAACTAATTATTAAATTAATTGATCGAACTCCTCCATGTAATGTTTCCCTTTCTCTTTCTGTTTGGTGTGTTATTTTGAACCTAACTACACATATACATGCGAATAACAAATGTTAGCGAAGTGGTAAGAACGTGATATAAACACTAAAACTACCGATTGGTATCTTGGAAACAATCTCTAGGAGTTAAATAACCAAAACTGTGTCTAATGATACTTCTATGTACGTTACACACCTAGTTATTCAAAACAGAAAAATTTATCCTTGCTCCTCCAGAATCATTACTTAGAATTTCCTTTGATTTTTTTTATTTGTTGCAAAGTTCAGATCTGAAGACAGGTCACAACCAGTTTTTGTTCTGAAATTTTAAACATTTTTCTGAAACTTGCCAAATGCTCCAAACTTTACCTTTGAACCGAAGTTTCCAGTTGAAATAGTGCTCATTTAATTGAGAACGTGTTTATCGACACTTCAAAAATGTTATTTTGAAAAGATATTTGAAAAGTATTAGCTAGATAAGTTTAAACTCTTTTCCACACAGTAGCATTTTAAAAACCTTTAATACTCATTTTAATGACTCCTAATTTCTGAAAAAGGATTACAAGGTTTATTACTGTTCTTCAATGTTTCTAAGGTAGTTTAACAGACAACTGAGGGATATATAAAGTTGCCAAAAACGGATGTCGCTTACTTCATTACAGAAGTAAATTTCAAATAAACTACTTCCTGTTTTTCATTAGCGATTTCCAAAAAATGTAAAGCGTTAAAAATTTGAAGTGTAGAAAATGAATTTATATAAACCACGAATGTTATTGAGTTTATATCGTAAAGTCTCTAAGTAAAGTGTCCCTAGTGTAGATGGGCAAAAGCCCTTTTAGTTAAAAATCTGAAATTACTTAAGGAAACAGATACATTTTTTAAACAAATGTCTCCCTTTATTCTTGCCTTTCCAAGTCTTCTTATGTGCATTTTACATGTTAGTAGAGATCTTTATTACTACCTGAGCCGGCGAACTTTGTACTGCCAATAAAAGTTATTTAAACTTACCTATATAAATAAAACAAATTCGGATTGGTTATTATTCAATCTGAAATTGGTGGGGAAGTTTAAATACAACACAGTTACAATTAAGTTAATCAATTTAAAGATTTCTGATAAACAATATTTTGTGTGTTTTTTCTGGTGTGTAAATGTATAAAGATGATGGTTTTCCGAAGCGCGAACACGCGACATATACCTAATTGTCCATGAGAGAAATAGGGAAAATCCAAGTTGATTCCGCAAACTTCCAACGACTGCCCTTTGGATTTATTTATCATCATCGCAAAGGCCAAACGCACGGGAAATTGTAGATGCTTAAAATTAAAAGGTAAATCCGTTGGAATCATCAGAATATACGGGATCAAGATATCCTCTCCTTTGTACTTTCCCTTGATGGTTGTTGCCACGATGATGTTGTTCCTTAGCTCTTTCACAGTTTGTCTCGTTCCATTGCATAGTCGTGGTTGTTTAATATTACTTAGCATGATCACAACTAATTCTAATGTTAAATTGCGAGAAGGGAGTCCAGGAATTCTAATGAATTTAAAAACACCAGTGAGGAAATTGACTACGTCATATTGGCTTATAACTGCGTCAACATATTTGTACGAAAATAACTCCCCCGGAAGAAAATTCTGTATGGTCGCATTGACATCTGTATTTTTTGTCTGCAATATTTCCCGTTCACTCAGTCAAAAAACACGGCGAATAAGCTCCCCTTTGGAGTCTGTGAAGTGACAGAAATCTGTGGGTAATGTAATTAATCCGGTCAAGGTGTCAATGGCGACTTTATGTCGGGGACGAGTGAAATATATTTGTACTTTGTAATGCTTTCGTTTATTGAAAATAAAAGAAGGTGTGATTTAAGTGAAAGTTTGCCTGTATACTTTTATATTTAGTTAATAACCTGACCTATTATTGCTTCAGATTTTTTTCTCACCTTTTAAACCTTTCTTGGACTTATACAAATATTTCAAAACTAAACTGAGTCAGATCGGTTCAGCCGTACTCGAGTTTTTGTGAAACTAACAGACGTCAATACATTACATATATATTTTCTTTATGTTTCAAAATTGAACATTTTTAAAATTTGCTCATTTTCTTAAGCATTAAGAAATAAGGAGATATCTTCTACAGACTATATAAGGTGTTTTATTGATTAGGCTAAAGATTGAGGTCTTTTGCGTAAAAACGTTTTTATGAACATTGCTGATTGTTTTTCAAATTCAGGTATAAGCTGTACCTCAACCTTTTGAAGTTGTTGGAAAACAGTAGATAAATTCAAGATATTCTGCGGAAACAAACCAGATGAAAAGACTATTAGAAAAAAGACTATTTGATCTGTAAGAAGCACATATCTATACAAGTTGATCATCAAATTAAGTAGTTACGTTTCTCTGACCTAATTAGTTTTCTACATTCACGCCATCTCTTGACCTGCCATTTAATTTACTGCAAACAGTCTTGTTCAGTGATGCGAGCACTGGCGGCATTTTGTCTATGTTGATTTTTTGGTGTTATATCTATTTAGTGTTTATAACATTTCTTATAAATATCCTGATAATCGTCTTTTCATCTCGTTGGTTTCCCGAGAATATTTTGAATATATTCGTCGCCAGGAAAGCTTCAGGTCTCTTTTAACAGTAAATAAGCTTTAAAGATATATAACGCGGATTTACTGTTGACCTTGACACATTAGTTGTTCTGAGTAAGTCAACTTCAGTGTTCTTTAAAGGGATGTATCCGAGAGACGATGTTCAAAACATCCTAAAAAGTGTTTCGGCATTGCTGGGCGTTTTGTATGGAATCGCAGTGTTTGAGGCGTAGCAGAGGATTATGATTAATGAGGTACTGAAATGTTTTAGTATTTCATTCAGTGTAATATCTGAATGTACCATTTGTTTTCTCCAAACTTTAGAAATTTTATGAGCACTCCGTATAGTCTATGCAATGTCAGATAAAGGAACATTTTCATTTCATAAACATACAACAAGAGTTTTTATAATTGCTATCACTTTAATAACTAAAAATAGAAACCTGCCATACTTTTCTTAATTCCAGTAACAACAGTATTAATCTCTTCATTTCTAGGATTATGCTTTAATACATTTTTGTGAGCATTATGGTTTAACAAACTGTATTGGTCAGGCTAAATGTACAATAATATTTAACTTAAGGTTGCTTGGTACTGCAGTTACCAATTTCCACAAATTTCACTCCAGCTAGCCAATTCCTCCCTCCAAATATGCAGCTTACATTTAATTTTCAAGCTCTTATATTTAAACTACAAGAATTAAACATTGAAATTCGAGTTCAATGTGAAATGCCTCATGCGTTGAAAATCTGTGCAGTATAAAAACGTTTCCAGTGAAATGTTAATACAATTTTTAATTAACTAATTCTATAAAAAGTCACTCTTCACCAACCTTCAACTAACGTAGGTATACTGAATATTGAAAGGTATATTGAGGTATTTAAATGCCCAGAAAAGCAAAATCGCTTTTGGTTCCTGATTATAAAATATCCAAGGATTGCTTCTGTGGAAATTTTAATGTGATTCTGTTTGAAGGTTTGTTGAAAAAACGGCGTCAATTATCCTGAAGAGCAGAATAATGTCACAGAAGTGTACTTATGACGGCGTTGGGAGGCCATTCCGGGTTACGTTCAAGTTTAGTGTGGGTATTCACCTGGTCATCTGTATCGTATTTCAAGATGCTGTAAATTAAGCCTGTTTCTATAGACGGAATCTTACCTCAAGAGTGAAAAAGACAATATTATAGCCATTTGTTCAGTTATCAGATAGATTTAGTTTCAGATGCAAAAGCATAACAGTGGCTTGCTACGCTATTTCCCTTATTTATATGTCCACACTTAGTCTGTATAACAATCGACGCACCACCATACCCTTACATAAAATTTAATAACAATTGGATGACATCGAGACTATATTTACCCGCTAATAAGTATGATTTGTCAACTGTTGGAGAATACAGGGTACATGAGGGCTGTCACAGGACCATTTTAAAACTATATTTAAAATACGACTATTATGCTCAAAGTGATCAGCAGGGCTAGGGAGTTCGTACCGATTTCCGTGAGCAGTGTAAGAGCGGCCAGGAATGGCTATGCCACGCAGGGCTAATAGCAAGGGCAAGGTCCGTCGTAGAATGCAACTCATTACTGTAACTTGTATCCTAAATTAATACATATTACACGTTTAACACATGCTTTACACCAAGAGGCCGAATCAATCAAATGTAGTTATGCAGGTGTAGACAGCTTTGCAGCTCACATGAAAAATATGTTTTAAAGCATCTTACAGGATTGCATGATTCAGGGAGTTAGCAACAGACATATCGCTGCCACCACGGCCAGTTGTAACCAGATGGGGAACTGGGCTAGAGGCTGTAAATTATTATGCCGAACATTATAACAAAATTGTTTCGGTATTAGCCAATTTAGAAACCGATGGCAGCTCTAGCACATAAACTGCCAAACGTCTAGTAATAAAAATTTCGTTGGAATATATTATTGATTGCACAGTTGTTCAAAGAGTTACACACAACTATCACACTTTTACAGTCCAGAGGTATGGAGCTGACTGAATCTTGCGGCATGTAGAACTGTCAAAACAGATTCACAAAAACTCGAGCATTCTACCTGAAATAAAGATGAAGATGAAAAGTGTAATTGAAAATAATGCAGGCTTCGGTGCGATTTACCGCATACGAGATGCACTTTTAGATCCCTACAAAAGCTATGATACTGATACGGAACTGATAACTGAAGTCGAAGGAACATTTTCGCAGTATAAATCTTGTTTGGAGAAACGTAGAATGAGTTTTTCATTTGATAGGCTTCAGAGGTACATTGCTTTTAGTAATACGGCCGCAGATGAGTATATGTGCAATGAAATTCCTGCTTTGGTATTTTGTCTATTAGGAGTCTTCAATTATTTAAGAAATTGATTTTATTATTGGATATTATTTTACATTCGATCAGGAAATATTACAACCCGCATTATAATTGCTTGGGTGTTGCCACAATGTGCCTATTTAAATAATGAAATAAGCCAGAGACAAGCCCGTATGTACATATACCATATAAGAATTTATATGTTGTACATAATTATCTAAATAAGTGTGCATATAAGAATGTCTCATAGGACATTTTTGTTCTCTGGGCAAACAGTTTCAATGCCCCCCCCCCCCCGCCTTGCGCTCTTATCTATGACTTCTTTGGATGCCTAGAGAAGGTCGGTCTCAACCTGTATAGGGAACGGCGGTCGGTACGAACTTCCTACCTCTGTAGATAAGGGATTAACGACACCACACCGAAATGAATGGAAACTACGGACTTTTCAGTTTTAGTGTTCATCTTTTTTAAATATGTATTTCATATTAACCAGCATTTGGAAATATGTTTAACATACTTCTTGAAAACCCATAGATATTTATTACGCACATTTATTAAGCTTAAGTCTGTTTAGTGAATGAAGTTGCTCCACAAAGGAAATGTATCATACCCACAACTAATGTCTGCCATAAATACCTCTCTACCTCCCAGGAAATGGAAATTTAGCTACGAAGACCAATAGGAACCCTGAGTGTTAGGAAATTACAGTCACACGTTCACTCGACATGGAGTCTCAGTTGCCAAAATTTAGAATTCCGGTGCAAAAGTTGAGAGGTTGCAACTCTGCGAAAAGAAGTGAAGGGGAAGGGCCTCTGTTGTGAAACAGCTAAAAGGGTTCCTCAAAAGAGGCGATCGAGCTATACACATTTTAAATGGGCAGATGTTCAAATTGAGAAGATAATGTGTCATGTAGTTGCCTTAGGAGTTCTGCGTACTTTTCCAGAAGTATGAAGTTTATTGTAAACACGGAACGCAAGCAAGGGAAATTATATAAATCTCCAAATACCAGTTGTCCTTCCCACAGTCGCAATTATGCCATAAATGTGTTCACGGCGTCAACTAAGCATGCAATGTTTTGATTTCTACCCTGCAAGAGTGTACTGAATTGATCCAAATAACCAAAAAGGTCTGTTGAAAATGCTAGGTCACACAACCATTTGTGTTGTGTCAGTTCAGGAACTTCATTTCCCTGAAAGAATAATATAAGACACAGTTATCATGTTAAGACTGTCGAAAGTAGAAAAGTGTATGGAGATTAGTATTGTTGCATTTAAATTTTGATGCTTACTTTGCTTTTCATAAATTCAGCAATGCGCATTTTATACTCCAACTTGAAAACATCGACCCCATTACGAGATTCCACCCGCATATTTAACATGGATCT
Source organism: Mantis religiosa (assembly GCA_030765055.1). Classification (NCBI taxonomy): domain Eukaryota; kingdom Metazoa; phylum Arthropoda; class Insecta; order Mantodea; family Mantidae; genus Mantis; species Mantis religiosa. The sequence goes on from JAUKNK010000138.1 coordinate 679,817, forward strand.
TAAACACTCAGTGAAATTAGTACTAATATAGATATTATCGCATCACCTGTAGTATATTCGTAACTATACAGCTAACGTCTGCACCCCTGCAAATGTTCACTGGGATCAGCAAATGTTATATGTTAGACGGAATGTTTGTAGCTCAGTTAGAACGAGCGCAGAACTACAATCTCATTTGTCAGCTGTGACGGTGGTTCGAATTCTCTGCATAGGTTTTCAAATATTTTGTATCGTGTAATACTGAAAATTTGCAATTATTTTTCTGATAACTGTTATTATTTTTATTTTTAATTGTTTTATTTATGTTTTATGTCATTTTTTATGTTTCTTTATTGGTGGACTACAAGTAGGTAGTTGTTCAAATACACCTATAGATAGGTGTAATTGAAATAAAGATCATTTATACACATTTGAACATAGAAAACATAGAAATTACAGTAACAGAGTTTAACATGGAAGTTAGACACTATATTACAGACACAGAATTATTGCGATATTAAAAATGTCGTTTCAAATTGGTATGTTTTGTGAATCTGGAATGGCCCTTTTTCTATTCCTGGAACACGACCATAACGAAGCAAATGCTCGAATATATGACCTTGGGTAATGCACGCCCTCAGGAACTTTATAATTTAATGATTGTGAATTCGGTTTTCAAGTTTTGATGAACATAAAAAGAAATAATTACACTGCTGAGACTCGAAGGTGTGTCATGTGGGGTTAGGGCACAGGAGCTATTTCGAGACTTGCCTTAAAACACGTTCAGGGTTCAGTAGTATGACTTGTACGCCTGGCGCTATACCTTGGCACTCTCGCGAGTTCTCGTGCTTGATTTAACCTTTTAAGACAATTTAAATCATTTGCTGGGTGTTTTAATAATATTATTACATAAACGGCAAAAGCTCTTATGCATTTTAATTGAGTTGTACGGGACGTACTTTAAGCAAAAATGTAAATAAACTGTTGTTTAATAATATGTCCGTTTTGACTGTATGGATGAGGCGTGTCTCTAATTGTTTCCTAATTTTTGTCAGCCAACCCCTGCTTTTTAGCGAGCAGTACGTTTTGTCCCTTAAACCCCTATTCCTCTGAATTTTGCACATTCTTCTTTCTAAGAACATCAAGCAATACTGCTTACTAAGCACAAAACTGGACCAAGGCTCATATGCCATTTATTGGGTGGCCTAACTTGCAAACGAATGAAGTGCGGCTGAATCACCTGGTATTAGCTTTCTTGTATTTTCGTCCTCCAACGTCAAGTGATATCGGACGATGAATGAAATGGATGAAATTATGCGCAAATGAGCCCAGGGTCCATAAACCCTTGAGTTACCCGGCATTCATCTTTCAGGATAAGGAAACCCCCCGGAAAAACCCTTATCGAGATAACTCGCCTGACCGAGATTCGAACTCGGGAACTTTTGAACGTGAGGCAGACGCGCTACCATCTACGTTACTGAGTGGGCACTTATATTACTGACGTCTACAATCGTTGAATTTATTTCGGTGTAGTTCATTAACATCCTGAATATTCAAGGTATGACTGCATGCATGGAAAGCAACATTTTGAATTTACCTTAATTCACCATGATGCATAGTATATTCCTTACCATATGTCCTACCACAAAAATAGTACCTTATCTGAAACCTCGTAGGTGAGATCCTAAAGGATTTCCTATTCTCTTAACATCACGTGATAGGAGATTTCTGGGACGGTTTACAAAATCAGCACATTTTTTCCTTAAGAATCGCCTACTTCTATTGCGCGGATACGAGAACTTTTTCTTCAACAATTTGTTATTTACATATTTAGGAATTCTCTTTTTATTGTCCATGAGGTTCTATTTAACTGAAAGGATACATTCAGTTAATAAATGTTCCTTAGATCTAAAGGAAAATATATTTGGGGCCAGCTGTACATTCAATTGTAAAGTAAACAGCAACTGTTAGACAAGGTCATTTGAATGTAATACATCACAAAGTTTACAGAGAAAGGAAGAACGTTTGTGGGTAAATGCTATATTAAGAAAAGAATTAAAATTTGAGAAGAGTTTGCCCGTTTTCGTCTATGAATCTGGATTTTGATCGGTGTACACGCCCCACATGCGAGAATAATGAACAGGTAACGTATTTTATAGAAAATGTTTAATCAGAATGCCTCAAAGCATTCCAGGAGTGTTTCATAGATGATCAGATTAGGAAATCTAACTAAGTTCTAGCAAAGTTTGAACTAAACCAGTTATATTCAGTAGTAAGTGAAAATATACATTACAGGTTGAAGCACGAGGAATACAAGGAACGGTAGTCAGACAGAGCGTGTGAGGTCCTCCACTTTGTGGATTTCTGTAATAGGTAAATCGATTCAGAAAAACAGAGCTTGCTTCACAAAAAATATAAATTGTCTATGTAAGCTTGCTTCTTTTACCAGTATCAGTTTCCGCACTATTGTTTGGCCTGGGATATATTTTCAAATGCCTTGTGCTTTTTGGAATTTTAAATTAATTTATTGCTTAATTTTCTCTACTGTAGATAGTAAACAGGGTAAGTATTGTATTCCATCAAAATATCCGATGTCCAAGTGTCAGCCGAAATACGTGTTTGGAGGTCACTTGAATATAAAAAGAGCGTTTTGGAAAGGATGAATAAGTTAATTTATTGAAGGATATAGTAGCTAGAAACTGTACTGCATTGTACTCAATTTGATTCCGAAAGCTCAGTAGAAATACAAGTTTTGGGTTCCCCTCAAAATACACAGGTATTGTTTAAAAAGTTCCGTGTGTGTGAGAGTGTGTGTCAGTGTATGTTTGTACTATTGTGCAGTAAACCATATCCGAGTTATTCCTTGTTATATCCTCAAGTGTAAGTATTGTTTTTATACTTCTCAAATCTTATGTTAATATTGGTTCTATTTTATCTCTATGCAATGCAAGGAGGAAGAAATTTCAAAGCTGTTGTATAGGGGCTAAATCTTTAATGAATTGACTATCGCTTAAAGGCTGTTGTGTTGCGATATTACGGTTACAGTCATACAAATAATTAGCAATAAGGTAATGTATTCAAATGTTTACCTCAAGTTTCTTGAAATCGATAGAAGAATAGCGTTTGTTACAGTATATTTAAAAGAGTAGTGAAACACGGGTGAGAGAAGGCATCCAGTTTTCAATTTTGTCTACCACGTCGTGGTAGGTAGAGAAGGCATTGTATTCTATCCAAAACCTCGATACAACATCTTACTAGAAATATACGATTTAGGTCCCATATAGTTACTCCGGCAAATATTCGGCTCTAAAAAGTGAGGTCCCCTGGTTACCTTCTGATTGAGCACTCAAATATCTTGGCTTCCATCTTCATCCTCGGCTAAAATGGAGTACACATCACCAACAAACTTAACCAAGCCTCTGCTCGCCTACACAAGTTGTATTCCATCCTCAACCCCAAGTCCTCTTTACTATACAAGAGTATTCTCGACCTCTTCTATAGTATGCCAGTCCTGTATGGGGATGTGCTTCACCTACTCATATTCACCAACTATTGTGAAACACCAATGTGTTTCAGAACAAGATCCTGCGATTGTCTGAACGCCCCGTGGTACATCCGGAATGCACAGCTACACAGACAATTGGACATTGTCATCATAAACGAGTATATCTTCACAGCTACAAGAAGATTCTTTGCTCACCTTCCTCATGTATCAGATGCTTTACTCATTCAACTGGGACGCCCCCTAAATGCTGCACCAAGACTGAAGGCATGCATGCCACAAGGCATTTTATTTCTATAAAGTGTTAATTCTTGAAGTTATGTAATTAATATTCCCACAAATCAGCTCAGTTTGCTTGAGGACTCCAATACGAGTATCCTCTTTCATTGTATTCTTTAATTTTTGATCTGTATCTGTAGTTCCACAATTTGTATAGCACGGACTGCTGATCAATTATTATATATTTCAATACATGTTAGTAAATGAATATAAGTATCTCACAATTCAATGAAACAGACGCATTCAGGATTTTATTGGGGAAGTAAAGAATTGAAATATTTTCGAAAACTTATAGTTACGATAGCGGCCTCCTGTTCCGACCAATGGAGGATAATGCTTTTTTTCTTTGATGTAACAATTCCGTATTATATCTTATTTATAAAGTGAAGTGAAGTAGCATAATAGCTTATTTCCATTTCGAAAAAGGTAATATCAGGACCAGAGGGCTTTAGAATAATTCGCACATTCCTTCCTTCAGTGTATTGATTCTCTCGCTGCGCTATCTGTTGTGCGGTACACTAACTACTTTGCTGAAGCGCTCGTAGTGTCACAAGTGGTGACTAGAAGCTTTGGTAACCCTCCACTATGAAGAGTCCTGTAAAGACAACAGAAAGCAATGCTACCAATAACACTACTCGAACATGAAATATTACCTTCAAGAAGATAATACGTGCTTTTTGCCCATTTTCACACGCCGATTGCAAATATGTTGCTTAAAATGGCACATCACTTCACAATATTTAGATATGTTAGGAATTTTATATCTACCATCATCCAAAGCGAGCTCGCTGACCAGACGACAATACTCGTGTCATAGGTTGCCTACCCTTGTCCTACACGATTACTTCTTACGCAGAAGTAATTAAACGATAGATCATCAGCAATGTTTTGTAGCCTTGGTAGAAACCAGGGCAATGTAATCTGCAGCTTCATTAAAATGAAGCACAATTGTATTATTACAAATGTAATATTACAATTATTGCAAGTGTCATGTAATTTACCAAAACACATATTATAACTGTTTATACATTAAACGAAAGTAACAATGAAGTGTAGGAGCTTTTGCGTCAGACTGATTCTATAAACTTAATATCGGGAAATGGTTACATATCCCCATCTCTAAATTTTACAAAAAAAAAAAAAAAAAAAAAAAAAAAAAAATAGGTAAAACGTAAAATACAGTAAATGTTGCTACTTGGTGCAAGAAATTTTCAGGTAAATTTGCTTAAGTTTTCCAGGTTAGTTGCTGCCAACCTAATACAGAACAACCTTGTATGGGCAAACGATTTTATTTCCAATATACCTCCCAACGCCTTGGCCTGTAGCAGGCCTTTATTGCTGTGCTGTTTTTAGAGAAGGGAAGAGAAGAGAAGAGAAGAGAAGAGAAGAGAAGAGAAGAGAAGAGAGAGAGAGAGAGAGAGAGAGAGAGAGAGAGAGGGGGGGGGGAACTTAAATCGTCAATGACAATGAGGGATCTAAGCTGGAAATCGAGCCGTAAGGTCTGTGAAGCTAAACACCAATGATGCACGATTGTAAGAAGATGCTTCGTTTCAAATAAAAGCTAACGTATACGATGGTAGCGAATACGTTTGAAAGGACTTACAATTTTTTTTTTCGGTCATTTCGCTACTGCTCATGGTTTGGCGCCATTCCTCTTGCTTGCGCAATTATAACAAAACAAGAGTATTCTCTTGAAATTCACTGATTTATTTCTTATTCAAAATCTGATGCAATGCGCTCATATGGCTTTCCCAAATCTCGCAAACGTTAATCTTATAAAATTTTTATGTTAATAAAGATATTTATCTGCAGGAGAGCACAAAATTTAGTAGGCTTTAAGCGATAGTCAAACAGTTTAAGAGCTGTTTGCTATGTGATTATTTTAAAATTTCGATTTTGAGACAATTACGAGTGGCTGCTTGAGAAAAATACACGTATTTGTAAATTCAAACAAATAACAGGAATATAGAAAAGATTTGCTTGAAAAAGGTTTCACGTGATCTAATTCTTGTGTAGTAAGATTGTGTACCTTACAATTTACCAGTCACGGAAAATTCATGCAGAATGAAGAGATGCTATTCCAAAATATACAAGTCTTCATTAGGGCCCGGAATTCAGCCTAAAATTCGTTGTGTTGTGCATGAGGCATTGATCGTCAACTGAGGAAGTCATCAACTCGTGCTGTTGGTAAAAAGGAAAACAGAGAGGAAAATGTGCCTTCAGCATCTAACGTTAATGTACAGTTCGGCCGCTCTATCCCCGGCTCTGAAATTTCTCGAGAAGCAGGAAGCAGGCAGTTACCAGTTCTTTAGCGGGAATTTCAACCAGAGAAACAATGCGTATTTTAAATCTTTCACGTATTTGCATATTACACGAACCAGTAGCCATATCATTATAATAGCGATAATAATAGGGCTTACGAACACTAAAAATCGGAATTCACGCACGCAAAATACACTAAAGAAAGTTCACCAGCGCAAGCAGCTAAAGCCACGTGGCTCAGACAGATTTAAGCTGGCAACACGGTGTTGGGTTCGGGAGCCACGCCTAGCAGCGACAATGCTGATTGGCGCTAGCAGAAATTTTAACTTCCTGACCACAACATCGGATGTAAGGACTCCCAATACTACCAACAGATGCAGTTAGTGTGTGTGAAAGGTGTGAACGGAATATTCGAATAGAGTGGTGTTGTAATAAATATCTTGCACGGTAATGAAATTACAAGTTGTATTTCAGCGTTTTAAAGCTAATATACTACTATATTTTTATTCTAAAGATAATTTTGAGCATATGTTTTGAATTGCTTATTACTGTATAGTGGTACTATTAACCTTCCCCCTCCGCCTCTTGCAATCGCAAAACGTCAGAGCCGGAGATACAACGGCTGGACTGTAGGCAGACACAGTAGCTTTTGTTATGATCTATGCAACATAATGATGGTAGTAACCATTCCATTCTGAAAAGAAGAAAATAGTTACTTCAAGCAGATTATAGAAAAATATACAGGAAAAATTATTGCCATCCGGGCTCACAATACGCTAGGAATAACTAAAACTGTGCTACGAAGAGGTTCTTCAGGATATTAGAAATTCCGTGTACGACAACAGCTTCCATAGACGAAACGACAGATCGTACGAGTATGGGAAGGACTGTAGTGCATGTATATACTCAGATGTAATGTAATGTTCTCACAAGTTAACTTTTTATTCACTGTGCACATTGTAAACATTAATGATTATTTTTTATATTTATATATCTGTATAAGATAAGCTTGTTTTGTATAATTAATGAATAAATGTGCAATGTATTCCACAACACCATCCGTCGCGTGACTGCATTTGATAGATTACCGTTGTCCGTGACCTTGGTTTTATGAGTACTCAACCCCTTCCCTGTGTGTACATACAAGTCGCAGATATCTACTAACCTCTTTTGTTTTGGCTTAACTTCCGAGCCATTAGATTAAGCTCTTATCAACACTTGCGCGCACATCACTTGACTGTTGACATTTAAGCTCCCGTTTTTTTTTTTTTTCTTTTTTTTTCTTTTTACTTGTTCCATTTATACCCCGCCTTCAACTACAATGGTCATATCGGCGGCCGTTCTCCTTTGAGAACATCCTGAAGTTGTTAACCCGTATTCGTTAAGTTTTAATCATTAGATCACACACACAGTCATACTCTCATTCATACTTCCAGATGGGGAATTATCATGGTCGGAGAAAGTCCCCTTCCCCACCGCCGGGAATCGAACCCGGGACCCCTAGCACGGCAGCCAGGTGCTCTACCACCTGAGCTACGGAGCCAGCCAACTCCCGCTATTGTTTCATTGACCTTCCGACTACGCTAGGAATGGCAAACGAAGGGATTGGCTGACGTACTTTGGTGGTTTTCACTCTGTTAGTCTACCAATGATTCACTTTGACAGAACAAGGTATCTATATGCAGCTTAATAAAATACGAATAATCGTCCGTGCCTTGTGACTTTTACTTTTGGCCAGTTTGAACAACGAAAGTTTATAAGATAGTTTTCCATCATTAACATAATTGCAAAATAGTAAAGGATATAAATAACATCCCAACATGTTTATGAAAATCTGTTACGGTCTGCCTTCTTTCGAGCTCAATATCATTTGTAACCTCCTCGTTGAAAAGCTAAGCATTTAAGGGCATTTTAATATCATAATTTGTGAAATAAAAATGACTCTCTTGACCCAGTCGTTGATCCTGGTATTTTTCAGTGCATAAGATGACCCACGTGGTAAAGGTGTCCGGGGGCGGTGTCGTGGGTAGCGCCGTGTGACGCGTCACAGTTATCGTTAAAAGCGTGGCTGCTTAACCATGAAAATATATTAAATATATAGTATTTTGCTCAAGGCCGTTTCTGACATATTTGAGACAATTTATATTTTTAAAGAATGTTCCACGTAAAATAGTTTGGGATTGGTGGATTTTCCTGAAAATCTTGTTGAATCCTTGAAAGACACTGAATTTTAATATCAAATTTGGTTTTTAACAGACACACACGAGCACCCATAAGTGTTATTCCTAAAAATTATTTTATGCACGAGGACCTCAAATATACATATATGTCCGGTGACAACTCGACATCAAATTTCTTTAGGGTGGAATACAATACTTTCCTATTTACTATAAGTACGTAGTAGAGAAAGTCTTAAGAGTGAGTAGGTAAGTTGCTCGCTTTCTTATTGCTGACAACTACTTTTAAAACGTAGAATAAAGGCAATTTCCTTATTTAAATCAGCTTTCTTCCTCATTTACATAAGAACGCACATGCATGGGACCTTTAACCATTCACACAGTTTATCTAAAATTACAAGGTAAATATGAACAATAAAAACCAAACTTGAACAACATCTAATAATAAAAAAGAAATATTTAACATTTTCATAAATATTACACATAAATAGGTATTAAGTGCACCACAATTTATAATTGTTGTTGCATCATGCACTAAAGGTAATTTTATCACGGATAAGAGGACAACCATAAATTGCATACGCAAAGAGATGCAACGCAGTAACAGGAGTTAAAAAGCAATTACGTGATAAACTATTACGTAAGTATTGACAATATTAATTAATATTAACACTGTCTCTAGTTTTAGACAACAGGTTCATTTGAACATTTTGAAGCTCATATTATCTGCAAATTGAAAACTTGAGGTGGTATAATCAAAAAGCTAATTGATCCCATTAGACTTACCGCATTACGAAGTTAGCGGACGTTGACACAAGTAGAGAAACGCCCCTTGGTATTCACTATGCATAACCACTTAAATCAGCAGTCAAGGGAATTTTGAGCATATGCCGCGGACCCTAGCGGTAGAATATAGAACCAAACGAGGCAAACATCAACCGTGACAAAAATGTTAGGGCTAACGTAGAGGAAATATTACTGCGGATATGGGTCATGTCGTTTACAGTACATAACATTTTGCATGCAACTTATGTCTGAAATGAGCTTTGTTACACGAGCGGAAATATTCCACAAAATATATTTAACAAAAATTTACAATAAACAGTTTAGCAAAATCAAAATATACTTTGAGATTTAAGTTTAGGGTCAGCATTGAGCATAACCAGTTGAACGGCATACTCACCATGTCGTAAAAGGAATTTCATATTTAAGACGTTAAATTGAAAAATCTGCAACTCCCGTACTCTAAATAATTTAGTAGTTAGGTGACTATTTAAAAGTATGAGTAATAGTTATTTTTAGAACTAATCAAAAATGTCTATCTATATACATACATTTTCCCTTTCTTTTACAGTGGTGTATTGTTTCCGTTTGATGACTGTTTGTTTTCAATACGTTTTATACATATACACATAAACACCCATGCCCAATGCGGGACTCGAACCCACGCTCCTTTATGCGGCAGAGCGCTAGAGCGCTGGTTGCTCTAGCAGCTACGCCACAAGAGCCGGCGTTATTAGGAATGTCTTTAACTTCGCGTGTCGGATTTTGTCCTTTCAACCAAGAAGTCCACCGAGTGAGGGTGGCACCACGCAACCAAATGATTCGTATTCCAGAGTACTCGGGTTCAAACCCGAACAATGTGAACGTATATTTTCTCGCGGGTGTTGGATTGAGTAATATGATCCGCGAATTTTCTTGTAAATCTTCACAGCAATACATTTAATTTCCTCTCTGCATTGCCGTGCCAGGCATGGGGCATCCAAATAATGCTGCCTCTCGAGAGACTCCTGACCCAAGTCATTGGCTTGTAGGTCCTTGGGGGTGTAAGTAGAGAAAGAGAAGGGAAATTTGCTGAAGAAGAAGAACGCGGCGGCCTCGGGTTGAATTACCAGCTGGAGCGGGACAACATTTTTAATTGGACTCTTTCCCTGGCATCCAAAGAGTCTGGAGGTAAGCATGAGGAAGTAACAGTGTTATTAAAAGTTATTCAACATCAACGTTAAAAGAACCCGTTCAACGAGTTGTTTCTCACTGTAACATCTTAAGACCTTATTTCCAGTCTTTCCTACATTACTGCTCACGTACGCCTCAAACTACTTCCGCCCGCCTCGGCAGCACAAATGGTAGCGTGTCTGCTTCACGTTCAAGAGTTCCCGAGTTCGAATCTCGATCAGGGCGAGTTACCTGGATAAGTTTTTTACCTGGGTTTTCCCTGATCCTGAAAGATGACTGTCGGGTAACTCTAAGCTCTATGGACCCTGGGTTGATTTGAACATCATTCCATCCATTTAATTCTTCGTCGATATGACTTAACGTTACAGCAATACTTACATGGAGTGGCGACGTCACACGCTAAGCAAGTGTTGAGGACCAGCATATATAAGGTCAGGAGCGTGGTACAGCCTGGCCTCTCCCGATGTAAACTGTGCTGTTCAGAGATTGTTCAATACGGGACCTACATACGAGTATTTCATTGTTGCAGTGTGTCAATGCTATAACTGCCAGAACGGTCGAGTACATTAGGACACAGGTTCATCATTTGTTATTCTTATGTGACAAACTCTTGCAGAAGAATGAGACATTGACTTATAGATCGGTTCCTGCTGTTTGTGCACCTCACACTCAAACAGTTCGTAACCTCGTGAGTAGGTTTGGGGAAACGAAATATAGTTCTTGATAAAAAATCCAAAATAAATTGCATGTTTTGCTAAGAAATACCCCAGTGTCATCAGAAAGACATAGAATAAATATCAAAGAACTTGGAAACAGAAATTCCGTGAAACTCTTTTCGGAATACCACTATAACTCTGAAATTAAAGCCTTAAAGTTTAACTATAAGTTCAGAAATGCACCTGGAGCATAATGAGGGTGGAGCTAATTTATGCAGTTAGATGTTTAATAATGTCGATAATCACTCTATTGAACCACTTTAATTTCTTTTAGTGACGAAGTAAGGTACGACCGTGAAGAATAATGGTCATTTTCTAAAAAACGAGTGAGGCATCTGTGGCGGCAAAGTTCTAAGTCGAAGGTATTAGGTTATAACATTTCCACGATAATCTAAGTATTTCAATTTAAGGGGCTATGAATAACCGATTCCGCCGGCGAATAGCGTGTTTCTCGGGACCAAGAAAATGCCCTTTAGGATGGTAATATGCAAAAACGAAGGTCCTGTACGTGGACATGTGTAATTAATAGATGACTATCGCACATTAAAATAGATAATTAACTTGTAACCAAGCCACAACTTGATGATACCATAAGTATTTCAACTATTTTTTTTAATATTGTGCTTATTAGATAAGTCAGGTCATTACTCATTCCATTTTTATACATACTGCTTTACGCAATGGAGCGAGTCCTTTAAAATGACAACACTTGGAAAATGACATAATTTTGTGTAATTATTCATAACTTTTGCTGAGTGACCAAATTGTACCTCTAAAATCATAAAACGGGAAAATGTGTGGAACTAAGGCTAGATGAGGTTAGGAGGAACGGGCAACAAAAGACAAACTGGCGTCGTAGCTCAGTCGGTAGAGCACCTGCCTGCTGTGCGAGGCGTACCGGGTTTGATTCCAGGTTGGTAGTGGAGAATTTTCTCCATTTCCCCCAGAGTCTGATATAAGAGTGCGAAAGGTTGCGTGATCCAACGATTGAACGTATAGGAGTCAACAACATCGCCAATAGGCGGTGTGCTCCAAAAAAGAAAAAAAAAACGGCCGCCGCTATGACCATCGCAGTTTAAGGCATTGGAACATATAAAACAAAAAAATAAAAAAGAGAGAAGAGCAAAAGGGTAGTTTTCATCCTAATAGCAAATCGTGAAATATATATATTTGTTATTAGTAGCTCCAGGATTCTATTTTAGCCCAACATCTACACATTATTTATTTGAATACGTGTTAATAAATGAATATATGTACCACGCAACTGTATGAAACAGTTGATTTCAAAAAATCATTGACTGAAAAGGGATTAAGAATTACAACAATATAGTTTGAAATATTTTCGAAAACTTATAGTTACGATAGCGGCCTCCTGTTCTCACCAATGGAGGATAATGTCTTTTTTCTTTGGTGTAACAATTCCGTATTATATCTTATTTATAAAGTGAAGTGAAGTAGCATAATAGATTATTTCCATTTCAAAAAAGTTATTATCAGGACAGGAGGGCCTTAGAGTATTTCGCACATTCCTTCCTTCAGTGTATTGATTCTCTCGCTGCGCTATCTGTTGTGCGGTACACTTACTACTTTACTGAAGCGCTCGTAGTGTCACAAATGGTGACTAGAAGCTTTGGTAACCCTCCACTATGAACGGTCCTGTAAACACAACAGAAAGCAATGCTACCAATAACACTACTCGAACATGAAATATTACCTTCAAGTAGATAATACGTGCTTTTTGCCCATTTTGACACGCCGATTGCAAATATGTTGCTTAAAATTGCACATCACTTCACAATATTTAGATATGTTAGGTATTTTATATCTACCATCATCCAAAACGAGTTCGCGTACCAGACGATAATACTCGTGTCAAAGGTTGCCTACCCTTGTCCTACACGATTACTTCTTACGCAGTACTTATTAAACGATAGATCATCAGCAGTGTTTTGTAGCCTTGGTAGAAACCAGGGCAATGAAATCTGCAGCTTCATTAAAATGAAGCACAATTGTATTATTACAAATGTAATATTACAATTATTGCAAGTGTCATGTAATTAACTACAACACAGATTAGAAATGTTTATACATTAAACGAAAGTAAAAATGAAGTGCAGTAGCTTTTGGCTTAGACTGATTCTATAAACTTAATATCGGGAAATGGTTACATATCCCCATCTCTAAATTTTAACAAAAAAAAAAAGGTAAAACGTAAAATACAGTAAATGTTGCTACTTGGTGCAAAAAATATGTCAGGTAAATTTGGCCTTTATTGCTGTGCTGTTTTTAGAGAAGAGAGAGAGAGAGAGAGAGAGAGAGAGAGAGAGAGAGAGAGAGAGAGAGAGAGAGAGAGAGAGAGAGAGAGAGGGGGGGGGGGAACTTAAATCGTCAATGACAATGAGGGATCTAAGCTGGAAATCGAGCCGTAAGGTCTGTGAAGCTAAACACCAATGATGCACGATTGTAAGAAGATGCTTCGTTTCAAATAAAAGCTAACGTATACGATGGTAGCGAATACGTTTGAAAGGACTTACAATTTTTTTTCGGTCATTTCGCTACTGCTCATGGTTTGGCGCCACTCCTCTTGCTTGCGCAATTTAAAAAAAAAACAAGAGTATTCTCTTGAAATTCACTGATTTATTTCTTATTCAAAATCTGATGCGATGCGCTCATATGGCTTTCCCAAATCTCGCAAACGTTAATCTTATAAAATTTTTATGTTAATAAAGATATTTATCAGCAGGAGAGCACAAAATTTAGTAGGCTTTAAACGATAGTCAAATAGTTTAAGAGCTATTTGCTATGTGATTATTTTAAAATTTCGATTTTGAGACAATTACGAGTGGCGGTTTGAGAAAAATATAAGTATTTGTAAATTCAAACAAATAACAGTAATTTAGAAAAGATTTGCTTGAAAAAGGTTTCACGTGATCTAATTCTTGTGTAGTAAGATTGTGTACCTTACAATTTACCAGTCACGGAAAATTCATGCAAAATGAAGAGATGCTATTCCAAAATATACAAGTCTTCATTAGGGCCCGGAATTCAGCCTAAAATTCGTTGTGTTGTGCATGAGGTAATGATCGTCAACTGAGGAAGTCATCAACTCGTGCTGTTGGTAAAAAGGAAAACAGAGAGGAAAATGTGCCTTCAGCATCTAACGTTAATGTACAGTTCGGCCGCTCTATCCCCGGCTCTGAAATTTCTCGAGAAGCAGGAAGCAGGCAGTTACCAGTTCTTTAGCGGGAATTTCAACCAGAGGAACAATGCGTATTTTAAATCTTTCACGTATTTGCGTATTACACGAACCAGTAGCCATATCATTATAATAGCGATAATAATAGGACTTACGAACACTAAAAATCGGAATTCACGCACGCAAAATATACTAAAGAAAGTTCAACAGCGCAAGCAGCTAAAGCCACGTGGCTCAAACAAATTTAAGCTGGCAACACGGTGTTGGGTTCGGGAGCCACGCCTAGCAGCGACAATGCTGATTGGCGCTAGCAGATATTTTAACTTCCTGACCACAACACCGGCTGTAAGGACTCCCAATACTACCAACAGATGCAGTTAGTGTGTGTGAAAGGTGTGAACGGAATATTCGAATAGAGTGGTGTTGTAATAAATATCTTGCACGGTAATGAAATTGCAAGTTGTATTTCAGCGTTTTAAAGCTAATATACTACTATATTTTCATTATAAAGATAATTTTGAGCATATGTTTTTAATTGCTTATTACTGTATAGTGGTACTATTAACCTTCGCCCTCCGCCTCTTGCAATCGCAAAACGTCAGAGCCGGAGATACAACGGCTGGACTGTAGGCAGACACAGTAGCTTTTGTTATGATCTATGCAACATAATGATGGTAGTAACCATACCATTCTGAAAAGAAGAAAATAGTTACCTCAAGCAGATTATTGAAACATATACAGGACAAATTATTGCCATCCGGGCTCACAATACGCTAGGAATACCTAAAGCTGTGCTACGAAGACGTTCTTCAGGATATTTGAAATTCCGTGTCCGACAACAGCTTGCATAGACGAAACGACAGATCGTACGAGTATGGGAAGGATTGTAGCGCATGTATATACTCAGATGTAATGTAATATTCTCACAAGTTAGCTTTTAATCACTGTGCACATTGTAAACTTTAATGATTTTTTTGATATTCCTATATTTGTATAAGATAAGCTTGTTTTGTATAATTAATGAATAAATGTGCAATGTATTCCATAACACCATCCGTCGTGTGACTGCATTTGATAGATTACCGTTGTTCGTGACCTTGGTTTTATGAGTACTCAACCCCTTCCATGTGTGTACATACAAGTCGCAGATATCTACTAACCTGTTTTGTTTTGGCTTAACTTCCGAGCCATTAGATTAAGCTGTTATCAACACTTGCTTTTGTTGCCCACATCACTTGACTTTTGACATTTTAGCTCCCGCTGTTGTTTCATTGACCTTCCGACTACGCTACGAATGACAAACGAGGGGTTTAACTGACGTTCTTTGGTGATTTTCAGTCTGTTAGTCTACCAATGATTCACTTTGACAGAACAAAGTATCTATAATGCAACTTTATAAAATACGAATATTCGTCTTTATACTATCCGTGCCTTGCGACTTTTACTTTTGGCCAGTTTGAAACACGAACGTTTTTAAGATAGTTTTACATCATTAACATAATTGCAAAATAGTAGAGGAAATAACATCCCAACATGTTTATGAAAATCTGTTACGGTCTGCCTTCTTTCGAGCTCAATATCAAATGCAACCTCCTCGTTGAAAAGCTAAGCATTTAAGGGCATTTTAAGATCATAATTTGTGAAATAAAAATGGCTCTCTTGACCCAGTCGGTTAATCCTAGTATTTTTCAGTGTATAAGATGACCCACGTGGTGAAAGTGTCCGGGGGCGGGGGCGTGGGGAGCGCCGTGTGACGCGTCACAGTTATCGTTAAAAGCGTGGCTGCTTAACCATGAAAATATTATAAATATATAGTGTTTTGCTCAAGGTCATTTGTGACATATTTGAGAAAATTTATATTTTTAAAGAATGTTCCACGTAAAATAGTTTGGGATTGATGGATTTTCCTGAAAATCTTGTTGAATCCTTGAAAGACACTGAATTTTAATATCAAATTTGGTTTTTAACACACACACACGAGCACCCATAAGTGTTATTCCTAAAATTTATTCTATGCACGAGGACCTCAAATATACATGTATGTCCGGTGACAACTCGACATCAAATTTCTTTAGGGTGGAATACAATACTTTCCTATTTACTATAAGTACGTAGTAGAGAAAGTCTTAAGAGTGAGTAGGTAAGTTGCTCGCTTTCTTATTACTGACAACTACTTTTAAAACGTAGAATAAAGGCAATTTCCTTATTTAAATCAGCTTTCTTCCTCATTTACATAAGAACGCACATGCATGGGACCTTTAACCATTCACACAGTTTATCTAAAATTACAAGGTGAATATGAACAATAAAAACCAAACTTGAACAACATCTAATAATAAAAAAGAAATATTTAACATTTTCATAAATATTACACATAAATAGGTATTAAGTGCACCACAATTTATAATTGTTGTTGCATCATGCACTAAAGGTAATTTTATCACGGATAAGAGGACAACCATAAATTGCATACGCAAAGAGATGCAACGCAGTAACAGGAGTTAAAAAGCAATTACGTGATAAACTATTACGTAAGTATTGACAATATTAATTAATATTAACACTGTCTCTAGTTTTAGACAACAGGTTCATTTGAACATTTTGAAGCTCATATTATCTGCAAATTGAAAACTTGAGGTGGTATAATCAAAAAGCTAATTGATCCCATTAGACTTACCGCATTACGAAGTTAGCGGACGTTCACACAAGTAGAGAAACGCCCCTTGGAATTCACTATGCATAACCACTTAAATCAGCATTCAAGGGAAGTATGAGCATATGCTGCGGACCCTAGCGGTAGAATATAGAACCAAACGCGGCAAACATGAACCGAGACAAAAATGTTAGGGCTAACGTAGAGGAAATATTACTGCGGTTATGGGTCATGTCGTTTACAGTACATAACATTTTGCATGCAACTTATGACTTAAATGGGCTTTGTTACACGAGCGGAAGTATTCCACAAAATATATTTAACAAAAATGAACAATGAACAGTTTAGCAAAATCAAAAAATACTTTGAGATTTAAGTTTAGGGTCAGCATTGAGCATAACCAGTTGAACGGCATACACACCATGTCTTAAAAGGAATTCCATATTTAAGACGTTAAATTGAAAAATCTGCAACTCCCGTACTCTAAATAATTTAGTAGTTAGGTGACTATTTAAAAGGATAAGTAATAGTTATTTTTAGAACTAATCAAAAATGTCTACCTATATACATACATTTTCCCTTTCTTTTACAGTTGTGTATTGTTTCCGTTTCACGACTGTTTGTCTTCAATACGTTTTATACATATACACAAAAATACCCATGCCCAATGCGGGACTCGAACCCACGCTCCTCTATGCGGCAGAGCGCTAGAGCGCTGGTTGCTCTAGCAGGTACGCTACAAGAGCCAGCGTTATTAGGAATGTCTTTAATTTCGCGTGTCGGATTTTGTCCTTTCAACGAAGAAGTCCACCCAGTGAGGGTGGCACCACGCAACCAAATGATTCGTATTCCAGAGTACTCGGGTTCAAACCCGAACAATGTGAACGTATATTTTCTCGCGGGTGTTGGATTGCGTAATATGATCCGCAAATTTTCTTGTAAATCTTCTCAGCAATACATTTAATTTCCTCTCTTCATTGCCGTGCCAGGCATGGGGCATCCAAATAATGCTGCCTCTCGAGAGACTCCTGACTCAAGTCATTGGCTTGTAAGTCCTCGGGGGTGTAAGTAGAGAAAGAGAAGGGAAATTTGCTGAAGAAGAAGAACCCGGCGGCCTCGGGTTGAATTACCAGCTGGAGCTGGACAACATTTTTAATAGGACTCTTTCCCTGGCATCCAAAGAGTCTGGAG
Organism: Mantis religiosa; assembly: GCA_030765055.1. Lineage (NCBI taxonomy): Eukaryota > Metazoa > Arthropoda > Insecta > Mantodea > Mantidae > Mantis > Mantis religiosa. Next base: position 697,728 of record JAUKNK010000138.1, read on the forward strand.
GTAAGCATGAGGAAGTAACAGTGTTATTAATAGTTATTCAAAATCAACGTTAAAAGAACCCGGTCAACGAGTTGTTTCTCACTGTAACATCTTAAGACCTTATTTCCAGTCTTTCCTACATTACTGCTCACGTACGCCTCAAACTACTTCCGCCCGCCTCGGCAGCGCAAATGGTAGCGTGTCTGCTTCACGTTCAAGAGTTCCCGAATTCGAATCTCGATCAGGGCGAGTTACCTGGATAAGGTTTTTACCTGGGTTTTCCCTGATCCTGAAAGATGACTGTCGGGTAACTCTAAGTTCTCTGGAACCTGGGTTGATTTGAGCATCATTCAATCCATTTAATTCTTCGTCGATATGACTTAACGTTACAGCAATACTTACATGGAGCGGTGACGTCATACGCTAAGTCAGTGTTGAGGACGAGCATATATAAGGGCAGGAGCGTGGTACAGCCTGGCCTCTCCCGATGTAAACTGTGCTGTTCAGAGATTGATCAATACGGGACCTACATTCGAGTATTTCATTGTTGCAGTGTGTCAATGCTTTAACTGCCAGAACGTTCGAGTACATTAGGACACAGGTTCTTCATTTGTTATTCTTATGTGACAAACTCTTGCAGAAGAATGAGACATTGACTTATAGATCGGTTCCTGCTGTTTGTGCACCTCACACTCAAACAGTTCGTAACCTCGTGAGTAGGTTTGGGGAAACGAAATATATTTTTTGATAAAAAATCCAAATTAAATCGCATGTTTTGCTAAGAAATACTCCAGTGTCATCAGAAAGACATAGAATAAATATCAAAGAACTTGGAAACAGAAATTCCGTTAACATCTTTTCGGAATACCACTATAACTCTGAAATTAAAGCCTTAAAGGTTAACTATAAGTTCAGAAATGCACCTGGAGCATAATGAGAGTGGAGCTAATTTATGCAGTTAGATGTTTAATAATGTCGATAATCACTCTATTGACCCACGATTAATTTCTTTTAGTGACGAAGTAAGGTACGACCGTGAAGAACTATGGTGATTTTCTAAAAACGAGTGGGGCATCTGTGGCGGCAAAGTTCTAAGTCGAAGGTATTAGGTTATAACATTTCCACGATAATCTAAGTATTTCAATTTATGGGGCTATGAATAACCGATTCCGCCGGCGAATATCGTGTTTCTCGGGACCAAGAAAATGCCCTTTAGGATGGTAATATGCAAAAACGAAGGTCCTGTACGTGGACATGTGTAATTAATGGATGATTATCGCACATTAATATAGATAATTAACTTGCAACCAAGCCACAACTGGATGATACCATAAGTATTTCAACTATTTTTTTTAATATTGTGCTTATATGATAAGTCAAGTTATTACTCATTTCATTTTTATACATACTGCTTTACGCAATGGAGCGAGTCATTTAAAATGACAACACTTGGAAAATGACATAATTTTGTGTAATTAAACATAACTTTTGCTGAGTGACCAAATTGTACCTATAAAATCATAAAACGGGAAAATGTGTGGAACTAAGGCTAGATGAGGTTAGGAGGAACGGGCAAAAAAAGACAAATGGCGTCGTAGCTCAGTCGGTAGAGCACCTGCCTACTGTGCGAGGAGTCCCGGGTTTGATTCCAGGTTGGCAGTGGGGAATTCTCTCCATTTCCCCAGAGTCTGGAATAAGATTGCGAAAGTGTGCGTGATCCAACGATTGAACGTATACGAATCAAGAACATCACCAACATGGCGGTTTGCTAAAAAAAAAAAAAAAAAACCCCGCCGCTATGACCATCGCAGTTGAAGGCAATGGAACAAATAAAATTAAAAAATAAAAGAGGGAAGAGCAAAAGGGTAGTTTTCATCCTAATAGCAAATCATGAAATATGTATTTGTTACAACTGTTGCGCTCATTAGTAGTTCCAAGATTTTATCATCACTTACGTCGGAATGCAACAGATTTTAGCCCAATTTCTACACATTATTTATTTGAATATATGTTAGTAACTGAATATATATGTACCACACAACTGTATGAAACAGTTGAATTCTCAAAATCGTTGAGCGACAAAAAATGAATCAAGAATATTACCCATATAGTTTGAAATCAAGGCAACTAGAATAATCAGGTAGGCCATTCCGGAGAGTCGCGGTGCCATTGGCTAACGCGCATGACGTCACTGAGAATACAGTTCAACCGCGAGAGTTAAACACTAGCCCCTCAGTATGTGTTATTTAAGCTCTGCTACGTGTAAAATCGGAAGGAATAAACATCCACTTGTGTATTATAATGAAGGTTCTCTCTAGCAGTTGTATTAAGAGTTTAAAACATGTTACTATTCATATGTACTTAATCAGTGTAGCACAAGAAAATGACGAAGCAACGCATTGAAGATTTTTCTTTGCAGCAAGTTTCCTGATCATTTCTGCCTTCGCTCTTTTGTTTAAGTGCCTAATTCTAATGAAGGTTCTTGTCCTCACATTAAGAGAGATCACTTTGTGATGAATTTCGGGAAACTTGGAACTTATTATAGAAATTAAGCTTTGCATCACTCCATTACATTTCGCAGCACTTTGTCCATGGAATCTACAAAATATTACTTCTGTACCTTGTTCTGCCGTTTCAAAACACTGTTTTCTTTCTTCAGGGCTTGCATCTGAGTCTTTAGTCTATTTATTTCCTCTTCAGCAACAACAGAGTGGTCAGGAGCTACCTCCGTGCTGGTCGACGGGTCAAATTTTGTTCTTTTGGGAGATAAAGATACTATAATAGACAGAGCCCTCTTTCGCACGGTCCTATCTTCGCACCGGCGATCTCTTGCTGATATTGCCTATTAATAAAATCAGTTTTATTATTATTATTATTATTATTATTATTATTATTATTATTATTATTATTATTATTATTATTATTATTATTATTATTATTATTATTATTATTATTATTATTATTATTATTATTATTATTATTATTATTATTATTATTATTATTATTATTATTATTATTATTATTATTATTATTATTATTATTATTATTATTATTATTATTATTATTATTATTTTTTATTATTTTTATTATTATTATTATTATTATTATTATTATTATTATTATTATTATTATTATTATTATTATTATTTTTTATTATTTTTATTATTATTATTTTTTATTATTTTTATTATTATTATTATTATTATTATTATTATTATTATTATTATTATTATTATTATTATTATTATTATTATTTTTTATTATTTTTATTATTATTATTATTATTATTATTATTATTATTATTATTATTATTATTATTATTATTATTATTATTATTATTATTATTATTATTATTATTATTATTATTATTATTATTATTATTATTATTATTATTATTATTATTATTATTATTATTATTATTATTATTATTATTATTATTATTATTCTACGCATCAAACTTTTCTTATAAAAAGGAGCGAATAAACTCAGTGTACACATAGAAACAAATACATAAATGGAATGTATCTGATAATTACCTGCAAATTGGTTTTGCTGGTACTTGCTACTACCACCTCAAATACATCCCCATGCCAATTAGGAATTTTTTATGACGGTACAGCATCGCCCTTTAATTTTCTTTCCAGCGGCAAACCTAACAGCTCGTTTTTTAAATCCCGTTCATAATTTTCGGGCAGGAAGTGATCGGAACAAATCCTTGCATTATTCACATTAACCGTATCAGCCCTTTTACAGCGTAAAACCCACTTGCGCTGTAGTTCTCGATCTTTAGGCAAACAATGGAAAATCACATTCGTAGTTTTATACGAAGCACGTTTGCTTTCAGCAACAGCGCAATGGTTTTCATAATGTTACGACAAAATACACAGTCAATAACTACAGTAGCTCATAAGCAACTGCATCTCGTTTATTTCATCAGAAGGATTGTGGAATTTGCATGCATCAGCGCCTTATCTTATATTATAATGTGCAATCATAATATTGCATTACGCACATTCACGTGTAAGCGATCTTGCGTTGTATTCTCAGTGACGTCACGCCCCTCAGTCAGCAGTGACAGTGTTTTGGGCGGGAAGCCGGGAATGGCCTGCCCTGGTTTGAAATATCTTCGAAAACTTATAGTTACGGTAGTGGCCTCCTGTTCCCACCAATGGAGGATAATGTCGTTTTTCTTTGGTGTAACAATTCCGTATTATATCTTATTTATAAAGTGAAGTGAAGTAGCATAATAGTTTATTTCCGTTTCGAAAAAGTTATTATCAGGACGAGAGGGCCTTAGAGTATTTCGCATATTCCTTCCTTCAGTGTATTGATTCTCTCGCTGCGCGATCTGTTGTGCGGTACACTAACTACTTTACTGAAGCGCTCGTAGTGTCACAAATGGTGACTAGAAGCTTTGGTAACCCTCCACTATGAACGGACGTGTAAAGACAACAGAAAGCAATGCTGCCAATAACACTACTCGAACATGAAATATTACCTTCAAGAAGATAATCCGTACTTTTTGCCCATTTTGACACACCGATTGAAATAATGTTGCTTAAAATGGCACATCACTTCACAATATTTAGATATGTTAGGTATTTTATATCTACCATCATCCAAAACGAGCTCGCGTACCAGACGATAATACTCGTGTCATAGGTTGCCTACCCTTGTCCTACACGATTACTTCTTACGCAGAACTTATTAAACGATAGATCATCAGCAATGTTTTGTAGCCTTGGTAGAAACCAGGGCAATGAAATCTGCAGCTTCATTAAAATGAAGTACAATTGTATTATTACAAATGTAATATTACAATTATTGCAAGTGTCATTTAATTTACTACAACACAGATTATAAGATGGCAACGTGTAGTTATGGCACGCGAAGTGAGTGATTGAAAATCCGTGAAAAGAGTGATATTAATGGCAATAAAGCAAAAAGAGATTACAGCAACAACAATTTCAATGACGGAGAAATGAAGACAAGACTGGGGAGGAACCCTTAATAGAATTAAAGAAACAAAATCAACAAGTGGAAGAACCGCCATCTCGGAGTGGAACAACACGTGAAGCGGAGGTCATAGCGTCGCTTCAAATCATCGTGGACTTATTGAACAAAGACTTAAAACAGGCTCATGAAGAAATAAGAACCTTAAAGACTGAAAACAACGAACTCAAAATGGAAAATCATCTCCTGAAGGAAAAAGCTAAACACAGAGATGACTCAAATAAAATTGTGATGAAAATGAAGGAGCCTATTCCTACAAGCAACAGGTTTACTTTGCTATCGTCATTCGATAGTGAATCTCAGCTTTCCGTTGATGAAGGACTCACTGCAAATACTGGTCTGCAGAAAAAGAAGAAAGAAACAGCAGTAAGCTCCAAATTCAAGTGGATTAACCCTAACCTCAAAATCAGGAAACGTGAAGGGGAAGGAACGGACAAACCGGAAACGGAAAAATGCAAAGTGTTAGTGCTACGGGATTCTATTATTAAACATGTAAATGTGGATGGGGTTAAGTTGAGGTCTCTAAGTGGAATAAATGTGCAGCAAATGTGTGGTAAACTCAATGATCCCAGCATCACTGGAAGACCAGAAGATACCGAAGTGGTTGTGCTACATGTTGGTACAAACCATCTAAAAAAACTCGCGGAATGCCGAAGAGATTCTGGGTAACATGTACAATCTTATACGTGCGACCAAGAAGAAGTTTTCAAATGCTAAACTAGTAGTGAACAGTATAGTGAGAAGGCGTGACTTAGGTGATAGGTATGTAAATAGTGTTAATGAAAATATTAGATGGGCATGCCATGCTCTAAGAGCTATTTATGTGGACCTAGACAAGAAGCTGGACTACTCGTGCCTTGGCAAGGATGGTCTACATCTAAACAGAAAAGGGTCGTTTACACTGAGTGAAGCTATAAAAGATGTAATAGGTGTAGTATGTAAAAGTCGGGTAAATTAGAAACGTATGAAGAAGGTTAAAAGCATGTAGGCTTTGATAGCAATCCTCCTGAGAAAACAAATACTGGTGTAAATACTAGCTGTAAAATTAGTAACAATAGTAAATTCAACCTATCAATCTTCCACCAAAACATCCAAAGCTTAAGGAACAAAAAGTGTAATATTGAAGTACTATTAACATCTGCTTTAAAAAACTCTACAGCAATTTGTTTAACGGAACATTGGTTGGGAGAAGATGAAACTGAGTATTTTAATATACCTAACTACGTGCTAGCATCTTCCTTCTGTAGGTCAAACAAGAAAAATGGTGGATCGTGTATATATGTAAATGAATCAGTTAAATTTAGGGAGATTGTTATGTTTAAATACTTAGACCAGGAGGAACACTTTGAAGCCAGCATGTGTGAACTATTAAACAGCAAACTAATTCTTATTTGTGTGTACCGAAATCCCACAAGCAATACCAAAATTTTCCTTCAAAATTAAGAAATCATTTTAGACTTCTTTAAAAAGACAAAAAAATCTGTAATTATAGTAGGGGAGGTGAATATAAACTATTTAACAGAAAACGCAAATAAAAAGCAGCTGCAAAATGTCTTTAATATGTATGGAATGGAAAACATAGTTAAATTACCAACCCGTGTCTCGAATTCGTCTTATTCTGCGATTGACCAAGTAGTGCTGAATATAAGTAAGTGGAAATATGAAATTCAGATTTTTGACACAGCCCTGTCAGATCATGACGCACAAATGTTAAAATTAGTTGTCCCAGTAGATCAGCATAACCCAAAACAGAATGAAAAAAAAAAAAAAAAAAAAAATTCAAAAAGTTAGACTTGCTAATGATTACAATCTAAGCTATCTAAATTTTCTATTAAGTAAAGAATCTTGGGAAGGCGTGTACACTGAGCGAAATCTAAACGATGCCATGAATGCATTTTTGGACACATTTGATTTTCACTTTGTAACAGCCATACCAATTGTTAAAGTAGCAATGAACAAGCTAGGTAATAAGTGGATCACAACAGGAATCCGCAAATCTGGTGATAGATTAAAATTCTTGAGCAAATTCATGAAGCAAAAGAAGACTACACCGGATTTTAAGGCCTATTATGTAAAATATCGAAATATATATAATAAAGTTATAAGAGCAGCCAAAAAGTTACATAACGATGAAACAATAAATAAAGCAGTTAATAAAACTAAAGCCATATGGCAAGTAATTAAGCACGAAATAAAAAATGGACCCAAATTGAAAGAAAATTACCATCTAGAAATTAATGGCCAAAAAGTAAGTGATCCTAAACAAATTTCGGAATTATTCAACCAGTTTTATTCAACTGTAGCGGAGAAACTGTTAAATACTCATTCTCTAGGAAAGAAGGAAAGATTAAGTGTAAAGAAAAATGAACATAGCATGTTTTTAATTCCAATAACAGTTGAGGAAGTAAAAGATGTTATAAAAAATTTGAAGAATAAAAAATCAGTAGGAATAGACGGTTACTCTAACTGCGTCATAAAGCGTTGCTCCTTATTCCTAATTGAACCACTGACGTACTTGATAAATCTTTCACTTTCAAGTGGGACGTTCCCCAACAGGTTAAAAAAAAGGTAAAGTGAAACCCATCTTTAAAAAAGGTAACAAAGGGGAGGTAGGAAATTACAGGCAATTTCCATAATTTCAACTTTTGCAAAGATCTTCGAACAAATAATGTATAAAAGAGTAACAAGTTTTTGGAAAAATTTAAAGTAATTAATGACAATCAAAATGGTTTTCGAAAAAATAAATCAACAAGTTCTGCGTTTGACCTGGTTGATCACAAACTTTTACTAGAAAAATTATCCTCATATGGCATAAGGGGGTTAGCTTTAGATTGGTCCAGATCTTATCTGGAGAATAGAGAGCAATCGGTGGAAATAGAGTATTTTGATAGCGAAACGAGTGAAGTTAAAACTCCGATTTCAAGTAGCGCTATAATGAAATATGGGGTCCCCCAAGGTTCGGTGCTTGGACCTCTTTTATTTATAGTGTACATTAATGATTTGGCAGATAATGTAAAAAACAGAACCAATATAAATGTTACACTATTTGCAGATGATACAAATAATTTTATCAAAGGGGTGAATAAGGAAGGGGCAGATGTACATATTGAAAATAATCTAAAATATATTCAAAAATGGTTTAGTGCCAATATGTTAATATTGAGTAAGGAGAAAACAGCAGCCCTAAGCTTCTATAATAAAATGAGTGGAAGTCAATTGTATCCAAAATTAATGCTGGGACAAGACCAAATACATTACGTACAAACTATCAAATTTCTGGGACTAATACGAGATGAAAATTTAAATTGGGAAACTCACATAGAGGCATTGACGAAAAAGCTTAGTAAAATGTGTTTCTTAATGAGGGCGATTACAGGCATGTCAAGCTTGAAAGTTCGGAGAATAGTGTACTTTTCATATATACACAGTTTGTTGGCATATGGTATAATTTTTTGGGGAAATTCTAAAGACAGTATAAAAGAATTCAGATACCAAAAGAAAATAATTAGAATCATAGCAGATGTCTCAAGCACAACTAGTTGTAAGCCATACTTCAGTAAATTAGGTATCTTACCACTGCCAAGTATATACATATATGAAACTCTTGTACATATGAAAGAAAGCCTAAGTTTATTCAAAACAAATTCTGAAATTCATATACACAACACTAGAACAAAGAATAATTTATTTGTGAAGTCACACAAAACAAAGATGTATGAAAATAGTTTCACATATGCTGGCTTACATCTTTACAATAAGCTACCTGAATCTATAAAAAAGATTGAATCACAACATAAATTTAAGAAATTGTTATTAAACTTCCTTAGAGTCAATAGCTTCTACAGCGTGGATGAATTTTTAAATTTGTAAATATTTAGTTAGCTACCTTAATTATAAATATTGTACTTAGTTTTTAATTTGACGTGTCCTATAACATGTACATGTTTTAATGGATGAATCAATAAATCAAATCAAATCAAATAAATGTTTATACATTAAACGAAAGTAAAAATGAAGTGTAGGAACTTTTGCCTCAGACTGATGCTATAAACTTAATATCGGGAAATGGTTACATATCCCCATCTCTAAATTTTACCCAAAAAAAAAATAGGTAAAACGTAAAATACTGTAAATGTTGCTACTTGGTGCAAGAAATTGTCAGGTAAATTTGCTTAAGTTTTCCAGGTTAGTTGCTGCCATCCTAATACAGAACAACCTTGTATGGGCAAACGATTTTATTTCCAATCAACCTCCCAACGCGTTGGCCTGTAGCAGGCCTTGATTGCTGTGCTGTTTTTAGAGAAGGGAGAGAGGGAGAGACAGAGAGAGAGAGAGAGAGAGAGAGAGAGAGAGAGAGAGAGGGGGGGAACATAAATCGTCAATGACAATGAGGGATCTAAGCTGGAAATCGAGCCGTAAGGTCTGTGAAGCTAAACACCAATGATGCACGATTGTAAGAAAAAGCTTCGTTTCAAATAAAAGCTAACGTATACGATGGTAGCGAATACGTTTGAAGGGACTTACAATTTTTTTCGGTCATTTCGCTACTGCTCATGGTTTGGCGCCAGTCTTCTGGCTTGCGTAATTATAACAAAACAAGAGTATTCTCTTGAAATTCACTGATTTATTTCTTATTCAAAATCTGATGCGATGCGCTGATATGGCTTTCCCAAATCTCGCAAACGTTAATCTTATAAAATTTTTATGTTAATAAAGATATTTATCTGCGGGGGAGCACAAAATTTAGTAGGCTTTAAACGATAGCCAAATGGTTTAAGAGCTATTTGCTATGTGATTACTTTAAAATTTCGATTTTGAGACAATTACGAGTGGCTGTTTGAGAAAAATATAAGTATTTGTAAATTCAAACAAATAACAGTAATTTAGAAAAGATTTGCTTGAAAAACGTTTCACGTGATCTAATTTTTGTGTAGTAAGTTTGTGTACCTTACAATTTACCAGTCACGGAAAATTCATGCAGAATGAAGAGATGCTATTCCAAAATATACAAGTCTTCATTAGGGCCCGGAATTCAGCCTAAAATTCGTTGTGTTGTGCAGGAGGTATTGATCGTCAACTGAGGAAGTCATCAACTCGTGCTGTTGGTAAAAAGGAAAACAGAGAGGGAAATGTGCCTTCAGCATCTAACGTTAATGTACAGTTCGGCCGCTCTATCCCCGGCTCTGAAATTTCTCGAGAAGCAGGAAGCAGGCAGTTACCAGTTCTTTAGCGGGAATTTCAACCAGAGGAACAATGCGTATTTTAAATCTTTCACGTATTTGCATATTACACGAACCAGTAGCCATATCATTATAATAGCGATAATAATAGGACTTACGAACACTAAAAATCGGAATTCACGCACGCAAAATATACTAAAGAAAGTTCACCAGCGCAAGCAGCTAAAGCCACGTGGATCAGACAAATTTAAGCTGGCAACACGGTGTTAGGTTCGGGAGCCACGCCTAGCAGCGACAATGCTGATTGGCGCTAGCAGAAATTTTAACTTCCTGACCACAACATCGGATGTAAGGACTCCCAATACTACCAACAGATGCAGTTAGTGTGTGTGAAAGGTGTGAACGGAATATTCGAATAGAGTGGTGTTGTAATAAATATCTTGCACGGTAATGAAATTACAAGTTGTATTTCAGCGTTTTAAAGCTAATATACTACTATATTTTTATTCTAAAGATAATTTTGAGCATATGCTTTGAATTGCTTATTACTGTATAGTGGTACTATTAACGTTTCCCCTCCGCCTCTTGCCATCGCAAAACGTCAGAGCCGGAGATACAACGGCTGGACTGTAGGCAGACACAGTAGCTTTTGTTATGATCTATGCAACATAATGATGGTAGTAACCATTCCATTCTGAAAAGAAGAAAATAGTTACTTCAAGCAGATTATAGAAAAATATACAGGAAAAATTATTGCCATCCGGGCTCACAATACGCTAGGAATAACTAAAACTGTGCTACGAAGGCGTTCTTCAGGATATTAGAAATTCCGTGTCTGACAAAAGCTTGCATAGACGAAAAGACAGATCGTACGAGTATGGGAACGACTGTAGCGAATGTATATACTCAGAATTAATGTAATATTCTCACAAGTTAACTTTTTATTCACTGTGCACATTGTAAACATTAATGATTATTTTTTATATTTATATATCTGTATAAGATAAGCTTGTTTTGTATAATTAATGAATAAATGTGCAATGTATTCCACAACACCATCCGTCGCGTGACTGCATTTGATAGATTACCGTTATCCGTGACCTTGGTTTTATGAGTACTCAACCCCTTCCCTGTGTGTACATACAAGTCGCAGATATCTACTAACCTCTTTTGTTTTGGCTTAACTTCCGAGCCATTAGATTAAGCTCTTATCAACACTTGCTTTTGTTGCGCACATTACTTGACTGTTGACATTTAAGCTCCCGGTTTTTTTTTTTTTTTTTTTTTTTTTTTTTTTTTTTTTTTTTTACTTGTTCCATTTATACCCCGCCTTCAACTACAATGGTCATATCGGCGGCCGTTCTCCTTTGAGAACATCCGGAATTTGTTAAGCCGTATTCGTTAAGTTTTAATCATTAGATCACACACACAGTCATACTCTCATTCATACTTCCAGATGGGGAATTATCATGGTCGGAGAAAAAGCCCCTTCCCCACCGCCGGGAATCGAACCCGGGACCCCTAGCACGGCAGGCAGGTGCTCTACCACCTGAGCTACGGGGCCAGCCAACTCCCGCTATTGTTTCATTCACCTTCCGACTACGCTACGAATGGCAAACGAAGGGATTGGCTGACGTACTTTGGTGGTTTTCACTCTGTTAGTCTACCAATGATTCACTTTGACAGAACAAAGTATCTATATGCAGCTTTATAAAATACGAATAATCGTCCGTGCCTTGCGACTTTTACTTTTGGCCAGTTTGAACAACGAAAGTTTATAAGATAGTTTTCCATCATTAACATAATTGCAAAATAGTAAAAGATATAAATAACATCCCAACATGTTTATGAAAATCTGTTACGGTCTGCCTTCTTTCGAGCTCAATATCATTTGTAACCTCCTCGTTGAAAAGCTAAGCATTTAAGGGCATTTTAATATCATAATTTGTGAAATAAAAATGACTCTCTTGACCCAGTCGTTGATCCTAGTATTTTTCAGTGCATAAGATGACCCACGTGGTAAAGGTGTCCGGGGGCGGTGTCGTGGGTGGCGCCGTGTGACGCGTCACAGTTATCGTTAAAAGCGTGGCTGCTTAACCATGAAAATATATTAAATATATAGTATTTTGCTCAAGGTCGTTTCTGACATTTGAGACAATTTATATTTTTAAAGAATGTTCCACGTAAAATAGTTTGGGATTGGTGGATTTTCCTGAAAATCTTGTTGAATCCTTGAAAGACACTGAATTATAATATCAAATTTGTTTTTTAACAGACACACACGAGCACCCATAAGTGTTATTCCTAAAAATTATTTTATGCATGAGGACCTCAAATATACATATATGTCCGGTGACAACTCGACATCAAATTTCTTTAGGGTGGAATACAATACTTTCCTATTTACTATAAGTACGTAGTAGAGAAAGTCTTAAGAGTGAGAAGGTAAGTTGCTCGCTTTCTGATTGCTGACAACTACTTTTAAACCGTAGAATAAAGGCAATTTCCTTATTTAAATCAGCTTTCTTCCTCATTTACATAAGAACGCACATGCATGGGACCTTTAACCATTCACACAGTTTATCTAAAATTACAAGGTGAATATGAACAATAAAAACCAAACTTGAACAACATCTAATAATAAAAAAGAAATATTTAACATTTTCATAAATATTACACATAAATAGGTATTAAGTGCACCACAATTTATAACTGTGGTTGCATCATGCACTAAAGGTAATTTTATCACGGATAAGAGGACAACCATAAATTGCATACGCAAAGAGATGCAATGCAGTAACAGGAGTTAAAAAGCAATTACGTGATAAACTATTACGTAAGTACTGACAATATTAATTAATATTAACGCTGTCTCTAGTTTTAGACAACAGGTTCATTTGAACATTTTGAAGCTCATATTATCTGCAAATTGAAAACTTGAGGTGGTATAATCAAAAAGCTAATTGATCCCATTAGACTTACCGCATTACGAAGTTAGCGGACGTTCACACAAGTAGAGAAACGCCCCTTGGAATTCACTATGCATAACCACTTAAATCAGCATTCAAGGGAAGTTTGAGCATATGCCGCGGACCCTAGCGGTAGAATATAGAACCAAACGCGGCAAACATGAACCGAGACAAAAATGTTAGGGCTAACGTAGAGGAAATATTACTGCGGATATGGGTCATGTCGTTTACAGTACATAACATTTTGCATGCAACTTATGGCTGAAATGAGCTTTGTTACACGAGCGGAAGTATTCCACAAAATATATTTAACAAAAATTTACAATAAACAGTTTAGCAAAATCAAAATATACTTTGAGATTTAAGTTTAGGATCAGCATTGAGCATATCCAGTTGAACGGCATACACACCATGTCTTAAAAGGAATTTCATATTTAAGACGTTAAATTGAAAAATCTGCAACTCCCGTACTCTAAATAATTTAGTAGTTAGGTGACTATTTAAAAGTATAAGTAATAGTTATTTTTAGAACTAATCAAAAATGTCTATCTATATACATACATTTTCCCTTTCTTTTACAGTGGTGTATTGTTTCCGTTTGATGACTGTTTGTTTTCAATACGTTTTATACATATACACAAAAATACCCATGCCCAATGCGGGACTCGAACCCACGCTCCTCTATGCGGCAGAGCGCTAGAGCGCTGGTTGCTCTAGCAGCTACGCTACAAGAGCCGGCGTTATTAGGAATGTCTTTAACTTCGCGTGTCGGATTTTGTCCTTTCAACCAAGAAGTCCACCGAGTGAAGGTGGCACTACGCAACCAAATGATTCGTATTCCAGAGGACTCGGGTTCAAACCCGGACAATGTGAACGTATATTTTCTCGCGGGTGTTGGATTGAGTAATATGATCCGCGAATTTTCTTGTAAATCTTCACAGCAATACATTTAATTTCCTCTCTTCATTGCCGTGCCAGGCATGGGGCATCCAAATAATGCTGCCTCTCGAGAGACTCCTGACCCAAGTCATTGGCTTTGTAAGTCCTCGGGGGTGTAAGTAGAGAAAGAGAAGGGAAATTTGCTGAAGAAGAACGCGGCGGCCTCGGGTTGAATTACCAGCTGGAGCGGGACAACATTTTTAATTGGACTCTTTCCCTGGCATCCAAAGAGTCTGGAGGTAAGCATGAGGAAGTAACAGTGTTATTAAAAGTTATTCAACATCAACGTTAAAAGAACCCGGTCAACGAGTTGTTTCTCACTGTAACATCTTAAGACCTTATTTCCAGTCTTTCCTACATTACTGCTCACGTACGCCTCAAACTACTTCCGCCCGCCTCGGCAGCGCAAATGGTAGCGTGTCTGCTTCACGTTCAAGAGTTCCCGAATTCGAATCTCGATCAGGGCGAGTTACCTGGATAAGGTTTTTACCTGGGTTTTCCCTGATCCTGAAAGATGACTGTCGGGTAACTCTAAGCTCTATGGACCCTGGGATGATTTGAACATCATTCCATCCATTTAATTCTTCGTCGATATGACTTAACGTTACAGCAATACTTACATGGAGTGGCGACGTCACACGCTAAGCAAGTGTTGAGGACCAGCATATATAAGGTCAGGAGCGTGGTACAGCCTGGCCTCTCCCGATGTAAACTGTGCTGTTCAGAGATTGATCAATACGGGACCTACATACGAGGATTTTATTGTTGCAGTGTGTCAATGCTATAACTGCCAGAACGGTCGAGTACATTAGGACACAGGTTCATCATTTGTTATTCTTATGAGACAAACTCTTGCAGAAGAATGAGACATTGACTTATAGATCGGTTCCTGCTGTTTGTGCACCTCACACTCAAACAGTTCGTAACCTCGTGAGTAGGTTTGGGGAAACGAAATATAGTTCTTGATAAAAAATCCAAAATAAATTGCATGTTTTGCTAAGAAATACCCCAGTGACATCAGAAAGACATAGAATAAAGATCAAAGAACTTGGAAACAGAAATTCCGTGAAACTCTTTTCGGAATACCACTATAACTCTAAAATTAAAGCCTTAAAGGTTAACTATAAGTTCAGAAATGCACCTGGAGCATAATGAGGGTGGAGCTAATTTATGCAGTTAGATGTTTAATAATGTCGATAATCACTCTATTGAACCACGATTAATTTCTTTTAGTGACGAAGTAAGGTACGACCGTGAAGAATTATGGTAATTTTCTAAAAACGAGTGAGGCATCTGTGGCGGCAAAGTTCTAAGTCGAAGGTATTAGGTTATAACATTTCCACGATAATCTATGTATTTCAATTTAAGGGGCTATGAATAACCGATTCCGCCGGCGAATAGCGTGTTTCTCGGGACCAAGAAAATGCCCTTTAGGATGGTAATATGCAACAACGAAGGTCCTGTACGTGGACATGTGTAATTAATAGATGACTATCGCACATTAAAATAGATAATTAACTTGTAACCAAGCCACAACTTGATGATACCATAAGTATTTCAACTTTTTTTTTTTTAATATTGTGCTTATTAGATAAGTCAAGTATTACTCATTTCATTTTTATACATACTGCTTTACGCAATGGAGCGAGTCCTTTAAAATGTCAACGCTTGGAAAATGACATAATTTTGTGTAATTATTCATAGCTTTTGCTGCGTGACCAAATTGTACCTCTAAAATCATAAAACGGGAAAATGTGTGAAACTAAGGCTAGATGAGGTTAGGAGGAACGGGCAACAAAAGACAAATTGGCGTCGTAGCTCAGTCGGTAGAGGACCTGCCTGCTGTGCGAGGCGTACCGGGTTTGATTCCAGGTTGGTAGTGGAGAATTTTCTCCATTTCCCCCAGAGTCTGGTATAAGAGTGCGAAAGGTTGCGTGATCCAACGATTGAACGTATAGGAGTCAACAACATCGCCAATAGGCGGTGTGCTCCAAAAAAAAAAAAAAAAAAAAAAAAAAAAAAAAAAAAAAAAAAAAAAAAAAAAAACGGCCGCCGCTATGACCATCGCAGTTTAAGGCAATGGAACAAATAAAACAAAAAAATAAAAAAGAGAGAAGAGCAAAAGGTAGTTTTCATCCTAATACCAAATCGTGAAATATATATTTATTAGTAGCTCCAGGATTCTATTTTAGCCCAACATCTACACATTATTTATTTGAATACATGTTAATAAATGGATATATGTACCACGCAACTGTATGAAACAGTTTTTTTCAAAAAATCATTGCAAAGCATTAAGAATTATAACAATATAGTTTGAAATATTTTCGAAAACTTATAGTTACCACAGTGGCCTCCTGTTCTCACCAATGGAGGATAATGTCTTTTTTCTTTGGTGTAACAATTCCGTATTATATCTTATTTATAAAGTGAAGTGAAGTAGCATAATAGTTTATTTCCATTTCAAAAAAGTTATTATCAGGACGAGAGGGCGTTAGAGTATTTCGCACATTCCTTCCTTCAGTGTATTGATTCTCTCGCTGCGCCATCTGTTGTGCGGTACACTAACTACTTTACTGAAGCGCTCGTAGTGTCACAAATGGTGACTAGAAGCTTTGGTAACCCTCCACTATGAACGGTCCTGTAAAGACAACAGAAAGCAATGCCACCAATAACACAACTCGAACATGAAATATTACCTTCAAGTAGATAATACGTGCTTTTTGCCCATTTTGACACGCCGATTGCAAATATGTTGCTTAAAATTGCACATCACTTCACAATATTTAGATATGTTAGGTATTTTATATCTACCATCATCCAAAACGAGCTAGCGTACCAGACGATAATACTCGTGTCATAGGTTGCCTACCCTTGTCCTACACGATTACTTCTTACGCAGTACTTATTAAACGATAGATCATCAGCAGTGTTTTGTAGCCTTGGTAGAAACCAGGGCAATGAAATCTGCAGCTTCATTAAAATGAAGCACAATTGTATTATTACAAATGTAATATTACAATTATTGCAAGTGTCATGTAATTAACTACAACACAGATTAGAAATGTTTATACATTAAACGAAAGTAAAAATGAAGTGTAGTAGCTTTTTACTCAGACAGATTCTATAAACTTAATATCGGGAAATGGTTACATATCCCCATCTCTAAATTTTAACAAAAAAAAAAAAAAAAAAAAAAAAAATAGGTAAAACGTAAAATACAGTAAATGTTGCTACTTGGTGCAAGAAATTGTCAGGTAAATTTGGCCTTTATTGCTGTGCTGTTTTTAGAGAAGAGAAGAGAAGAGAAGAGAAGAGAAGAGAAGAGAAGAGAAGAGGAGAGGAGAGGAGAGGAGAGAAGAGGAGAGAGAGAGAGAGAGAGAGGGGGGGGAACTTAAATCGACAATGACAATGAGGGATCTAAGCTGGAAATCGAGCCGTAAGGTATGTGATATACGATGGTAGCGAATACGTTTGAAGGGACTTACAATTTTTTTTCGGTCATTTCGCTACTGCTCATGGTTTGGCGCCATTCCTCTTGCTTGCGCAATTATAACAAAACAAGAGTATTCTCTTGATATTCACTGATTTATTTCTTATTCAGAATCTGATGCGATGCGCTCATATGGCTTTCCCAAATCTCGCAAACGTTAATCTTATAAAATTTTTATGTTAATAAAGATATTTATCTGCGGGAGAGCACAAAATTTAGTAGGCTTTAAACGATAGTCAAATAGTTTAAGAGCTATTTGCTATGTGATTATTTTAAAATTTCGATTTTGAGACAATTACGAGTGGCTGTTTGAGAAAAATATAAGTATTTGTAAATTCAAACAAATAACAGTAATTTAGAAAAGATTTGCTTGAAAAACGTTTCACGTGATCTAGTTTTTGTGTAGTAAGGTTGTGTACCTTACAATTTACCAGTCACGGAAAATTCATGCAGAATGAAGAGATGCTATTCCAAAATATACAAGTCTTCATTAGGGCCCGGAATTCAGCCTAAAATTCGTTGTGTTGTGCATGAGGTATTGATCGTCAACTGAGGAAGTCATCAACTCGTGCTGTTGGTAAAAAGGAAAACAGAGAGGAAAATGTGCCTTCAGCATCTAACGTTAATGTACAGTTCGGCCGCTCTATCCCCGGCTCTGAAAATTCTCGAGAAGCAGGAAGCAGGCAGTTACCAGTTCTTTAGCGGGAATTTCAACCAGAGGAACAATGCGTATTTTAAATCTTTCACGTTTTTGCGTATTACACGAACCAGTAGCCATATCATTATAATAGCGATAAAAATAGGACTTACGAACACTAAAAATCGGAATTCACGCACGCAGAATATACTAAAGAAAGTTCACCAGCGCAAGCAGCTAAAGCCACGTGGCTCAGACAGATTTAAGCTGGCAACACGGTGTTGGGTTCGGGAGCCACGCCTAGCAGCGACAATGCGCTAGCAGATATTTTAACTTCCTGACCACAACACCGGCTGTAAGGACTCCCAATACTACCAACAGATGCAGTTAGTGTGTGTGAAAGGTGTGAACGGAATATTCGAATAGAGTGGTGTTGTAATAAATATCTTGCACGGTAATGAAATTGCAAGTTGTATTTCAGCGTTTTAAAGCTAATATACTACTATATTTTCATTATAAAGATAATTTTGAGCATATGTTTTTAATTGCTTATTACTGTATAGTGGTACTATTAACCTTCCCCCTCCGCCTCTTGCAATCGCAAAACGTCAGAGCCGGAGATACAACGGCTGGACTGTAGGCAGACACAGTAGCTTTTGTTATGATCTATGCAACATAATGATGGTAGTAACCATACCATTCTGAAAAGAAGAAAATAGTTACTTCAAGCAGATTATAGAAACATATACAGGACAAATTATTGCCATCCGGGCTCACAATACGCTAGGAATACCTAAAGCTGTGCTACGAAGACGTTCTTCAGGATATTTGAAATTCCGTGTCCGACAACAGCTTGCATAGACGAAACGACAGATCGTACGAGTATGGGAAGAATTTTAGCGCATGTATATACTCAGATGTAATGTAATATTCTCACAAGTTAGCTTTTAATCACTGTGCACATTGTAAACTTTAATGATTTTTTTGATATTCCTATATTTGTATAAGATAAGCTTGTTTTGTATAATTAATGAATAAATGTGCAATGTATTCCATAACACCATCCGTCGTGTGACTGCATTTGATAGATTACCGTTGTTCGTGACCTTGGTTTTATGAGTACTCAACCCCTTCCATGTGTGTACATACAAGTCGCAGATATCTACTAACCTGTTTTGTTTTGGCTTAACTTCCGAGCCATTAGATTAAGCTGTTATCAACACTTGCTTTTGTTGCCCACATCACTTGACTTTTGACATTTTAGCTTCCGCTGTTGTTTCATTGACCTTCCGACTACGCTACGAATGACAAACGAGGGGTTTAACTGACGTTCTTTGGTGATTTTCAGTCTGTTAGTCTTCCAATGATTCACTTTGACAGAACAAAGTATCTATAATGCAACTTTATAAAATACGAATATTCGTCTTTATACTATCCGTGCCTTGCGACTTTTACTTTTGGCCAGTTTGAAACACGAACGTTTTTAAGATAGTTTTCCATCATTAACATATTTGCAAAATAGTAGAGGAAATAACATCCCAACATGTTTATGAAAATCTGTTACGGTCTGCCTTCTATCGAGCTCAATATCATTTGCAAAATCCTCGTTGAAAAGCTAAGCATTTAAGGGCATTTTAATATCATAATTTGTGAAATAAAAATGGCTCTCTTGACCCAGTCGGTTAATCCTAGTATTTTTCAGTGTATAAGATGACCCACGTGGTGAAAGTGTCCGGGGGCGGGGGCGTGGGGAGCGCCGTGTGACGCGTCACAGTTATCGTTAAAAGCGTGGCTGCTTAACCATGAAAATATTATAAATATATAGTGTTTTGCTCAAGGTCATTTGTGACATATTTGAGAAAATTTATATTTTTAAAGAATGTTCCACGTAAAATAGTTTGGGATTGATGGATTTTCCTGAAAATCTTGTTGAATCCTTGAAAGACACTGAATTTTAATATCAAATTTGGTTTTTAACACACACACACACACACACACATACACACACACACACACACACACACGAGCACCCATAAGTGTTATTCCTAAAAATTATTCTATGCACGAGGACCTCAAATATACATATATGTCCGTTGACAAATCGATATCAAATTTTTTGGTGTGGAATACAATACTTTCCTATTTACTATAAGTACGTAGTAGAGAAAGTCTTAAGAGTGAGTAGGTAAGTTGCTCGCTTTCTTATTGCTGACAACTACTTTTAAAACGTAGAATAAAGGCAATTTCCTTATTTAAATAAGCTTTCTTCCTCATTTACATAAGAAAGCACATGCATGGGACCTTTAACCAGTCACACAGTTTATCTAAAATTACAAGGTGAATATGAAAAATAAAAACAAACTTGAACAACATCTAATAATAAAAAAGAAATATATAACATTTTCATAAATATTACACATAAATAGGTATTAAGTGCACCACAATTTATAACTGTGGTTGCATCATGCACTAAAGGTAATTTTATCACGGATAAGAGGACAACCACAAATTGCATACGCAAAGAGATGCAACGCAGTAACAGGAGTTAAAAAGCAATTAAGTGATAAACTATTACGTAAGTATTGACAATATTAATAAATATTAACACTGTCTCTAGTTTTAGACAACAGGTTCATTTGAACATTTTGAAGCTCTTATTATCTGCAAATTGAAAACTTGAGGTGGTATAATCAAGTTAGCGGACGTTCACACAAGTAGAGAAACGCCCCTTGGAATTCACTATGCATAACCACTTAAATCAGCATTCAAGGGAAGTATGAGCATATGCCGCGGACCCTAGCGGTGGAATATAGAACCAAACGCGGCAAACATGAACCGAGACAAAAATGTTAGGGCTAACGTAGAGGATATATTACTGCGGTTATGGGTCATGTCGTTTACAGTACATAACATTTTGCATGCAACTTATGACTTAAATGGGCTTTGTTACACGAGCGGAAGTATTCCACAAAATATATTTAACAAAAATGAACAATAAACAGTTTAGCAAAATCAAAAAATACTTTGAGATTTAAGTTTAGGGTCAGCATTGAGCATAACCAGTTGAAGGGCATACACACCATGTCTTAAAAGGAATTCCATATTTAAGACGTTAAATTGAAAAATCTGCAACTCCCGTACTCTAAATAATTTAGTAGTTAGGTGACTATTTAAAAGGATAAGTAATAGTTATTTTTAGAACTAATCAAAAATGTCTACCTATATACATACATTTTCCCTTTCTTTTACAGTTGTGTATTGTTTCCGTTTCACGACTGTTTGTCTTCAATACGTTTTATACATATACACATAAACACCCATGCCCAATGCGGGACTCGAACCCACGCTCCTCTATGCGGCAGAGCGCTAGAGCGCTAGAGCGCTGGTTGCTCTAGCAGGTACGCTACAAGAGCCGGCGTTATTAGGAATGTCTTTAACTTCGCGTGTCGGATTTTGTCCTTTCAACCAAGAAGTCCACCCAGTGAGGGTGGCACCACGCAACCAAATGATTCGTATTCCAGAGTACTCGGGTTCAAACCCGAACAATGTGAACGTATATTTTCTGGCGGGTGTTGGATTGAGTAATATGATCCGCGAATTTTCTTGTAAATCTTCACAGCAATACATTTAATTTCCTCTCTTCATTGCCGTGCCAGGCATGGGGCATCCAAATAATGCTGCCTCTCGAGAGACTCCTGACTCAAGTCATTGGCTTGTAAGTCCTCGGGGGTGTAAGTAGAGAAAGAGAACGGAAATTTGCTGAAGAAGAAGAACCCGGCGGCCTCGGGTTGAATTACCAGCTGGAGCAGGACAACATTTTTAATAGGACTCTTTCCCTGACATCCAAAGAGTCTGGAGGTAAGCATGAGGAAGTAACAGTGTTATTAATAGTTATTCAACATCAACGTTAAAAGAACCCGGTCAACGAGTTGTTTCTCACTGTAACATCTTAAGACCTTATTTCCAGTCTTTCCTACATTACTGCTCACGTACGCCTCAAACTACTTCCGCCCGCCTCGGCAGCGCAAATGGTAGCGTGTCTGCTTCACGTTCAAGAGTTCCCGAATTCGAATCTCGATCAGGGCGAGTTACCTGGATAAGGTTTTTACCTGGGTTTTCCCTGATCCTGAAAGATGACTGTCGGGTAACTCTAAGTTCTATGGAACCTGGGTTGATTTGAGCATCATTCCATCCATTTAATTCTTCGTCGATATGACTTAACGTTACAGCAATACTTACATGGAGCGGTGACGTCATACGCTAAGCAAGTGTTGAGGACGAGCATATATAAGGGCAGGAGCGTGGTACAGCCTGGCCTCTCCCGATGTAAACTGTGCTGTTCAGAGATTGATCAATACGGGACCTACATTCGAGTATTTCATTGTTGCAGTGTGTCAATGCTTTAACTGCCAGAACGTTCGAGTACATTAGGACACAGGTTCTTCATTTGTTATTCTTATGTGACAAACTGTTGCAGAAGAATGAGACATTGACTTATAGATCGGTTCCTGCTGTTTGTGCACCTCACACTCAAACAGTTCATAACCTCGTGAGTAGGTTTGGGGAAACGAAATATATTTTTTGATAAAAAATCCAAATTAAATCGCATGTTTTGCTAAGAAATACTCCAGTGTCATCAGAAAGACATAGAATAAATATCAAAGAACTTGGAAACAGAAATTCCGTTAACATCTTTTCGGAATACCACTATAACTCTGAAATTAAAGCCTTAAAGTTTAACTATAAGTTCAGAAATGCACCTGGAGCATAATGAGAGTGGAGCTAATTTATGCAGTTAGATGTTTAATAATGTCGATAATCACTCTATTGAACCACTTTAATTTCATTTAGTGACGAAGTAAGGTACGACCGTGAAGAATTATGGTAATTTTCTAAAAACGAGTGAGGCATCTGTGGCGGCAAAGTTCTAAGTCGAAGGTATTAGGTTATAACATTTCCAAGATAATCTAAGTATTTCAATTTAAGGGGCTATGAATAACCGATTCCGCCGGCGAATATCGTGTTTCTCGGGACCAAGAAAATGCCCTTTAGGATGGTAATATGCAAAAACGAAGGTCCTGTACGTGGACATGTGTAATTAATAGATGATTATCGCACATTAATATAGATAATTAACTTGTAACCAAGCCACAACTGGATGATACCATAAGTATTTCAACTATTTTTTTTAATATTGTGCTTATATGCTAAGTCAAGTCATTACTCATTTCATTTCTATACATACTGCTTTACGCAATGGAGCGAGTCCTTTAAAATGACAACTCTTGGAAAATGACATAATTTTGTGTAATTAAACATAACTTTTGCTGAGTGACCAAATTGTACCTCTAAAATCATAAAACGGGAAAATGTGTGGAACTAAGGCTAGATGAGGTTAGGAGGAACGGGCAAAAAAAGACAAACTGGCGTCGTAGCTCAGTCGGTAGAGCAACTGCCTGCTGTGCGAGGAGTCCCGGGTTTCATTCCAGGTTGGTAGTTGGGGAATTTTCTCCATTTCCCCATTTTCCCCAGAGTCTGGAATAAGATTGCGAAAGTGTGCGTGATCCAACGATTGAACGTATACGAGTCAACAACATCGCCAACAGGCGGTTTGCTCCCCAAAGAAAAAAAAAAGGCCGCCGCTATTACCATCGCAGTTGAAGGTAATGGAACAAATAAAACCAAAACATAAAAAAGAGAGAATAGCAAAAGATTAGTTTTCATCCTAATAGCAAATCTTGAAATATATATTTGTTATAACTGTTGCGCTCATTAGTAGTTCCAGAATTCTATCATTTACATCGGAATGCAACAGATTTTACCCCCACTTCTACACATTATTTATTTGAATACATGTTAGTACATGAATATATATGTACCACACAACTGTATGAAACAGTTGAATTCACAAAATCAATGAATCACAAATAATTGAGGATATTACCCATATAGTTTGAAATATCTTCGAAAACTTATAGTTACGATAATGGCCTCCTGTTCCCACCATTGGAGGATAATGTCGTTTTTCTTTGGTGTAACAATTCCGTATTATATCTTATTTATAAAGTGAAGTGAAGTAGCATAATAGTTTATTTCCGTTTCGAAAAAATTATTGTCAGGACGAGAGGGCCTTAGAGTATTTCGCATATTCCTTCCTTCAGTGTATTGATCCTCTCGCTGCGCTATCTGCTGTGCGGTACACTAACTACTTTACTGAAGCGCTCGTAGTGTCACAAATGGTGACTAGAAGCTTTGGTAACCCTCCACTATGAACGGACGTGTAAAGACAACAGAAAGCAATGCTGCCAATAACACTACTCGAACATGAAATATTACCTTCAAGAAGATAATACGTGCTTTTTGCCCATTTTGACACACCGATTGAAATAATGTTGCTTAAAATGGCACATCACTTCACAATATTTAGATATGTTAGGTATTTTATATCTACCATCATCCAAAACGAGCTCGCGTACCAGACGATAATACTCGTGTCATATGTTGCCTACGCTTGTCCTACACGATTACTTCTTACGCAGAACTTATTAAACGATAGATCATCAGCAATGTTTTGTAGCCTTGGTAGAAACCAGGGCAATGTAATCTACAGCTTCATTAAAATGAAGTACAATTGTATTATTACAAATGTAATATTACAATTATTGCAAGTGTCATTTAATTTACTACAACACAGATTATAAGATGGCGACGTGTAGTTATGGCACGCGAAGTGAGTCATTGAAAATCAGTGAAAAGAGTGATATTAAAGGCAATAAAGCAAAAAGAGATTACAGCAACAACAATTTCAATGACGGAGAAAGCCACAGAAATGAAGACAAGACTGGGGAGGAACCCTTAATAGAATTAAAGAAACAAAATCAACAAGTGGAAGAACCGCCATCTCGGAATGGAACAACACGTGAAGCGGAGGTCATAGCGTCGCTTCAAATCATCGTTGACTTATTGAACAAAGACTTAAAACAGGCTCATGAAGAAATAAGAACCTTAAAGACTGAAAACAACGAACTCAAAATGGAAAATCATCTCCTGAAGGAAAAAGCTAAACACAGAGATGACTCAAATAAAATTGTGATGAAAATGAAGGAGCCTATTCCTACAAGCAACAGGTTTACTTTGCTATCGTCATTCGATAGTGAATCTCAGCTTTCCGTTGATGAAGGACTCACTGCAAATACTGGTCTGCAGAAAAAGAAGAAAGAAACAGCAGTAAGCTCCAAATTCAAGTGGATTAACCCTAACCTCAAAATCAGGAAACGTGAAGGGGAAGGAACGGACAAACCGGAAACGGAAAAATGCAAAGTGTTAGTGCTACGGGATTCTATTATTAAACATGTAAATGTGGATGGGGTTAAGTTGAGGTCTCTAAGTGGAATAAATGTGCAGCAAGTGTGTGGTAAACTCAATGACCCCAGCATCACTGGAAGACCAGAAGATACCGAAGTGGTTGTGCTACATGTTGGTACAAACCATCTAAAAAAACTCGCGGAATGCCGAAGAGATTCTGGGTAACATGTACAATCTTATACGTGCGACCAAGAAGAAGTTTTCAAATGCTAAACTAGTAGTGAACAGTATAGTGAGAAGGCGTGACTTAGGTGATAGGTATGTAAATAGTGTTAATGAAAATATTAGATGGGCATGCCCTGCTCTAAGAGCTATTTATCTGGACCTAGACAAGAAGCTGGACTACTCGTGCCTTGGCAAGGATGGTCTACATCTAAACAGAAAAGGGTCGTTTACACTGAGTGAAGCTATAAAAGATGTAATAGGTGTAGTATGTAAAAGTCGGGTAAATTAGAAACGTATGAAGAAGGTGAAAAGCATGTAGGCTTTGATAGCAATCCTCCTGAGAAAACAAATACTGGTGTAAATACTAGCTGTAAAATTAGTAACAATAGTAAATTCAACCTATCAATCTTCCACAAAAACATCAAAAGCTTAAGGAACAAAAAGTGTAATATTGAAGTACTATTAACATCTGCTTTAAAAACTCTACAGCAATTTGTTTAACGGAACATTGGTTGGGAGAAGATGAAAGTGAGTATTTTAATATACCTAACTATGTGCTAGCATCTTCCTTCTGTAGGTCAAACAAGAAAAATGGTGGATCGTGTATATATGTAAATGAATCAGTTAAATTTAGGGAGATTGTTATGTTTAAATACTTAGACCAGGAGGAACACTTTGAAGCCAGCATGTGTGAACTATTAAACAGCAAACTAATTCTTATTTGTGTGTACCGAAATCCCACAAGCAATACCAAAATTTTCCTTCCAAATT
Source organism: Mantis religiosa (assembly GCA_030765055.1). Lineage (NCBI taxonomy): Eukaryota > Metazoa > Arthropoda > Insecta > Mantodea > Mantidae > Mantis > Mantis religiosa. Next base: position 724,239 of record JAUKNK010000138.1, read on the forward strand.
AAGAAATCATTTTAGACTTCTTTAAAAAGACAAAAAAATCTGTAATTATTGTAGGGGACGTGAATATAAACTATTTAACAGAAAACGCAAATAAAAAGCAGCTGCAAAATGTCTTTAATATTTATGGAATGGAAAACATAGTTAAATTACCAACCCGTGTCTCGAATTCGTCTTATTCTGCGATTGACCAAGTGGTGCTGAATATAAGTAAGTGGAAATATGAAATTCAGATTTTTGACACAGCCCTGTCAGATCATGACGCACAAATGTTAAAATTAGTTGTCCCAGTAGATCAGCATAACCCAAAACAGAATGCAAAAAAAAAAAAAAAAAAAAAAAAAATTCAAAAAGTTAGACTTGCTAATGATTACAATCTAAGCTATCTAAACTTTCTATTAAGTAAAGAATCTTGGGAAAGCGTGTACACTGAGCGAAATCTAAACGATGCCATGAATGCATTTTTGGACACATTTGATTTTCACTTTGTAACAGCCATACCAATTGTTAAAGTAGCAATGAACAAGTTAGATAATAAGTGGATCACAACAGGAATCCGCAAATCTGGTGATAGATTAAAATTCTTGAGCAAATTCATGAAGGAAAACAAGACTACACCGGATTTTAAGGCCTATTATGTAAAATATCGAAATATATATATAATAAATTATAAGAGCAGCCAAAAAGTTACATAACGATGAAACAATAAATAAAGCAGTTAGTAAAACTAAATCCATAGGCAAGTAATTAAGCACGAAATAAAAAATGGACCCAAATTGAAAGAAAATTACCATCTAGAAATTAATGGCCAAAAAGTAAGTGATCCTAAACAAATTTCGGAATTATTCAACCAGTTTTATTCAACTGTAGCGGAGAAACTGTTAAATACTCATTCTCTAGGAAAGAAGGAAAGATTAAGTGTAAAGAAAAATGAACATAGCATGTTTTTAATTCCAATAACAGTTGAGGAAGTAAAAGATGTTATAAAAAATTTGAAGAATAAGAAATCAGTAGGAATAGACGGTTACTCTAACTGCGTCATAAAGCGTTGCTCCTTATTCCTAATTGAACCACTGACGTACTTGATAAATCTTTCACTTTCAAGTGGGACGTTCCCCAACAGGTTAAAAAAAGGTAAAGTGAAACCCATCTTTAAAAAAGGTAACAAAGGGGAGGTAGGAAATTACAGGCAATTTCCATAATTTCAACTTTTGCAAAGATCTTCGAACAAATAATGTATAAAAGAGTAACAAGTTTTTGGAAAAATTTAAAGTAATTAATGACAATCAAAATGGTTTTCGAAAAAATAAATCAACAAGTTCTGCGTTTGACCTGGTTGATCACAAACTTTTACTAGAAAAATTATCCTCATATGGCATAAGGGGGTTAGCTTTAGATTGGTCCAGATCTTATCTGGAGAATAGAGAGCAATCGGTGGAAATAGAGTATTTTGATAGCGAAACGAGTGAAGTTAAAACTCCGATTTCAAGTAGCGCTATAATGAAATATGGGGTCCCCCAAGGTTCGGTGCTTGGACCTCTTTTATTTATAGTGTACATTAATGATTTGGCAGATAATGTAAAAAACAGTACCAATATAAATGTTACACTATTTGCAGATGATACAAATAATTTTATCAAAGGGGTGAATAAGGAAGGGGCAGATGTACATATTGAAAATAATCTAAAATATATTCAAAAATGGTTTAGTGCCAATATGTTAATATTGAGTAAGGAGAAAACAGCAGCCCTAAGCTTCTATAATAAAATGAGTGGAAGTCAATTGTATCCAAAATTAATGCTGGGACAAGACCAAATACATTACGTACAAACTATCAAATTTCTGGGACTAATACTAGATGAAAATTTAAATTGGGAAACTCACATAGAGGCATTGACGAAAAAGCTTAGTAAAATGTGTTTCTTAATGAGGGCGATTACAGGCATGTCAAGCTTGAAAGTTCGGAGAATAGTGTACTTTTCATATATACACAGTTTGTTGGCATATGGTATAATTTTTTGGGGAAATTCTAAAGACAGTATAAAAGAATTCAGATACCAAAAGAAAATAATTAGAATCATAGCAGATGTCTCAAGCACAACTAGTTGTAAGCCATACTTCAGGAAATTAGGTATCTTACCACTGCCAAGTATATACATATATGAAACTCTTGTACATATGAAAGAAAGCCTAAGTTTATTCAAAACAAATTCTGAAATTCATATACACAACACTAGAACAAAGAATAATTTATTTGTGAAGTCACACAAAACAAAGATGTATGAAAATAGTTTCACATATGCTGGCTTACATCTTTACAATAAGCTACCTGAATCTATAAAAAAGATTGAATCACAACATAAATTTAAGAAATTGTTATTAAACTTCCTTAGAGTCAATAGCTTCTACAGCGTGGATGAATTTTTAAATTTGTAAATATTTAGTTAGCTACCTTAATTATAAATATTGTACTTAGTTTTTAATTTGACGTGTCCTATAACATGTACATGTTTTAATGGATGAATCAATAAATCAAATCAAATCAAATAAATGTTTATACATTAAACGAAAGTAAAAATGAAGTGTAAGAGCTTTTGCCTCAGACTGATGCTATAAACTTAATATCGGGAAATGGTTACATATCCCCATCTCTAAATTTTACCCAAAAAAAAAAAATAGGTAAAACGTAAAATACTGTAAATGTTGCTACTTGGTGCAAGAAATTGTCAGGTAAATTTGCTCAAGTTTTCCAGGTTAGTTGCTGCCATCCTAATACAGAACAACCTTGTATGGGCAAACGATTTTATTTCCAATCAACCTCCCAACGCGTTGGCCTGTAGCAGGCCTTGATTGCTGTGCTGTTTTTAGAGAAGGGAGAGAGGGAGAGAGAGAGAGAGAGAGAGAGGGGGGGGGGAACATAAATCGTCAATGACAATGAGGGATCTAAGCTGGAAATCGAGCCGTAAGGTCTGTGAAGCTAAACACCAATGATGCACGATTGTAAGAAAAAGCTTCGTTTCAAATAAAAGCTAACGTATACGATGGTAGCGAATACGTTTGAAGGGACTTACAATTTTTTTCGGTCATTTCGCTACTGCTCATGGTTTGGCGCCAGTCTTCTGGCTTGCGCAATTATAACAAAACAAGAGTATTCTCTTGAAATTCACTGATTTATTTCTTATTCAAAATCTGATGCGATGCGCTGATATGGCTTTCCCAAATCTCGCAAACGTTAATCTTATAAAATTTTTATGTTAATAAAGATATTTATCTGCGGGGGAGCACAAAATTTAGTAGGCTTTAAACGATAGCCAAATGGTTTAAGAGCTATTTGCTATGTGATTACTTTAAAATTTCGATTTTGAGACAATTACGAGTGGCTGTTTGAGAAAAATATAAGTATTTGTAAATTCAAACAAATAACAGTAATTTAGAAAAGATTTGCTTGAAAAACGTTTCACGTGATCTAATTTTTGTGTAGTAAGTTTGTGTACCTTACAATTTACCAGTCACGGAAAATTCATGCAGAATGAAGAGATGCTATTCCAAAATATACAAGTCTTCATTAGGGCCCGGAATTCAGCCTAAAATTCGTTGTGTTGTGCAGGAGGTATTGATCGTCAACTGAGGAAGTCATCAACTCGTGCTGTTGGTAAAAAGGAAAACAGAGAGGGAAATGTGCCTTCAGCATCTAACGTTAATGTACAGTTCGGCCGCTCTATCCCCGGCTCTGAAATTTCTCGAGAAGCAGGAAGCAGGCAGTTACCAGTTCTTTAGCGGGAATTTCAACCAGAGGAACAATGCGTATTTTAAATCTTTCACGTATTTGCATATTACACGAACCAGTAGCCATATCATTATAATAGCAATAATAATAGGACTTACGAACACTAAAAATCGGAATTCACGCACGCAAAATATACTAAAGAAAGTTCACCAGCGCAAGCAGCTAAAGCCACGTGGATCAGACAAATTTAAGCTGGCAACACGGTGTTAGGTTCGGGAGCCACGCCTAGCAGCGACAATGCTGATTGGCGCTAGCAGAAATTTTAACTTCCTGACCACAACATCGGATGTAAGGACTCCCAATACTACCAACAGATGCAGTTAGTGTGTGTGAAAGGTGTGAACGGAATATTCGAATAGAGTGGTGTTGTAATAAATATCTTGCACGGTAATGAAATTACAAGTTGTATTTCAGCGTTTTAAAGCTAATATACTACTATATTTTTATTCTAAAGATAATTTTGAGCATATGCTTTGAATTGCTTATTACTGTATAGTGGTACTATTAACGTTTCCCCTCCGCCTCTTGCCATCGCAAAACGTCAGAGCCGGAGATACAACGGCTGGACTGTAGGCAGACACAGTAGCTTTTGTTATGATCTATGCAACATAATGATGGTAGTAACCATTCCATTCTGAAAAGAAGAAAATAGTTACTTCAAGCAGATTATAGAAAAATATACAGGAAAAATTATTGCCATCCGGGCTCACAATACGCTAGGAATAACTAAAACTGTGCTACGAAGGCGTTCTTCAGGATATTAGAAATTCCGTGTCTGACAACAGCTTGCATAGACGAAAAGACAGATCGTACGAGTATGGGAACGACTGTAGCGAATGTATATACTCAGATGTAATGGAATATTCTCACAAGTTAACTTTTTATTCACTGTGCACATTGTAAACATTAATGATTATTTTTTATATTTATATATCTGTATAAGATAAGCTTGTTTTGTATAATTAATGAATAAATGTGCAATGTATTCCACAACACCATCCGTCGCGTGACTGCATTTGATAGATTACCGTTATCCGTGACCTTGGTTTTATGAGTACTCAACCCCTTCCCTGTGTGTACATACAAGTCGCAGATATCTACTAACCTCTTTTGTTTTGGCTTAACTTCCGAGCCATTAGATTAAGCTCTTATCAACACTTGTTTTTGTTGCGCACATCACTTGACTGTTGACATTATTTATTGGAATACATGTTAATAAATGAATATATGAACCACGCAACTGTATGAAACAGTTGATTTCAAAAAATCATTGAGGGAAAAAGGATTAAGAATTATAACGATATAGCTTGAAATATTTTCGAAAACTTATAGTTACGATAGTGGCCTCCTTTCTCACCAATGGAGGATAATGTCTTTTTTCTTTGGTGTAACAATTCCGTATTATATCTTATTTATAAAGTGAAGTGAAGTAGCATAATAGTTTATTTCCATTTCAAAAAAGTTATTATCAGGACGAGAGGGCCTTAGAGTATTTCGCACATTCCTTCCTTCAGTGTATTGATTCTCTCGCTGCGCAATCTGTTGTGCGGTACACTATCTACTTTACTGAAGCGCTCGTAGTATCACAAATGGTGACTAGAAGCTTTGGTAACCCTCCACTATGAACGGTCCTGTAAACACAACAGAAATCAATGCTACCAATAGCACTACTCGAACATGAAATATTACCTTCAAGTAGATAATACGTGCTTTTTGCCCATTTTGATACGCCGATTACAAACATGTTGCTTAAAATGGCACATCACTTCACAATATTTAGATATGTTAGGTATTTTATATCTACCATCATCCAAAACGAGCTCGCGTACCGGACGATAATACTCGTGTCATAGGTTGCCTACCCTTGTCCTACACGATTACTTCTTACGCGGTACTTGTTAAACGATAGATCATCAGCAGTGTTTTGTAGCCTTGGTAGAAACCAGGGCAATGAAATCTGCAGCTTCATTAAAATGAAGCACAATTGTATTATTACAAATGTAATATTACAATTATTGCAAGTGTCATGTAAATAACCACAAGACAGATTAGAAATGTTTATACATTAAACGAAAGTAAAAATGAAGTGTAGTAGCTTTTGGCTCAGACTGATTCTATAAACTTAATATCGGGAAATGGTTACATATCCCCATCTCTAAATTTTAACAAAAAAAAAAAGGTAAAACGTAAAATACAGTAAATGTTGCTACTTGGTGCAAAAAATATGTCAGGTAAATTTGGCCTTTATTGCTGTGCTGTTTTTAGAGAAGAGAAGAGAAGAGAGAGAGAGAGAGAGAGAGAGAGAGAGAGAGAGAGAGAGAGAGAGAGAGAGAGAGAGAGAATGAGAGAGAGAGAGGGAACTTAAATCGTCAATGACAAAGAGGGATCTAAGCTGGAAATCGAGCCGTAAGGTCTGTGAAGCTAAACACCAATGATGCACGATTGTAAGAAGATGCTTCGTTTCAAATAAAAGCTAACGTATACGATGGTAGCGAATACGTTTGAAAGGACTTACAATTTTTTTTCGGTCATTTCGCTACTGCTCATGGTTTGGCGCCACTCCTCTTGCTTGCGCAATTTAAAAAAAACAAGAGTATTCTCTTGAAATTCACTGATTTATTTCTTATTCAAAATCTGATGCGATGCGCTCATATGGCTTTCCCAAATCTCGCAAACGTTAATCTTATAAAATTTTTATGTTAATAAAGATATTTATCAGCAGGAGAGCACAAAATTTAGTAGGCTTTAAACGATAGTCAAATAGTTTAAGAGCTATTTGCTATGTGATTATTTTAAAATTTCGATTTTGAGACAATTACGAGTGGCGGTTTGAGAAAAATATAAGTATTTGTAAATTCAAACAAATAACAGTAATTTAGAAAAGATTTGCTTGAAAAACGTTTCACGTGATCTAATTTTTGTGTAGTAAGATTGTGTACCTTACAATTTACCAGTCACGGAAAATTCATGCAAAATGAAGAGATGCTATTCCAAAATATACAAGTCTTCATTAGGGCCCGGAATTCAGCCTAAAATTCGTTGTGTTGTGCATGAGGTATTGATCGTCAACTGAGGAAGTCATCAACTCGTGCTGTTGGTAAAAAGGAAAACAGAGAGGAAAATGTGCCTTCAGCATCTAACGTTAATGTACAGTTCGGCCGCTCTATCCCCGGCTCTGAAATTTCTCGAGAAGCAGGAAGCAGGCAGTTACCAGTTCTTTAGCGGGAATTTCAACCAGAGGAACAATGCGTATTTTAAATCTTTCACGCATTTGCGTATTACACGAACCAGTAGCCATATCATTATAATAGCGATAATAATAGGACTTACGAACACTAAAAATCGGAATTCACGCACGCAAAATATACTAAAGAAAGTTCAACAGCGCAAGCAGCTAAAGCCACGTGGCTCAAACAAATTTAAGCTGGCAACACGGTGTTGGGTTCGGGAGCCACGCCTAGCAGCGACAATGCTGATTGGCGCTAGCAGATATTTTAACTTCCTGACCACAACACCGGCTGTAAGGACTCCCAATACTACCAACAGATGCAGTTAGTGTGTGTGAAAGGTGTGAACGGAATATTCGAATAGAGTGGTCTTGTAATAAATATCTTGCACGGTAATGAAATTGCAAGTTGTATTTCAGCGTTTTAAAGCTAATATACTACTATATTTTCATTATAAAGATAATTTTGAGCATATGTTTTTAATTGCTTATTACTGTATAGTGGTACTATTAACCTTCCCCCTCCGCCTCTTGCAATCGCAAAACGTCAGAGCCGGAGATACAACGGCTGGACTGTAGGCAGACACAGTAGCTTTTGTTATGATCTATGCAACATAATGATGGTAGTAACCATACCATTCTGAAAAGAAGAAAATAGTTACTTCAAGCAGATTATAGAAAAATATACAGGACAAATTATTGCCATCCGGGCTCACAATACGCTAGGAATACCTAAAGCTGTGCTACGAAGACGTTCTTCAGGATATTTGAAATTCCGTGTCCGACAACAGCTTGCATAGACGAAACGACAGATCGTACGAGTATGGGAAGGATTGTAGCGCATGTATATACTCAGATGTAATGTAATATTCTCACAAGTTAGCTTTTAATCACTGTGCACATTGTAAACTTTAATGATTTTTTTGATATTCCTATATTTGTATAAGATAAGCTTGTTTTGTATAATTAATGAATAAATGTGCAATGTATTCCATAACACCATCCGTCGTGTGACTGCATTTGATAGATTACCGTTGTTCGTGACCTTGGTTTTATGAGTACTCAACCCCTTCCATGTGTGTACATACAAGTCGCAATTATCTACTAACCTGTTTTGTTTTGGCTTAACTTCCGAGCCATTAGATTAAGCTGTTATCAACACTTGCTTTTGTTGCCTACATCACTTGACTTTTGACATTTTAGCTCCCGCTGTTGTTTCATTGACCTTCCGACTACGCTACGAATGACAAACGAGGGGTTTAACTGACGTTCTTTGGTGATTTTCAGTCTGTTAGTCTTCCAATGATTCACTTTGACAGAACAAAGTAACTATAATGCAACTTTATAAAATACGAATATTCGTCTTTATACTATCCGTGCCTTGCGACTTTTACTTTTGGCCAGTTTGAAACACGAACGTTTTTAAGATAGTTTTCCATCATTAACATATTTGCAAAATAGTAGAGGAAATAACATGCCAACATGTTTATGAAAATCTGTTACGGTCTGCCTTCTATCGAGCTCAATATCCTTTGCAACCTCCTCGTTGAAAAGCTAAGCATTTAAGGGCATTTTAATATCATAATTTGTGAAATAAAAATGGCTCTCTTGACCCAGTCGGTTAATCCTAGTATTTTTCAGTGTATAAGATGACCCACGTGGTGAAAGTGTCCGGGGGCGGGGGCGTGGGGAGCGCCGTGTGACGCGTCACAGTTATCGTTAAAAGCGTGGCTGCTTAACCATGAAAATATTATAAATATATAGTGTTTTGCTCAAGGTCATTTGTGACATATTTGAGAAAATTTATATTTTTAAAGAATGTTCCACGTAAAATAGTTTGGGATTGATGGATTTTCCTGAAAATCTTGTTGAATCCTTGAAAGACACTGAATTTTAATATCAAATTTGGTTTTTAACACACACACACACACACGAGCACCCATAAGTGTTATCCCTAAAAATTATTCTATGCACGAGGACCTCAAATATACATATATGTCCGTTGACAAATCGATATCAAATTTTTTGGTGTGGAATACAATACTTTCCTATTTACTATAAGTACGTAGTAGAGAAAGCCTTAAGAGTGAGTAGGTAAGTTGCTCGCTTTCTTATTGCTGACAACTACTTTTAAAACGTAGAATGAAGGCAATTTCCTTATTTAAATAAGCTTTCTTCCTCATTTACATAAGAAAGCACATGCATGGGACCTTTAACCAGTCACACAGTTTATCTAAAATTACAAGGTGAATATGAAAAATAAAAACAAACTTGAACAACATCTAATAATAAAAAAGAAATATATAACATTTTCATAAATATTACACATAAATAGGTATTAAGTGCACCACAATTTATAACTGTGGTTGCATCATGCACTAAAGGTAATTTTATCACGGATAAGAGGACAACCACAAATTGCATACGCAAAGAGATGCAACGCAGTAACAGGAGTTAAAAAGCAATTACGTGATAAACTATTACGTAAGTATTGACAATATTAATAAATATTAACACTGTCTCTAGTTTTAGACAACAGGTTCATTTGAACATTTTGAAGCTCATATTATCTGCAAATTGAAAACTTGAGGTGGTATAATCAAGTTAGCGGACGTTCACACAAGTAGAGAAACGCCCCTTGGAATTCACTATGCATAACCACTTAAATCAGCATTCAAGGGAAGTATGAGCATATGCCGCGGACCCTAGCGGTGGAATATAGAACCAAACGCGGCAAACATGAACCGAGACAAAAATGTTAGGGCTAACGTAGAGGAAATATTACTGCGGTTATGGGTCATGTCGTTTACAGTACATAACATTTTGCATGCAACTTATGACTTAAATGGGCTTTGTTACACGAGCGGAAGTATTCCACAAAATATATTTAACAAAAATGAACAATAAACAGTTTAGCAAAATCAAAAAATACTTTGAGATTTAAGTTTAGGGTCAGCATTGAGCATAACCAGTTGAACGGCATACACACCATGTCTTAAAAGGAATTCCATATTTAAGACGTTAAATTGAAAAATCTGCAACTCCCGTACTCTAAATAATTTAGTAGTTAGGTGACTATTTAAAAGGATAAGTAATAGTTATTTTTAGAACTAATCAAAAATGTCTATCTATATACATACATTTTCCCTTTCTTTTACAGTGGTGTATTGTTTCCGTTTCACGACTGTTTGTCTTCAATACGTTTTATACATATACACATAAACACCCATGCCCAATGCGGGACTCGAACCCACGCTCCTCTATGCGGCAGAGCGCTAGAGCGCTGGTTGCTCTAGCAGGTACGCTACAAGAGGCGGCGTTATTAGGAATGTCTTTAACTTCGCGTGTCGGATTTTGTCCTTTCAACCAAGAAGTCCACCCAGTGAGGGTGGCACCACGCAACCAAATGATTCGTATTCCAGAGTACTCGGGTTCAAACCCGAACAATGTGAACGTATATTTTCTGGCGGGTGTTGGATTGAGTAATATGATCCGCGAATTTTCTTGTAAATCTTCACAGCAATACATTTAATTTCCTCTCTGCATTGCCGTGCCAGGCATGGGGCATCCAAATAATGCTGCCTCTCGAGAGACTCCTGACTCAAGTCATTGGCTTGTAAGTCCTCGGGGGTGTAAGTAGAGAAAGAGAAGGGAAATTTTCTGAAGAAGAAGAACGCGGCGGCCTCGGGTTGAATTACCAGCTGGAGCGGGACAACATTTTTAATTGGACTCTTTCCCTGGCATCCAAAGAGTCTGGAGGTAAGCATGAGGAAGTAACAGTGTTATTAAAAGTTATTCAACATCAACGTTAAAAGAACCCGGTCAACGAGTTGTTTCTCACTGTAACATCTTAAGACCTCATTTCCAGTCTTTCCTACATTACTGCTCACGTACGCCTCAAACTACTTCCGCCCGCCTCGGCAGCGCAAATGGTAGCGTGTCTGCTTCACGTTCAAGAGTTCCCGAATTCGAATCTCGATTAGGGCGAGTTACCTGGATAAATTTTTACCTGGGTTTTCCCTGATCCTGAAAGATGACTGTCGGGTAACTCTAAGTTCTATGGAACCTGGGTTGATTTGAGCATCATTCCATCCATTTAATTCTTCGTCGATATGACTTAACGTTACAGCAATACTTACATGGAGCGGTGACGTCATACGCTAAGCAAGTGTTGAGGACGAGCATATATAAGGGCAGGAGCGTGGTACAGCCTGGCCTCTCCCGATGTAAACTGTGCTGTTCAGAGATTGATCAATACGGGACCTACATTCGAGTATTTCATTGTTGCAGTGTGTCAATGCTTTAACTGCCAGAACGTTCGAGTACATTAGGACACAGGTTCTTCATTTGTTATTCTTATGTGACAAACTCTTGCAGAAGAATGAGACATTGACTTATAGATCGGTTCCTGCTGTTTGTGCACCTCACACCCAAACAGTTCGTAACCTCGTGAGTAGGTTTGGGGAAACGAAATATATTTTTTGATAAAAAATCCAAATTAAATCGCATGTTTTGCTAAGAAATACTCCAGTGTCATCAGAAAGACATAGAATAAATATCAAAGAACTTGGAAACAGAAATTCCGTTAACATCTTTTCGGAATACCACTATAACTCTGAAATTAAAGCCTTAAAGTTTAACTATAAGTTCAGAAATGCACCTGGAGCATAATGAGAGTGGAGCTAATTTATGCAGTTAGATGTTTAATAATGTCGATAATCACTCTATTGAACCACTTTAATTTCTTTTAGTGACGAAGTAAGGTACGACCGTGAAGAATTATGGTAATTTTCTAAAAACGAGTGAGGCATCTGTGGCGGCAAAGTTCTAAGTCGAAGGTATTAGGTTATAACATTTCCACGATAATCTAAGTATTTCAATTTAAGGGGCTATGAATAACCGATTCCGCCGGCGAATATCGTGTTTCTCGGGACCAAGAAAATGCCCTTTAGGATGGTAATATGCAAAAACGAAGGTCCTGTACGTGGACATGTGTAATTAATAGATGATTATCGCACATTAATATAGATAATTAACTTGTAACCAAGCCACAACTGGATGATACCATAAGTATTTCAACTATTTTTTTTAATATTGTGCTTATATGCTAAGTCAAGTCATTACTCATTTCATTTCTATACATACTGCTTTACGCAATGGAGCGAGTCCTTTAAAATGACAACTCTTGGAAAATGACATAATTTTGTGTAATTAAACATAACTTTTGCTGAGTGACCAAATTGTACCTCTAAAATCATAAAACGGGAAAATGTGTGGAACTAAGGCTAGATGAGGTTAGGAGGAACGGGCAAGAAAAGACAAACTGGCGTCGTAGCTCAGTCGGTAGAGCAACTGCCTGCTGTGCGAGGAGTCCCGGGTTTCATTCCAGGTTGGTAGTGGGGAATTTTCTCCATTTCCCCATTTTCCCCAGAGTCTGGAATAAGATTGCGAAAGTGTGCGTGATCCAACGATTGAACGTATACGAGTCAACAACATCGCCAACAGGCGGTTTGCTCCCCAAAGAAAAAAAAAGGCCGCCGCTATTACCATCGCAGTTGAAGGTAATGGAACAAATAAAACCAAAACATAAAAAAGAGAGAATAGCAAAAGATTAGTTTTCATCCTAATAACAAATCTTGTAATATATATTTGTTATAACTGTTGCGCTCATTAGTAGTTCCAGAATTCTATCATTTACATCGGAATGCAACAGATTTTACCCCCACTTCTACACATTATATATTTGAATACATGTTAGTACATGAATATATATGTACCACACAACTGAATGAAACAGTTGAATTCACAAAATCATGAATCACAAAGAATTGAGGATATTACCCATATAGTTTGAAATATCTTCGAAAACTTATAGTTACGATAATGGCCTCCTGTTCCCACCAATGGAGGATAATGTCGTTTTTCTTTGGTGTAACAATTCCGTATTATATCTTATTTATAAAGTGAAGTGAAGTAGCATAATAGTTTATTTCCGTTTCGAAAAAATTATTATCAGGACGAGAGGGCCTTAGAGTATTTCGCACATTCCTTCCTTCAGTGTATTGATCCTCTCGCTGCGCTATCTGCTGTGCGGTACACTAACTACTTTACTGAAGCGCTCGTAGTGTCACAAATGATGACTAGAAGCTTTGGTAACCCTCCACTATGAACGGACGTGTAAAGACAACAGAAAGCAATGCTGCCAATAACACTACTCGAACATGAAATATTACCTTCAAGAAGATAATACGTGCTTTTTGCCCATTTTGACACACCGATTGAAATAATGTTGCTTAAAATGGCACATCACTTCACAATATTTAGATATGTTAGGTATTTTATATCTACCATCATCCAAAACGAGCTCGCGTACCAGACGATAATACTCGTGTCATATGTTGCCTACCCTTGTCCTACACGATTACTTCTTACGCAGAACTTATTAAACGATAGATCATCAGCAATGTTTTGTAGCCTTGGTAGAAACCAGGGCAATGTAATCTACAGCTTCATTAAAATGAAGTACAATTGTATTATTACAAATGTAATATTACAATTATTGCAAGTGTCATTTAATTTACTACAACACAGATTATAAGATGGCGACGTGTAGTTATGGCACGCGAAGTGAGTCATTGAAAATCAGTGAAAAGAGTGATATTAAAGGCAATAATGCAAAAAGAGATTACAGCAACAACAATTTCAATGACGGAGAAAGCCACAGAAATGAAGACAAGACTGGAGAGGAACCCTTAATAGAATTAAAGAAACAAAATCAACAAGTGGAAGAACCGCCATCTCGGAATGGAACAACACGTGAAGCGGAGGTCATAGCGTCGCTTCAAATCATCGTTGACTTATTGAACAAAGACTTAAAACAGGCTCATGAAGAAATAAGAACCTTAAAGACTGAAAACAACGAACTCAAAATGGAAAATCTTCTCCTGAAGGAAAAAGCTAAACACAGAGATGACTCAAATAAAATTGTGATGAAAATGAAGGAGCCTAATCCTACAAGCAACAGGTTTACTTTGCTATCGTCATTCGATAGTGAATCTCAGCTTTCCGTTGATGAAGGACTCACTGCAAATACTGGTCTGCAGAAAAAGAAGAAAGAAACAGCAGTAAGCTCCAAATTCAAGTGGATTAACCCTAACCTCAAAATCAGGAAACGTGAAGGGGAAGGAACGGACAAACCGGAAACGGAAAAATGCAAAGTGTTAGTGCTACGGGATTCTATTATTAAACATGTAAATGTGGATGGGGTTAAGTTGAGGTCTCTAAGTGGAATAAATGTGCAGCAAATGTGTGGTAAACTCAATGATCCCAGCATCACTGGAAGACCAGAAGAAACCGAAGTGGTTGTGCTACATGTTGGTACAAACCATCTAAAAAAAACTCGCGGAATGCCGAAGAGATTCTGGGTAACATGTACAATCTTATACGTGCGACCAAGAAGAAGTTTTCAAATGCTAAACTAGTAGTGAACAGTATAGTGAGAAGGCGTGACTTAGGTGATAGGTATGTAAATGGTGTTAATGAAAATATTAGATGGGCATGCCCTGCTCTAAGAGCTATTTATCTGGACCTAGACAAGAAGCTGGACTACTCGTGCCTTGGCAATCCTCCTGAGAAAACAAATACTGGTGTAAATACTAGCTGTAAAATTAGTAACAATAGTAAATTCAACCTATCAATCTTCCACAAAAACATCCAAAGCTTAAGGAACAAAAAGTGTAATATTGAAGTACTATTAACATCTGCTTTAAAAAACTCTACAGCAATTTGTTTAACGGAACATTGGTTGGGAGAAGATGAAACTGAGTATTTTAATATACCTAACTATGTGCTAGCATCTTCCTTCTGTAGGTCAAACAAGAAAAATGGTGGATCGTGTATATATGTAAATGAATCAGTTAAATTTAGGGAGATTGTTATGTTTAAATACTTAGACCAGGAGGAACACTTTGAAGCCAGCATGTGTGAACTATTAAACAGCAAACTAATTCTTATTTGTGTGTACCGAAATCCCACAAGCAATACCAAAATTTTCCTTCAAAATTAAGAAATCATTTTAGACTTCTTTAAAAAGACAAAAAAATCTGTAATTATAGTAGGGGACGTGAATATAAACTATTTAACAGAAAACGCAAATAAAAAGCAGCTGCAAAATGTCTTTAATATTTATGGAATGGAAAACATAGTTAAATTACCAACCCGTGTCTCGAATTCGTCTTATTCTGCGATTGACCAAGTGGTGCTGAATATAAGTAAGTGGAAATATGAAATTCAGATTTTTGACACAGCCCTGTCAGATCATTACGCACAAATGTTAAAATTAGTTGTCCCAGTAGATCAGCATAACCCAAAACAGAATGCAAAAAAAAAAAAAAAAAAAAAAAAAAAAATTCAAAAAGTTAGACTTGCTAATGATTACAATCTAAGCTATCTAAATTTTCTATTAAGTAAAGAATATTGGGAAAGCGTGTACACTGAGCGAAATCTAAACGATGCCATGAATGCATTTTTGGACACATTTGATTTTCACTTTGTAACAGCCATACCAATTGTTAAAGTAGCAATGAACAAGCTAGGTAATAAGTGGATCACAACAGGAATCCGCAAATCTGGCGATAGATTAAAATTCTTGAGCAAATTCATGAAGGAAAACAAGACTACACCGGATTTTAAGGCCTATTATGTAAAATATCGAAATATATATATATATAATAAATTATAAGAGCAGCCAAAAAGTTACATAACGATGAAACAATAAATAAAGCAGTTAATAAAACTAAATCCATAGGGCAAGTAATTAAGCACGAAATAAAAAATGGACCCAAATTGAAAGAAAATTACCATCTAGAAATTAATGGCCAAAAAGTAAGTGATCCTAAACAAATTTCGGAATTATTCAACCAGTTTTATTCAACTGTAGCGGAGAAACTGTTAAATACTCATTCTCTAGGAAAGAAGGAAAGATTAAGTGTAAAGAAAAATGAACATAGCATGTTTTTAATTCCAATAACAGTTGAGGAAGTAAAAGATGTTATAAAAAATTTGAAGAATAAAAAATCAGTAGGAATAGACGGTTACTCTAACTGCGTCATAAAGCGTTGCTCCTTATTCCTAATTGAACCACTGACGTACTTGATAAATCTTTCACTTTCAAGTGGGACGTTCCCCAACAGGTTAAAAAAAAGGTAAAGTGAAACCCATCTTTAAAAAAGGTAACAAAGGGGAGGTAGGAAATTACAGGCAATTTCCATAATTTCAACTTTTGCAAAGATCTTCGAACAAATAATGTATAAAAGAGTAACAAGTTTTTGGAAAAATTTAAAGTAATTTATGACAATCAAAATGGTTTTCGAAAAAATAAATCAACAAGTTCTGCGTTTGACCTGGTTGATCACAAACTTTTACTAGAAAAATTATCCTCATATGGCATAAGGGGGTTAGCTTTAGATTGGTCCAGATCTTATCTGGAGAATAGAGAGCAATCGGTGGAAATAGAGTATTTTGATAGCGAAACGAGTTAAGTTAAAACTCAGATTTCAAGTAGCGCTATAATGAAATATGGGGTCCCCCAAGGTTCGGTGCTTGGACCTCTTTTATTTATAGTGTACATTAATGATTTGGCAGATAATGTAAAAAACAGAACCAATATAAATGTTACACTATTTGCAGATGATACAAATAATTTTATCAAAGGGGTGAATAAGGAAGGGGCAGATGTACATATTGAAAATAATCTAAAATATATTCAAAAATGGTTTAGTGCCAATATGTTAATATTGAGTAAGGAGAAAACAGCAGCCCTAAGCTTCTATAATAAAATGAGTGGAAGTCAATTGTATCCAAAATTAATGCTGGGACAAGACCAAATACATTACGTACAACCTATCAAATTTCTGGGACTAATACTAGATGAAAATTTAAATTGGGAAACTCACTTAGAGGCATTGACGAAAAAGCTTAGTAAAATGTGTATCTTAATGAGGGCGATTACAGGCATGTCAAGCTTGAAAGTTCGGAGAATAGTGTACTTTTCATATATACACAGTTTGTTGGCATATGGTATAATTTTTTGGGGAAATTCTAAAGACAGTATAAAAGAATTCAGATACCAAAAGAAAATAATTAGAATCATAGCAGATGTCTCAAGCACAACTAGTTGTAAGCCATACTTCAGTAAATTAGGTATCTTACCACTGCCAAGTATATACATATATGAAACTCTTGTACATATGAAAGAAAGCCTAAGTTTATTCAAAACAAATTCTGAAATTCATATACACAACACTAGAACAAAGAATAATTTATTTGTGAAGTCACACAAAACAAAGATGTATGAAAATAGTTTCACATATGCTGGCTTACATCTTTACAATAAGCTACCTGAATCTATAAAAAAGATTGAATCACAACATAAATTTAAGAAATTGTTATAAAACTTCCTTAGAGTCAATAGCTTCTACAGCGTGGATGAATTTTTAAATTTGTAAATATTTAGTTAGCTACCTTAATTATAAATATTGTAGTTAGTTTTTAATTTGACGTGTCCTATAACATGTACATGTTTTAATGGATGAATCAATAAATCAAATCAAATCAAATAAATGTTTATACATTAAACGAAAGTAAAAATGAAAGTGTAGGAGCTTTTGCCTCAGACTGATGCTATAAAACTTAATATCGGGAAATGGTTACATATCCCCTATCTCTAAATTTTACCCCCCCCCCAAAAAAAATAGGTAAAACGTAAAATACTGTAAATGTTGCTACTTGGTGCAAGAAATTGTCAGGTAAATTTGCTTAAGTTTTCCAGGTTAGTTGCTGCCATCCTAATACAGAACAACCTTGTATGGGCAAACGATTTTATTTCCAATCAACCTCCCAACGCGTTGGCCTGTAGCAGGCCTTGATTGCTGTGCTGTTTTTTAGAGAAGAGAGAGAGAGAGATGAGAGAGAGAGAGAGACAGAGAGAGAGAGAGAGAGAGAGAGAGAGAGAGAGAGAGAGAGAGAGAGAGAGAGAGAGATGAGAGGGAGAGAGAGAGAGAGAGAGAGAGAGAGAGAGAGAGAGAGAGAGAGAGAGAGAGAGAGAGAGACGAGAGTCGAGAGAGAGAGAGAGAGAAGAAGAGAGAGAGAGAGAGAGAGAGAGAAGTGAGAGAAGAGAGAGAGAGAGAAGAGTGAGAGAGATGAGAGAGCGAGAGAGAGATGAGAGAGAGAGAGAGATGAGAGAGAGAGAGAGAGAGAGAGATGAGAGAGAGAGAGAGAGAGAGAGAGAGAGAGAGAGAGAGAGAGAGAGTGAGGGAGAGAGAGAGACTGGGGGAACATAAATCGTCAATGACAATGAGGGATCTAAGCTGGAAATCGAGCCGTAAGGTCTGTGAAGCAAAGCACCAATGATGCACGATTGTAAGAAGATGCTTCGTTTCAATAAAAGCTAACGTATACGATGGTAGCGAATACGTTTGAAGGGACTTACAATTTTTTTTCCTACATTTCGCTACTGCTCATGGTTTGGCGCACATTCCTCTTGCTTGCGCAATTATAACAAAACAAGCGTATTCTCTTGATATTCACTGATTTATTTCTTATTCAGAATCTGATGCGATGCGCTCATATGGCTTTCCCAAATCTCGCAAACGTTAATCTTATAAAATTTTTATGTTAATAAAGATATTTATCTGCGGGAGAGCACAAAATTTAGTAGGCTTTAAACGATAGTCAAATAGTTTAAGAGCCTATTTGCTATGTGATTATTTTAAAATTTCTGATTTTTGAGACAATTATGAGTGGCTGTTTGAGAAAAATATAAGTATTGTAAATTCAAACAAATAACAGTAATTTAGAAAAGATTTGCTTGAAAAAGGTTTCACGTGATCTAATTTTTGTGTAGTAAGGTTGTGTACCTTACAATTTACCAGTCACGGAAAATTCATGCAGAATGAAGAGATGCTATTCCAAAATATACAAGTCTTCATTAGGGCCCGGAATTCAGCCTAAAATTCGTTGTGTTGTGCATGTGGTATTGATCGTCAACTGAGGAAAGTCATCAACACGTGCTGTTGGTAAGAAGGAAAACAGAGAGGAAAATGTGCCTTCATCATCTAACGTTAATGTACAGTTCGGCCGCTCTATCCCCGGCTCTGAAATTTCTCGAGAAGCAGGAAGCAGGCAGTTACCAGTTCTTTAGCGGGAATTTCAACCAGAGGAACAATGCGTATTTTAAATCTTTCACGTATTTGCGTATTACACGAACCAGTAGCCATATCATTATAATAGCGATAATAATAGGACTTACGAACACTAAAAAATCGGAATTCACGCACGCAAAAATATACTAAAGAAAGTTCACCAGCGCAAGCAGCTAAAGCCACGTGGCTCAGACAAATTTAAGCTGGCAACACGGTGTTGGGTTCGGGAGCCACGCCTAGCAGCGACAATCCTGATTGGCGCTAGCAGAAATTTTAACTTCCTGACCACAACACCGGATGTAAGGACTCCCAATACTACCAACAGATGCAGTTAGTGTGTGTGAAAGGTGTGAACGGAATATTCGAATAGAGTGGTGTTGTAATAAATATCTTGCACGGTAATGAAATTACAAGTTGTATTTCAGCGTTTTTAAAGCTAATATACTACTATATTTTTATTCTAAAGATAATTTTGAGCATATGTTTTGAATTGCTTATTACTGTTAGTGGTACTATTAACGTTCCCCCTCCGCCTCTTGCAATCGACAAAACGTCAGAGCCGGAGATACAACGGCTGGACTGTAGGCAGACACAGTAGCTTTTGTTATGATCTATGCAACATAATGATGGTAGTAACCAGTCCATTCTGAAAAGAAGAAAATAGTTACTTCAAGCAGATTATAGAAAAATATACAGGAAAAATTATTGCCATCCGGGCTCACAATACGCTAGGAATAACTAAAACTGTGCTACGAAGACGTTCTTCAGGATATTAGAAATTCCGTGTCCGACAACAGCTTGCATAGACGAAAAGACAGATCGTACGAGTATATGGGAACGACTGTAGCGAATGTATATACTCAGATGTAATGTAATATTTCTCACAAGTTAACTTTTTATTCACTGTGCACATTGTAAACATTAATGATTATTTTTTATATTTATATATCTGTATAAGATAAGCTTGTTTTGTATAATTAATGAATAAATGTGCAATGTATTCCATAACACCATTCGTCGTGTGATTGCATTTGATAGATTACCGTTGTTCGTGACCTTGGTTTTATGAGTACGTACGCGACTGCATGGCACTCAACCCCTTCCCTGTGTGTACAAGTCGCAGATATCTACTAACCTGCCTTTGTTTTGGCTTAACTTCCGAGCCATTAGATTAAGCTGTTATCAACACTTGCTTTTGTTGCCCACATCACTTGACTTTTGACATTTTAGCTCCCGCTGTTGTTTCATTGACCTTCCCGACTACGCTACGAATGACAAACGAGGGGTTTAACTGACGTTCTTTGGTGATTTTCAGTCTGTTAGTTCTACCAATGATTCACTTTGACAGAACAAAGTATCTATAATGCAACTTTATAAAATACGAATATTCGTCTTTATACTATCCGTGCCTTGCGACTTTACTTTTGGCCAGTTTGAAACACGAACGTTTTTAAGATAGTTTTCCATCATTAACATAATTGCAAAATAGTAGAGGAAATAACATCCCAACATGTTTATGAAAATCTGTTACGGTCTGCCTTCTTTCGAGCTCAATATCAAATGCAACCTCCTCGTTGAAAAGCTAAGCATTTAAGGGCATTTTAATATCATAATTTGTGAAATAAAAATGGCTCTCTTGACCCAGTCGGTTAATCCTAAAGGTAATTTTATCACGGATAAGAGGACAACCATAAATTGCATACGCAAAGAGATGCAACGCAGTAACAGGAGTTAAAAAGCAATTACGAGATAAACTATTACGTAAGTATTGACAATATTAATTAATATTAACACTGTCTCTAGTTTTAGACAACAGGTTTATTTGAACATTTTGAAGCTCATATTATCTGCAAATTGAAAACTTGAGGTGGTATAATCAAAAAACTAATTGATCTCATTAGACTTACCGCATTACGAAGTTAGCGGACGTTCACACAAGTAGAGAAACGCCCCTTGGAATTCACTATGCATAACCACTTAAATCAGCATTCAAGGTGAAGTATGAGCATATGCTGCGGACCCTAGCGGTAGAATATAGAACCAAACGCTGGCAAACATGAACCGAGACAAAAATGTTAGGGCTAACGTAGAGGAAATATTACTGCGGTTATGGGTCATGTCGTTTACAGTACATAACATCTTTTGCATGCAACTTATGACTTAAATGGGCTTTGTTACACGAGCGGAAGTATTCCACAAAATATATTTAACAAAAATGAACAATGAACAGTTTAGCAAAATCAAATAAATACTTTGAGATTTAAGTTTAGGTGTCAGCATTGAGCATAACCAGTTGAACGGCATACACACCATGTCTTAAAAGGAATTCCATATTTAAGACGTTAAATTGAAAAATCTGCAACTCCCGTACTCTAAATAATTTAGTAGTTAGGTGACTATTTAAAAGGATAAGTAAGAGTTTATTTTTAGAACTAATCAAAAAATGTCTACCTATATACATACATTTTTCCCTTTCTTTTACAGTTGTGTATTGTTTTCCGTTTCACGACTGTTTGTCTTCAATACGTTTTATACATATACACAAAAATACCCATGCCCAATGCGGGACTCGAACCCACGCTCCTCTATGCGGCAGAGCGCTAGAGCGCTGGTTGCTCTAGCAGGTACGCTACAAGAGCCAGCGTTATTAGGAATGTCTTTAACTTCGCGTGTCGGATTTTGTCCTTTCAACCAAGAAGTCCACCCAGTGAGGGTGGCACCACGCAACCAAATGATTCGTATTCCAGAGTACTCGGGTTCAACCCGAACAATGTGAACGTATATTTTCTCGCGGGTGTTGGATTGCGTAATATGACTCCGCAAATTTTCTTGTAAATCTTCTCAGCAATACATTTATATTTCCTCTCTTCATTGCCGTGCCAGGCATGGGGCATCCAAATAATGCTGCCTCTCGAGAGACTCCTGACTCAAGTCATTGGCTTGTAAGTCCTCGGGGGTGTAAGTAGAGAAAGAGAAGGGAAATTTGCTGAAGAAGAAGAACCGGTGGCCTCGGGTTGAATTACCAGCTGGAGCTGGACAACATTTTTAATAGGACTCTTTCCCTGGCATCCAAAGAGTCTGGAGGTAAGCATGAGGAAGTAACAGTGTTATTAATAGTTATTCAAAATC
The DNA here is from genome assembly GCA_030765055.1 of Mantis religiosa. Classification (NCBI taxonomy): domain Eukaryota; kingdom Metazoa; phylum Arthropoda; class Insecta; order Mantodea; family Mantidae; genus Mantis; species Mantis religiosa. Next base: position 746,578 of record JAUKNK010000138.1, read on the forward strand.
AACGTTAAAAGAACCCAGGTCAACGAGTTGTTTCTCACTGTAACATCTTAAGACCTTATTTCCAGTCTTTCCTACATTACTGCTCACGTACGCCTCAAACTACTTCCGCCCGCCTCGGCAGCGCAAATGGTAGCGTGTCTGCTTCACGTTCAAGAGTTCCCGAATTCGAATCTCGATCAGGGCGAGTTACCTAGGATAAGGTTTTTACCTGGGTTTTCCCTGATCCTGAAAGATGACTGTCGGGTAACTCTAAGTTCTCTGGAACCTGGGTTGATTTGAGCATCATTCAATCCATTTAATTCTTCGTCGATATGACTTAACGTTACAGCAATACCTTACATGGAGCGGTGACGTCATACGCTAAGTCAGTGTTGAGGACGAGCATAAATAAGGGCAGGAGCGTGGTACAGCCTGGCCTCTCCCGATGTAAACTGTGCTGTTCAGAGATTGATCAATACGGGACCTACATACGAGTATTTCATTGTTGCAGGTGTCAATGCTTTAACTGCCAGAACGTTCGAGTACATTAGGACACAGGTTCTTCATTTGTTATTCTTATGTGACAAAACTCTTGCAGAAGAATGAGACATTGACTTATAGATCGGTTCCTGCTGTTTGTGCACCTCACACTCAAACAGTTCGTAACCTCGTGAGTAGGTTTGGGGAAACGAAATATATTTTTTGATAAAAAATCCAAATTAAATCGCAATGTTTTTGCTAAGAAATACTCGCAGTGTCATCAGAAAGACATAGAATAAATATCAAAGAACTTGGAAACAGAAATTCCGTTAACATCTTTTCGGAATACCACTATAACTCTGAAATTAAAGCCTTAAAGGTTAACTATAAGTTCAGAAATGCACCTGGAGCATAATGAGAGTGGAGCTAATTTATGCAGTTAGATGTTTAATAATGTCGATAATCACTCTATTGACCCACGATTAATTTCTTTTAGTGACGAAGTAAGGTACGACCGTGAAGAATTATGGTAATTTTCTAAAAACGAGTGGGGCATCTGTGGCGGCAAAGTTCTAAGTCGAAGGTATTAGGTTTTAACATTTCCACGATAATCTAAGTATTTCAATTTATGGGGCTATGAATAACCGATTCGCCGGCGAATATCGTGTTTCTCGGGGACCAAGAAAAATGCCCTTTAGGATGGTAATATGCAAAAACGAAGGTCCTGTACGTGGACATGTGTAATTAATGGATGATTATCGCACATTAATATAGATAATTAACTTGCAACCAAGCCACAACTGGATGATACCATAAGTATTTCAACTATTTTTTTTAATATTGTGCTTATATGATAAGTCAAGTTATTACTCATTTCATTTTTATACATACTGCTTTACGCAATGGAGCGAGTCTTTAAAATGACAACACTTGGAAAATGACATAATTTTGTGTAATTAAACATAACTTTTGCTGAGTGACCAAATTGTACCTATAAAATCATAAACGGGAAAATGTTGTGGAACTAAGGCTAGATGAGGTTAGGAGGAACGGGCAAAAAAAGACAAATGGCGTCGTAGCTCAGTCGGTAGAGCACCTGCCTACTGTGCGAGGATCCCGGGTTTGATTCCAGGTTGGCAGTGGGGAATTCTCTCCATTTCCCCAGAGTCTGGAATAAGATTGCGAAAGTGTGCGTGATCCAACGATTGAACGTATACGAATCAAAGAACATCGCCAATAGGCGGTTTGCTAAAAAAAAAAAAAAAAAAAAAAAAAAAAAAAAAAAAAAAACGCCGCTATGACCATCGCAGTTGAAGGCAATGGAACAAATAAATAAAAAAATAAAAGAGGGAAGAGCAAAAGGGTAGTTTTCATCCTAATAGCAAATCGTGAAATATATATTTGTTACAACTGTTGCGCTCATTAGTAGTTCCAAGATTTTATCATCACTTACGTCGGAATGCAACAGATTTTAGCCCAATTTATACACATTATTTATTTGAATATATGTTAGTAAATGAATATATATGTACCACACAACTGTATGAAACAGTGAATTCTCAAAATCGTTGAGCGACAAAAAATGAATCAAGAATATTACCCATATAGTTTGAAATATCTTCGAAAACTTATAGTTACGGTAGTGGCCTCCTGTTCCCACCAATGGAGGATAATGTCGTTTTTCTTTGGTGTAACAATTCCGTATTATATCTATTTATAAAGTGAAGTGATAGTAGCATAATAGTTTATTTCCTTTTCGAAAAAGTTATTATCAGGACGAGAGGGCCTTAGAGTATTTCGCATATTCCTTCTCTTCAGTGTATTGATTCTCTCGCTGCGCTATCTGTTGTGCGGTACACTAACTACTTTACTGAAGCGCTCGTAGTGTCACAAATGGTGACTAGAAGCTTTGGTAACCCTCCACTATGAACAGACGTGTAAAGACAACAGAAAGCAATGCTGCCAATAACACTACTCGAACATGAAATATTACCTTCAAGAAGATAATACGTGCTTTTTGCCCATTTTGACACGCCGATTGAAATAATGTTGCTTAAAATGGCACTACATCACTTCACAATATTTAGATATGTTAGGTATTTTATATCTACCATCATCCAAAACGAGCTCGCGTACCAGACGATAATACTCGTGTCATAGGTTGCCTACCCTTGTCCTACACGATTACTTCTTACGCAGAACTTATTAAACGATAGATCATCAGCAATGTTTTGTAGCCTTGGTAGAAACCAGGGCAATGAAATCTGCAGCTTCATTAAAATGAAGTACAATTGTATTATTACAAATGTAATATTACAATTATTGCAAGTGTCATTTAATTTACTACAACACAGATTATAAGATGGCAACGTGTAGTTATGGCACGCGAAGTGAGTCATTGAAAATCCGTGAAAAGAGTGATATTAATGGCAATAAAGCAAAAAGAGATTACAGCAACAACAATTTCAATGACGGAGAAATGAAGACAAGACTGGGGAGGAACCCTTAATAGAATTAAAGAAACAAAATCAACAAGTGGAAGAACCGCCATCTCGGAGTGGAACAACACGTGAAGCGGAGGTCATAGCGTCGCTTCAAATCATCGTGGACTTATTGAACCAAGACTTAAACAGGCTCATGAAGAAATAAGAACCTTAAAGACTGAAAACAACGAACTCAAAATGGAAAATCATCTCCTGAAGGAAAAAGCTAAACACAGAGATGACTCAAATAAAATTGTGATGAAAATGAAGGAGCCTATTCCTACAAGCAACAGGTTTACTTTGCTATCGTCATTCGATAGTGAATCTCAGCTTTCCGTTGATGAAGGACTCACTGCAAATACTGGTCTGCAGAAAAAGAAGAAAGAAACAGCAGTAAGCTCCAAATTCAAGTGGATTAACCCTAACCTCAAAATCAGGAAACGTGAAGGGGAAGGAACGGACAAAACCGGAAACGGAAACATGCAAAGTGTTAGTGCTACGGGATTCTATTATTAACATGTAAATGTGGATGGGGTTAAGTTGAGGTCTCTAAGTGGAATAAATGTGCAGCAAATGTGTGGGTAAACTCAATGATCCCCAGCATCACTGGAAGACCAGAAGATACCGAAGTGGTTGTGCTACATGTTGGTACAAACCATCTAAAAAAAACTCGCGGAATGCCGAAGAGATTCTGGGTAACATGTACAATCTTATACGTGCGACCAAGAAGAAGTTTTCAAATGCTAAACTAGTAGTGAACAGTATAGTGAGAAGGCGTGACTTAGGTGATAGGTATGTAAATAGTGTTAATGAAAATATTAGATGGGCATGCCATGCTCTAAGAGCTATTTATGTGACCTAGACAAGAAGCTGGACTACTCGTGCCTTGGCAAGGATGGTCTACATCTAAACAGAAAAGGGTCGTTTACACTGAGTGAAGCTATAAAAGATGTAATAGGGTGTAGTATGTAAAAGTCGGGTAAATTAGAAACGTATGAAGAAGGTTAAAAGCATGTAGGCTTTGATAGCAATCCTCCTGAGAAAACAAATACTGTGTAAATACTAGCTGTAAAATAGTAACAATAGTAAATTCAACCTATCAATCTTCCACCAAAACATCCAAAGCTTAAGGAACAAAAAGTGTAATATTGAAGTACTATTAACATCTGCTTTAAAAAAAACTCTACAGCAATTTGTTTAACGGAACATTGGTTGGGAGAGAAGATGAAACTGAGTATTTTTAATATACCTAACTACGTGCTAGCATCTTCCTTCTGTAGGTCAAACAAGAAAAATGGTGGATCATGTATATATGTAAATGAATCAGTTAAATTTAGGGAGATTGTTATGTTTAAATACTTAGACCAGGAGGAACACTTTGAAGCCAGCATGTGTGAACTATTAAACAGCAAACTAATTCTATTTGTGTGTACCGAAATCCCACAAGCAATACCAAAATTTTCCTTCAAAATTAAGAAATCATTTTAGACTTCTTTAAAAAGACAAAAAAATCTGTAATTATAGTAGGGGAGGTGAATATAAACTATTTAACAGAAAACGCAAATAAAAAGCAGCTGCAAAATGTCTTTAATATGTATGGAATGGAAAACATAGTTAAATTACCAACCCGTGTCTCGAATTCGTCTTATTCTGCGATTGACCAAGTAGTGCTGAATATAAGTAAGTGGAAATATGAAATTCAGATTTTTGACACAGCCCTGTCAGATCATTACGCACAAATGTTAAAATTAGTTGTCCCAGTAGATCAGCATAACCCAAAACAGAATGCAAAAAAAAAAAAAAAAAAAAAAAAAAAAAAAAAATATTCAAAAAAGTTAGACTTGCTAATGATTACAATCTAAGCTATCTAAATTTTCTATTAAGTAAAGAATCTTGGGAAGGCGTGTACACTGAGCGAAATCTAAACGATGCCATGAATGCATTTTTGGACACATTTGATTTTCACTTTGTAACAGCCATACCAATTGTTTAAAGTAGCAATGAACAAGCTAGGTAATAAGTGGATCACAACAGGAATCCGCAAATCTGGTGATAGATTAAAATTCTTGAGCAAAATTCATGAAGCAAAAGAAGACTACACCGGATTTTAAGGCCTATTATGTAAAATATCGAAATATATATAATAAAGTTATAAGAGCAGCCAAAAAGTTACATAACGATGAAAACAATAAATAAAGCAGTTAATAAAACTAAATCCATATGGCAAGTAATTAAGCACGAAATAAAAAATGGACCCAAATTGAAAGAAAATTACCATCTAGAAATTAATGGCCAAAAAGTAAGTGATCCTAAACAAATTTCGGAATTATTCAACCAGTTTATTCAACTGTAGCGGAGAAACTGTTAAATACTCATTCTCTAGGAAAGAAGGAAAGATTAAGTGTAAAGAAAAATGAACATAGCATGTTTTTAATTCCAATAACAGTTGAGGAAGTAAAAGATGTTATAAAAAAATTGAAGAATAAAAAATCAGTAGGAATAGACGGTTACTCTAACTGCGTCATAAAGCGTTGCTCCTTATTCCTAATTGAACACTGACGTACTTGATAAATCTTTCACTTTCAAGTGGGACGTTCCCCAACAGGTTAAAAAAAAGGTAAAGTGAAACCCATCTTTAAATAAGGTAACAAAGGGGAGGTAGGAAATTACAGGCAATTTCCATAATTTCAACTTTTGCAAAGATCTTCGAACAAATAATGTATAAAAGAGTAACAAGTTTTTGGAAAAATTTAAAGTAATTAATGACAATCAAAATGGTTTTCGAAAAAATAAATCAACAAGTTCTGCGTTTGACCTGGTTGATCACAAACTTTTACTAGAAAAATTATCCTCATATGGCATAAGGGGGTTAGCTTTAGATTGGTCCAGATCTTATCTGGAGAATAGAGAGCAATCGGTGGAAATAGAGTATTTTGATAGCGAAACGAGTGAAGTTAAAACTCAGATTTCAAGTAGCGCTATAATGAAATATGGGGTCCCCCAAGGTTCGGTGCTTGGACCTCTTTTATTTATAGTGTACATTAATGATTTGGCAGATAATGTAAAAAACAGAACCAATATAAATGTTACACTATTTGCAGATGATACAAATAATTTTATCAAAGGGGTGAATAAGGAAGGGGCAGATGTACATATTGAAAAATAATCTAAAATATATTCAAAAAATGGTTTAGTGCCAATATGTTAATATTGAGTAAGGAGAAAACAGCAGCCCTAAGCTTCTATAATAAAATGAGTGGAAGTCAATTGTATCCAAAATTAATGCTGGGAACAAGACCAAATACATTA